>VZRL01001920.1:49507-74742 GCA_013397895.1 Origma solitaria | reverse complement strand
AGTCCCTCTGCAGCTCTCCTGGAGCCCTTCAGGCCCTGCCAGGGGCTCGCAGCTCTCCCTGGGTCCTTCCCTTCTCCAGGGAACATTCCCAGCTCTCCCAGCCTGGCTCCAGAGGGGCTCCAGGGATTCCTCTGGACTCTCTCCAGCAGCTCCATATCCTTATACTCATTCCCAGTGGATTTTTCTGGGGAGCTTTCCTCCTCAAGTGCATCTTTTGCAGGGCAGCCGAGCAGATGCGTTCTTGAACCATTTGAACATGAAGAAAGGGTGGCCAGGCTGCAATTTTGGGTGGAAGTTTGACAATTAGATGTGGTTAGGACTGTATTGTCTGTTTGTATCATGTGCTGATCGTGCTGAGTTAATGCCATGTGAGGACCAAGTCCTTAAGGTGATCCATCATGAATTTGGGCACTACAATAGAAAAAGGTGCAAAGCTATTAGAGAGTGTCCGAAGGAGGGACACAGGGGTGAGGAAAGGGCTGGAGGAATAGCTGAGGGGCCTTGGGTTTTTATTCTGGAGAAGAGGAGGCTGACGGGAGACTTCCCGGGGGCTGCAGCTTCGTCAGGAGGGACGGCTCCGATCTGTGCTCTGTGTGACCGGGGCAGAATCTGAGGGAATGGTGAGCAACTGTGTCAAGGGAGGGTCAGGCTGGAGATCAAGAAAAGGTTCTCCCCCAGAGGGTGCTGGGCACTGCCCAGGCTCCCCAGGGAATGGGCACAGCCCCGAGGCTGCCACAGCTCCAGGAGCATTTAGACAGCACTGCCAGGGATGCCCAGGCTGGCATCGTTGTAACCCAACTTTCAACCCAAAGCAGCCACGAGAAGAGCTTTGAATTCCCCAGCTCCATCTAGGGAGGGAAGGGAGCAGCACTATTTAAGTCCCTTCCCCTTCCAAAGGGAGATGAGTTAAAGGATTTTTGTTGTCTGGGCAGGGCCAGGAGCTGATCCATGATCCCTGATGGGTATTGGTATGAGCTGAGGGTATTCCATGGTGTGGCCGAGGCTGGGCACAGCCCATCCGTGCTGGACACGTGGTGATAATTCACACCTGGAGCCTCGTGGGGACAAGGCCGCGGTCCCTCCATCACTGCCCTCCTCCCGAAACCTTTCCGTGTAACGCCCGTTCTCTTTTCCTGGGGTTCTCCAGCAGAACCGCTAATCCTCTCTCTCCAGAAAAGAGGATTAAAACTGGGAACATTTGCACCTTCAAGCAGCCAGCGAGGGCTGTGCTCCGTCTTTCCCAGCAGTAATCCAGGCGGGCCAGGCGTGCTGTCAGCCAGCAGCAAACAGCAGCCTCCGCTTATTGGGTTAGGAATTCTTAAAAGACCGCTTCTGCCCGTTAATTAAAAAAGCTGAATTGACTAAAGATGAGTAACTCGCTTCACGCTGTTCAAATGACTCCTGGGTTCTGCAGGTCTGAGGAAAATAGGTTAAAACTGGGATCTCTCTGTGGTTCTTTAAATAAAACGCAAGAATGGGTAAGGTGACAAAGCATTACCTTGGAGAATGGCATTTGTTGCATTCTGTTTCCTAAACACATTCTGCAGAAACATTTTAGAGAAGGAGGTTCTGGCCTGGGTGTTACTGGTGGGTACTGGGAAGGCAGGGTCACCCCAAAAGCCTCCTGTGGAACCTGCAGAGCCCGGGGGGAGCACGGGAATGCTAAATAAGAATTCCATCCAGCTGTTTATGCGTCTGGGCTGCAGTTTCACTTCCAGGTTTGGGTTACATTCGGCTGGCACTGGCTGGCATGTGGCGTTTGCCCTTCCCACCCCTTTTTTCCTTGGGGTCTTCCTGGGGGAGCGTTGATTCCTCTGGGATGTGAGCTTTTGGTGCCAAAGCTTGAGAAGAGTCTTGAGGAGGACTCAAGGATCCACCTCATCCTTGTGTTCACCCTGTGGCTTCCTGCTGGTTTTTGGTGCTAAATATGTGAAATTAAGCTGCGAAAAGGACCCGTTGCAAATCACATTGTCCATGATGTGTCCTATCACATCAGCCAACGGCAGCTTTCGGCAGCAAATAGGAGGTTTTATCCTAATAAATACGTGTGAAATCCTATTTGTTTCTTTTCCAGACTTTGCCACATGTGAGGTTTTTCCTGCAGGGGGGTTTCTTTGCTCTTTGATGTGAGATTGCGACATAGGGAGCGCGTTCATAGGAGGAATTTTGGTTTTGTTTGCTAGAATCCATTTGATTTTCGGCCTTTTCACGCTGAGACCAGGAGCATTGGGATTTTTTTTTTCCCCTGCATCCTAATTAAAAGGATCATTTTACTAATGTTATGCCACAGGAGGACGCTGTGGAATGAGAGCTGTGTCTTCCTCCTGGTGCTTGAGCCAGCCCCGTGAGATGAGATGTTCGCTTCCATCCCGACAGAGAGCAGTGACCTGGAGGGTCTTATCTCGCTTTGTGCCCGCTATCAGTTGTGCTGCTGACAGGAGTCCATGGCTCCAGTCCTGGAAAAGTCATTCCCACCCAAAACCTCACACAACTTCAGAGGGGCAGGTGCTTCACTGAAAAAAGCGCTGGTTTTTATCAGGTTGAGATATAGGCCTCAAAATTCTCCCTGTGAGCAGGGGAGGACTTTTTCTGTGGAAAATAGGATTTTGGGCACTTAAATGTGCATTTTAAATGAGTGGTGGTAATAACTGAGATAATAATCAAGCTCATCCTGGTGAATAGTGTTGTTTGTTTATCAAACCTGCAGTGGTAATTCCCTCTAGGCACAGTTTTATACAGGAGTGGTATCAAATTCACCCTAAATACGAATTAATGAATAATATTTACCCAGTGAGTGACGCCAGTGCAGTGTGGAAATCATGGGAAGGGCTCCATCTCTGTGATTGGGAGTCTGGAATCACCTGCTGGGCAGGCCCAGTGATTTCAGTTGTGGTGAAAATCATGGAATGCCATCCCTGGGTTTGCATTGCTGTCGTTCCCAGATGAGGTTGGCTCTTCGTGGTTGTTGTAACCATCGAAATCTGATGTACCAGAAATCTGCTGATGATAAACCAAGGTGTACCCACTCCTAAAAAACTGCACAGAGGGTCTTGTGCCAGAGCAGAAGCAGCAGGACTGGACAATTTCGAAGGCGTAATTCCACTCCGACAGGGTTTGATTTCGTTAGTAAATGGCCAATGATTGATTTCTTGCCAAGATCAGTTTTCACTTATGAATTATCCCAGGCCGTCTCTGCAGGGAAATCGGAGTTTGTCGAGACGCGCAGCCGGAAGTTCGGAGCGGCTTTTTAAATAACACATTCCTGTGCTCTAAGTGCGGAGGAAGTGCTTTTTAATCTGATTGAACCCATGAAGTGTGACCCAGTTGACTGAAAAATCTCCTTCACATCACAGCAGCGCAGATCATCAAAGGTGTTTTTGATCCCTCCCCGTCACGAGATGCTGGCGTTGCGATGGCGCTGCGGCGGGGAGGAGGATGAGCTGCTGCAGCTGCCAACAGTTGGTAGTTCTTCAGACAAATTGGGGCACTGTGGTCTTCCTCACCCTCCAGAACTGAAGTCCTGGTGTCACCGAAAATCGGGAGAAATAAAAAACCCTCTAGCACTGTATTTGAAGTGATACAGAATCAGGCATTACTTTATTTTCTGGCCAGGATGTGCCAAGGAAAGTATTCCAAAAACACATGCTTTTACAGGATTTTCCCCCAGTTTTTATACAGTCAAACCCAGAGAGATGCATTGTTTCAAAGTTCATTGGTGCAGAGCTGAGCAACCCTCAGTGTTCAGTTCCCATTGGACCCCAATCCCCTCCCCTCCGATGTGAATTAGATCTTCATTTTTCAATGTTCTCCTCAGTCCTTTGCGGGGAGATGTCTCCAGCTGTGCCAGAGGTGCTCTGGGGTGGATGTTTGGAGATGGCCACCGATGTTCCCTTGGTGTTCCGGGGATGGCCTTGATCTCTCTGGGGATCTTTGGGCTGCTCCACTCTGGTGTGTGTTGAGTTCATCACACCTCACCTGGCACAACAATGCCCTGGAAAGAAACTTCAAATTCCTTTTCCTGGGGTACAGACAAACAAATCCTTTGAGTAAAGTTGTACAAAATTTTTAAACTGGTATATTTTCCAACACCAGAACAGAAGTGTGATGTTGTTTAATGCAAAGCAAATGATTTCTTTATGGCAGAGCCTTGGATCCATTAAGGGCAGATTAAGCTCCAGATGCTTGTCAGCCTCACGGAAGAGTGGGAGAGAGGCAGGAGGTGTTGCAGGTTTTCTGGAAAACACTCAGAGCGGGATTTCCTCATGGTGAAACCATGAGGAGGAGAACCAGCCTGAATAATGAACCAGATTTTCTTTTTCTTCGTTGAGATCCCCGTGTGGTGCCAGACAAAGTGCTCCGTGCCGAGCTCCTGTGTGGAGCAGGGCTGTCGGTAAGGAATTGGTACCAACTGTGGCGCAGAGATCAAACAGAAAATGGCTTGGAAAACCAGGAGTGATTTCGTTCCTTTGAGAGACACGAGGAGACAAACCAGAGGGATTATTCCTGAGAGTGGCTGTGTAGGATCGACCCTCTCAAATAAGCCCTTTGGATTACTTAATTTAAAAAACAAAGCAAATTAAACCAAAGTAAATTAAAATCCTAGGAGCATCTGATGTCCCCTGAGCCGACTGAGCAACCACAATGTTGACTTGTCTCTTCCTTTCTTCAAACTTTTTGCCAAGTACAAAGCATGATTTGGGGAAAATGATGTGAGAAAACTTAATCTCCAAGAGAGTGTTGCAGGCCCTGAGGGTGCACTGTGCCCTGCTCTGTGTGTTTGGGTGGGGCCATCACCAGTGATGGCCTCAGTGGTGACCCTGGCAGACAGGGGGACAACAGTTCGCCTCGATGGCCATCAGCAGGTGATGGCTTCAGTGGTGACCTTGGTGGCATAGGGGGACAGCAATTGCACTCGATGGCCATCCCCAGGCGATGGCTTCAGTGGTGACCTTGGCAGCGTAGAGGGACAACAGTTGGACTCGATGGCCATCACCAGGTGATGGCTTGGGTGGTGACCTCGGCAGACAGGAGGACAGCAATTGCACTCGATGATCCTACAGGGCTTTCCCAGCCTCAGCTATTCCATGGTTCTGTCTTCTCTGTGATTTTAAGCCTTTGGAGTGTGGCAGTCTTTCTCCTGAGCCTCATCCTTGGGAAGAGGAGAAGGTCCATGACCTGACCAGCCTGAAATGAGAGCAGGGACAGTCCCCTGAGCTCGTTAATGTGTCTGTTAAACTGACTGGGGATGCTGATCACTCGTAAAGAGGATTCTGAGAAAGTTTTTGGTGTTCCTGAGTCCTCTCTTTTACTCCTGTGTGATTTCCAACTCCTCGCAGCGGAGGCAGAGCTGCTGCTTGAGCTTGGAACATTCATGAAATCGAGTTCGCTGCTGGGATGGCATTTCCTTCTTCCCAAAACCAGGAAAGGCTGTGAACTCTGAGCAGGCTGTGTGAGAGTCGATCTCTGCTTTTGCCATTGGGGATTTGCTAATTCTTGCATTTTATTTATAAAATGTCGTGCTTGTTTTCATGTTGATGCTGGTACAGAATATAGGGGAACTTTTCCTGTGTGGTTTTCCACCCGTGATAACTCACTCTTGGTATGAAAATATGAAGGCAGAATTCTGACAATCAGAATAATTAACAAAGAAGCAAGTTTTGTAAGAAAATCCACGGAGTGATCGATTTGACCACAAGATCCTTATGTTTGGTGTTTTGAGTGCCGTTAGTTGTTTCCACCCCATTTCAGAATGGTGGAATCATGGAATTGTGGAATGGTTTGGATGGGAATGGAGCTCAAATCCCATCCAATTCCAACACTTGGACACCTCCCACTGTCCCAGGCTGCTCCAAGCCCTGTCCAGCCTGGCCTGGGACACTGCAGGGATCCAGGGGCAGCCACAGCTGCTCTGGACAACAGGGAAGAATTTCTTCCTTATGTTTGGTCTAAATCTTCCCTTTTTCTCATAAAACTTTCCCCCTGCATTCCTCAAGGTCCCTTTCATGGTTGGATCCAACCACACGTGGCTGGAGCGAGCTGTGCGTGCTCAGGAGAGGACGGAGCAAGCAGGTCTCTAAAATCTCCACAGAATTCATCTTTTGCTTCCTTCTAAAATTATTTAAACCATCAAAGAAGCAAGACCCAGCCATTCTTCTATTTATTGCTGATCTGAACAGGGTTTCAAATTAATGAGGTGTTGGCTGAGTTGGTAAAAATGGCCTCTTGATTTAACATTGCAGAGGATAAATGCTCATCTCCAGGTTCAGTCTGGCAGAGCTGTGTCTCCTGCAGCATCTGAAGCAAAAACTCTTCAGTGGCCTAAAGGTTTAAAATATTTCCAGGCCTGTCTGTGTAAGGGAGTTTTTTTGTCGTGCTGCTGTTCCTCACGAGTTTTTTTCTGGCTTGACCTTTTTATTTTGGGCTCAGTTTTAAGCACCCGTTAAAAGTGATGGTGTCTATGGTGTGATGGCCCTCATGGATTTTTTATGGGTTGAGTTTTGACGTGTTACGTTTGCACCACAGAGATGATCCTTTTAGTCCACGTGGGTTTAAATTCAGTGTGGGATTTCGGGGTTTCTGTCCAGTTCCTGTTGTTTCCTGGTGGTTTGAGCGGTGCAACTCTGCCGTTTCCTCCTGCAGCTGGTGTTCCTCCAGCGATGGTGTCAGCAGAGCAGCGCTGACAGGGCATCAAAGGAACCCCTGATGATGCCTTCAAGCATTTCTAGTTTTTACTCTCCACGTATCTGTAACTTGCTGCAGTTCTGTGCTTCTCACAAAGTGCTGAAATCCTCTGTTCAGCACCTTTGGCCAAACAAGGCTCTCTGAACACAGATTCAAGGACAGATTCATTGCCTTAGGGCCCGAAAATATGGAAACAGCTGTGAGCTGGGGGAGCAGGCCTGGGGTGGTGAACATCATCACCTGAGGTGCGATTGGAGAATTAAGGGCCAATGTGCTAATGGACAGAACTTATCAAAGGTGAAGGGCTCGTGACCCAGGGCCCATTTTGGGTGTTGTCCCTGACAGGACTTTGCTTGCCTGAATGGACCTTGAAGGCCTTTGCAGGCTTTGAATAAATTGTCTGCTTTTATACTCCGAATTTGTCTGGGCCTCTGTTTCACGTAGCCTGTCCTTTAGGCAACACTGACACACTTGTGAAGCAACTGCACGGTGTGATGAGAGGGACTTCATCCTCATATTTTAATGACTTTAAAAATACTTCTGGCTGCCACCCAAAGCTACTGGACTAAGCCACGACTCCCAGGAAATGTCTTCGCAGGCACCATCGCGTTGTTAGGTTTTCCCTGCTCCTGAAACTGGTCTGGTTTCAGGAGGAAACCAGGAATCAGCGTTGCTTTTAGGAGTGATGAATGCTCCTCTCAGAGCTAATCAGGAGCAGCTTTCCTTCCATCCCTGTGCCTGTGTCCCTGCTCAGCCCAAGTCCCACCCCGGATGTGTCATGGGGACGCTTTGCTGGGGCAGCCATAGCGTCACCAGGTTGGTGACACCTTCACCTGCCAGGCAAGGTGTTGGCCCACCGAGCCTGACTCATGCCAGGAATCTTTTGGGAATAATTCGAATATGGGGACGGCTTCCCAAGGTTTCAGTGTTTGTGGCATTAGGTGCAGGTTGCCTTCGGTGGAGGTTTCCTTGCAGTGGAAATGGCATTGGAAGCATCTCTTGTCTTGGGCTCTTGTCTCCTGATGGGCTTAAAGGTCACTGTGCTTTGTCACTTATACTCGGATCACGTTTTTCCATGGATTCTTAAATTTTAATAGAAATACCTGAAGTTCATTGCTCCAGTGAGAAAATCAGCAATATCTCCTTTCAGGAAAAGCCTTGGGAAATCTGTTAAGCTGCTCCATTAAGGATTTGCTTTAAGTATTTTTTCCCCCCATTTTTCTCTGGTGATGGCAAAGTAAGTTTCTTGGAGGGAGATTAGGGCTGATTGTTTGTCCACCAGAAATTTTTAGTTTTCTTCAGTGCACCCTCAGTCCTTCCTCCCTGGCACTGTTTGAACTCCTGCTATTTTTGGGTGGCTCTAATATTACAGCCCAAGTTGTAAACAGGGTTGGACAGCAGCAGCGTCAGACTCCAGCAGCCTTTTAGGGAGCCCTGGCAGTCTGAGGCTGCTTTGGCCTGGGCTGTGGGCTCAGCAGGTTGGTGGCAGTCCCACAGCAGCACTTCTGCTGTCCCTCAGGCTGGAGTCCCCAGAGTGTGCCTGGATAGAATATTCCAATCCCACCCCTCAACCACGGCCCCGAGGGCTGTGAAATCCCTCCAGGGTTGGGGACTCCAGCGCTTCCCTGGGCAGCCTGTTCCACTGACAGCCCTTTTGGAGAAGAAATGTTCCCTAATATCCCATCTAAACCTGCCTGGCACAACTCGAGCCCATTTCCTCTTGTCCCGTGGCTTGGGAGAAGAGACCAACCCCTACCTGACTACAACCTCCTCTTAGTTTGATCACAATAACCCTATAGACCAAGTGGTTTGGGTTCCTGTGGCTCACTGAGCCCGCCGTGATCTGGTGTCAGTCCAGAGCTGTGATTCCATGATTGTACTTACAAGGTCAGGATCTTTTCTGTTTATTTTCTTGTTCCTGCAGCTGGTCACCTCTTTCTGCTCTTTGCCCCAAGCAGGAGCAGTTTCCCTTTGGGGAATCAGTTTTTGAGGGTTGAGGTTCTGATTCGTCTATTTGAAAATATCTTAGGGATGTGTGGTTTCTTTTCCACAAATGCACGGCAGGCACAGACTGAAAATATCCCTGTGCCTCCCTCCTGGTCCTTCTGCACAGATTTGTACTCCCAGTGTGTGGTCCAGGGCCCTGCTGACTCTGTAAGCTGCTCTTTGCTTGGTGCTTTACCACTGGATGCCTAAAATAAATCAGCTTTCTGTGATATTTGCGTTTGGGTTGTGATGGTTTGCCTATTCCAGGACTCTGAGTCCAGTTCTGGGCCCCTCCTGACAGGAGAGCCCTGGAGGGGCTGGAGCATGTTCAGGGCAGGGAATGGAGCTGGGAAGGGTCTGGAGAGGCTGAGGGAGCTGGGGAAGGGCTCAGCCTGGAGCAAAGGGGATCAGGGGCACCTTGTGGCTCTGCACAGCTCCTGACAGGAGGGGACAGCCGGGGGGGTCGGGCTGTGCTCGCAGGGAACAGCGACAGGAGGAGAGGGAACGGCCTCAGGCTGGGCCGGGGAGGCTCAGGGTGGACATCAGCAGGAATTTCTCCATGGAAAGGGCGCTCAGGCCTTGGCAGGGCTGCCCAGGGAGGTGTGGAGTGCCCATCCCTGCAGGTGTCCAGGGATGGCCTGGAGGTGGCACTGAGTGCTCTGGGCTGGGGACAGGGTGGGGATCAGGCACAGCTTAGGCTGCATGGTCTTGGAGGGCTTTTCCAGCCTCAGGATCCTGGGATTCTGTACTGACATCCTCACTTGTCCTGAGCTGCTGAGGTTGTCACCCTCAGACCTCTTCCCTCAAACCCTTTGGAAGTGGCAAAACCAAGTCCCAGCTCCGACCCTTTTAGGGGTGAGGGACAGGTGATCCCAGGGCTGTGGGATCCTGGGGGACTGTTCCTCCACAGATAATGGTGTCTGGGTGCCATGCCCTGTTCAGAAATACTTTTCCGAACTCCTCAACTTCAAGTTCCTCTCCTGTCCCTGGCGGAGTTGTTACTTCCCATCACAGCCACCCCCTGTCCCCGTGGGAGGCGATCTCTGTCCCTCTCGCTCACAGACTGTGCTTTTCCCCCCGTGCCAGTGACTCTTGATGGAAGAACACGGAGTGAGCCAGGCAGAGCACATGGCTACCATCGAGGCGCACGCCGTGGCCCAGCAGGTGCAGCAGGTGCACGTGGCCACCTACACGGAGCACAGCATGCTCAGCGCCGACGAGGACTCGCCCTCCTCGCCCGAGGACACCTCCTACGACGACTCCGACATCCTCAACTCCACGGCTGCCGACGAGGTCACCGCTCACCTGGCGGCTGCAGGTAAAGCGGGGGGTGCTCCCCACCTCCTGCTCCATCCCATCCTCGGGATACCCCAAATCCCTCCCGGCTGCTCCGCGAGCTCTGCCGGATGCTTGAACCCCGTGTCGGTTCTGTGGGAATCCCAGAGGTGCTGGGAATTGCTGCTTTGTACAAATATGCCTCAAATAACGAAATTAAAATAGCAAATATGTCAAAGGGCAGGATTATTTCAGGCCCTGCGTAAACAATGGCAAAAATGACCCAGGAGTGTGGCTGAGTCAGGGAGAGCTCACGTGTTAGGCCTCTCCCAGGGAGATCCGCAAAAGATCCAGACATATCCAGACTGGGAAAATATTTCAGAATCAGATTCCTCCCAGTGAAGCCAGGTGTCCTCTGGATTGGCCTCTAGTGGATCTGTCAGACTTTATCAGATGAGTGAGGTGTTGGATGTGCTGCACCAAACCTGCGAAGCTCCGCCGCCCCCTGAGCACCCCATGCCCTTTGCTTAGGAATTTTCCAGCCTCCCATCCTGCAGGATTCTTTCTTTCCCCTTCCCTCCTAGCACACAGGATTTTCAGGCCTGGGTGGTCAACAGAAAGCTCTGGTAGCTGCTGGGAGCTCTGGGTTTTCCATTTCCTTCCCATCAGAACTGGTCCTTAATCCCTCGGGAAAGCCTCAGACTGCTGAGGTTGAGGTGTCCAAGCAGGATTTGTGGTGCTGTGCCAGGTTTCCTCTGCTCAGCCACCAGGATCTCCTCAGTTCAGGCACTTATTCAAAGTCACGGCATATCTGGGGGTTTTTCAGTGTGTTTGGAAGATAAAATACAGAATTCTGTGATCGTAAGAACTTTAGGCTGAAATAGGTAACTTCCACTTGGGGCCGAGCTGGGATTTGGCAGTTTTGGGGAACGGAGCCTTTCGGTACACCCCCAGTGCGGGAGAGCAGAGCTCAGGGAGGAATTTGTGTCACCTGGGGAGGAATTTGTGTCACCTGGGGAGGAATTGTGTCACCCGGGGAGACCCCTGGCACCCATCCCTGGCTGGGGGGCACAATGACCACGTCCTGCCTGGCCACCTCCTGACCCTCTGTGCTGTGCCTTGCAGGCCCTGTGGGGATGGCAGCCGCGGCTGCCGTGGCTACGGGCAAGAAACGGAAGCGACCGCACGTTTTTGAGTCTAACCCGTCCATTCGGAAGCGGCAGCAGACACGTTTGCTCAGGTGAGCACTCACCTGTCCCTGCCTCCTCAGGGACCTCCTGCCAGCTCTGATGCCATGTGTGATCTCAACAAGTGCTGCCCAGCTCAGGGATTTTTTGGGAATGACTTCCTGGAACCCAAGAGTTGCGTTTAATTTGTGTAAGAGGGTTAAATTGCAGTTCTGCTCATCTTTAAAGTGACTTTGTGATCACCAGCAGTGATGTTCTGGTGGATCCACTGCTCTGTTTTAACCCCAGCTGGTCACCAGTAACAGATCCATCGTGGCTTTAATGGAATCTGGAGCTCCATCCTTATCCCAGCTCTGCAAAGGATTTATTTACCTCATGAAAAAAGTCCTTTCTCCACGATCAAACCATTCTGGGAATAAATTCAGTGCGTGCATATCCAAATTTCCTTTGCCAGTCCACGCTGCAGACTGCCCCAGCCTTCAGAGCACACTTTGAGGCACAATAATCAAGGGGAGGCTCCTGTCTGAGGTGAAACACTTCTCCTGGCTTTGGGAATTCCCAGTGGAGACAGCAGAGCCCTGCAGGTGTTGCGTTCCAGGTGCTCTGAGGCTGTTTGCCCACCTGATGGCCTCGGAGCAGCACCGCAGCCTGGAGCCATCACCTGCAGCTCTGTGCTCTGGGAGCGTTTGAAAATATTGGCTTTCTGCTCACCAGGCTTTGGAGCAAAGCGAGGTTTGCTTTTCCTGCTGGTTGGGATTTCACTGGGCAGTGAATGTTAAATTATTGGGCAGAGTTGCTGTTAAATAATATTCCTTGTGAGCATTTCCAGTGAACTCCGTGCCTTTTACAGCTCCATCCTGGTTCTGCCTCCTTCCCCCAGCTCTGCCGACTCTTTATTACAACATTTCTGAAGAGCAAATTCTCTTCTCCCTTCAAATATGAACAATATGTTTTTAAAGAAACTGCTCTGTGAAGGAATTATTTCTTTTCCCTTCACACAACTAATTCATTTTACTACATTAAGATAACAACAATGCATCATTTTTTTCCACTCTGATCATTTGAACACGTTTGTGCGTGATTTTCACACCCCTGGGAATGGAGTGGGCAGCTCAGGCTCCTGATTCTGGATTTTTGTGTGGCTGGTGGTGCTTCTTGGCAGCAGCAGGTCCAGCAGTGAGCAGGACAGAGACTGAGCTGTCACCCATGGCGTGCTCAGGTTTTCTGAGGGAAATGCCACTTCTCTCTTGCTTTAGGAGTTTCTGCCACTATTTCTGACTCTTGCGCTGCATGAAAGTGAGTTAAGAGGCAGAAAATATCCGATGGAACATTTTCACCCCACGGAGAGATCGTTCCCAAGGGAGCTGCTGATGGGGCAGGTGTGGGGACGCTGGGGTTTGCTGTGCTGAGCTGTTGCAGTATTTCCAGTTCTTGCCCGTCCTGTGGCTTGAATTCCCACAGATCTGCTGTGAGCGGGACTTTGGTGCTGGAGAGCTGCACTGCTGTGCTCTGGGTGTGAAATCACCTCCATCTGCAGGCCTCTTTTGATGAATCATTCAGCGCTCCAGCAAAACACAAGTTTTGTGTTGTTGGACAGAGTGCCTGTGCAGACTCTTGCTGCCCCAGCTTCGCTGCTCTGCTGATTTCTCTTCTTACATCAATGAGAAAAGGAGAGAGAGGAGAATAATTGACATTTGAGCCGCTGGGTGACTGCAGGGAGCACAGCAGGCCTGCGGAGAGGAGGAATAAACCGAATACGTGGCAAGCTGAGCAGCTGGGGCTCCGTTTCTCACCTGCTTTGCGCACGGGCAGCACTGAGAAAGGCACTGCCGATGGCAGGGGCTGTGTTCCAGCAGGGCTCTCGGCTCATTCCCTGTTTTCCGTGTTTCAGGAAGCTCCGGGCCACGCTGGACGAGTACACCACCAGAGTGGGGCAGCAGGCCATCGTGCTGTGCATCTCACCCTCCAAACCCAACCCTGTCTTCAAAGTCTTCGGTGCTGCACCCCTGGAGAACGTGGTAGGTGTCCCTAGGAGAGTTAGGTAAGAGCTTCCTCACCTTCTCCACAGATTTTGTTCTGCTCAGGGCAGTTTTGGATCCTGGTGGGGATTTGAAGGTCGTGGCTCAAACCCCGGAGACCAGAGTTTATGTTTTATGGAATACGGTGGTGGGCCTGCTTGGAGTCAGTGATTTCAAGAGGTCTTTTCCAACCTGAATGTTTCTGTGATTTTGTGATGTGAGGGTGGCACTGAGGTCCTCTGTTCTCTCCAAGAATGGCTGCCTGGCACATCTCACCGGGGGGAAAATCCTGGATTAGAAATCAGAGGGAATGGGCAGTGACCACAGAATCCCAGGATCGCTGAGGTTGGAAAAGACCTCCAGGATCACCGAGTCCAAGCTGTGCCTGACTCCCACCTTGTCCCCAGCCCAGAGCTCTGAGTGCCACCTCCAGGAATTCCTTGGGCACCTCCAGGGATGGGCACTCCAAACCTCCCTGGGCAGGTCCAAGGCCTGAGCCCCCTTTCCAGGAGGAAATTCCTGCTGATGTCCACCCTGAGCCTCCCCAGCCCAGCCTGAGGCCGTTCCCTCTCCTCCTGTCGCTGTTCCCTGCGAGCACAGCCCGACCCCCCCGGCTGTCCCCTCCTGGCAGGAGCTGTGCAGAGCCACAAGGTGCCCCTGATCCCCTTTGCTCCAGGCTGAGCACCCCCAAAGGATGACCTGTCTGAGCTCAGCTCTGCTGTCAGCTCTTGCAGACCCTGCCCGTTACAAGCCTGGCTTCAGAACTTTTCCTTCCATCCCCCAAATTCCTCCCTTGCCAGTGTTACTCCGAGTTTCATCAGCAGCTCTTCCTCAGGGCCGAGCCCTCGGGGCCGCTGGGAGTTTCCTGCCAGCTGTGCCCCTGTTTGCTCCCCTGGGGAGGGCACCTGGCCCTGCACCCCTTCCTCTCCTGCTGTGCCCCTGTTTGGTCCCCTGGGGAGGACACCTGGCCCTGCACCCCTCCTCTCCAGCTCCTCACCGTGTTTACCGAGCCTAACAACTCCCCGCAGGTACGCAAGTACAAGAGCACGATCCTGGAGGACCTGGAGTCGGCGCTGGCCGAGCACGCCCCGGCCCCTCAGGAGGTCAACTCGGAGCTGCCACCCCTCACCATCGATGGCATCCCCGTGTCCGTGGACAAGATGACCCAGGTGAGGGAAGAGAGGGGCGTTTGGCATCTCCCAGCCTCATCCTGCTGTCCTGTGCGTCTCCAGGGGATGGGGCTGATCTCCTGTCCCCTGGGGCTGGAGCAGCTCAGCTTGGCTGTGGAGCTTTGTTAGTGGAGCTCATTTCCTCTGTGGAGCAGTGGAAATGCAGATGAGGAGAGCCCTGGGGCATTCCCCTTGGAGCTGCTTTTGTCACCTCCCGTCAAGTGGGAGCAGGGAAAATGTTTGTTCCTCGCCTTGCTGCGATCTTTGGGCACTGAGGGTGGGAAGGTCACTCGTGGACACCTCTCATGTCCTGTACTTCATTTCCTCCTCTGTTTCTTGCTGGGGGTTGGAGCAGTTTTGGGTTTGCCAAAGGTTTGGCTCCAGATCAGACCCTGAGTGAGATATTTCAGGGGGGCACAGGGAATCATCTGCCCTGGGCCTGTGGGTGTCAGGAAGAATGAATCCACAAACCCCAGAGGTTTATGTCCAAAAGGGAGACAGAGGAGTCCTGTAACTTTATTCATGAATAAAGGGAGAAGACTCTTAATGAATAAAGGGAGAGGACTATTCATGAATAAAGTTACAGCACTCCTCTGTCTCCTTTTTGGACATAAACCTCTGGTGTTTGTGGATTCATTTTTCCTGACAAGGGAGAGCCCCTTTGGCTGTGGGTCCAGCCCCTCACTGACCTCACTGCCGGGAGAAAGCGGAGGGGACTCCCCAGGGAAACTCCATCTGTAGGGAAATCTTCTTCCCCAGGGACAGGGCCTGAATTCCTCAGGTGTGTCCTGCAGCAGGCTTTGGGTGCACCCACTCTGATGCAGCACGACAAATTTTTGGTGATCAAAGGCCATTTTTTCCAAGGGAGTAAAAAGATGGAGAGGGCAGCACACAAAGAGGTGTTGGAGCAGGGCAGAGATGTGCACATTTCCCTGTGCTGTGCAGAGCTCACACCCTGCTCAAAACACCATTTCCATTCTTTGGGGAATCAGACAAACTCACACTAATAATAAAATTTTATTTTTATTAAGTTTACTTAAGTTATTAAGTTTAGTTTTATTAAGTTTACTTTACCTTGGCTGGTACGGATCATTTTCCTAATCCTGGACAAATAAGGCAAAACTTAATTGTTGGATTTTTAGACTGCTGTGAAAGGTGGCACCTGCAGGAGCTGCTCCCTGGCAGCTTTTGTTGTGTGTCAGGAACACTTTCCCGTGGAAATGTTTTTCTCCTCCTTGTCCTGCAGGGCCTTTGCTCAGCCAGCCCAAAGTGCTGATGTAGAACCTCTTATTTCAAATCCTCTCCTGCTGCTCTGTGGTAAAACAAGGATCATTTTAGGAATGGCTCTCATTGTTCCAGGACAGTGAGGTGGCTCAAAAGAGCTTTTTGGAGAGGTTTCTCCTGAGCTGTGCATAGAGGTGCCATCATTTATTGTGGGAATCTTGATTCCCGGAGCTGCCAGTGTAATTATTTGTGTTTGCTAGCAAAAAAAATGAGCTTCTTCACAACTAAATTGCATAAAACCCTGTGGAAAACCGAAATAAAATAAATATAAATATAATTAGGATGGCAGGGACTGGAAAAATGAGGCCTGTGCTTGCAGCAGGTGCCAGCAGGCAGGTGTGGAGGTGTCATCAGCGAGGAGGTGACAATAACTCCTTTTAATTGCTCTGCTTCCCCAGTGCTCCTGGGGGAAATGAAGTCTTTGCTTGCCTGAGCAAAGGTGTTTCTCTGACCTCGGGAATGGAGAGTGTCACCCGCCCGGGCTGGGCAGGAAAACTTGAGCTGCAGCTCCACCCCACAGCCTCACAGAGGGCAGTCCTGGTGCTTTCTGGGCTTTGGTTTTTGGGCTTTTCTGGGCTTTTCTGGGCTTTGGAGTTTGCCCCCAAACTTGTTTCCAGTCGCTCATTGATGTGATTGAGGAGTAAAATTTGGTAATCTGAGCTTAATCCAACTGAGTTCAGCACTTCAGTCAGCTCTCACTGAGGTCAGTGCTTTCTGAACTGGTGATTTGTCCTTTAATCTGACTTTTTTTAAACTTCACATTGCCCCCATGATTTATAATCTGCTTGTAGGAGCCAATAAAAGTTATTCTGGGCCTCTCAAAAATCGTGGTGGTGCCCGTTCACCTGCTGACTGCTGCATTTCTGCTCTCCCAGAGTAACTGGGGAGGATCCTTGTTGGAATCAGCTCCCGTGCAGCTGAGCAAGGGCCTGGATGGTTTTGTGGTTTCCCAGCCCCAGGAAGTGCAGCAAGGATGGATTCAGGGATGAGTTCACTCCCAGCTCTCGTGCAGTCGCTGTCGTTCCCTCTTCCACTTCAGGTGCAGCTGAGGTCCTGCATGGACTCGACTTTGCTTTTCCCAGAGATCCTGAGGCTGAGCTGTGCGGATGGGGAGAAAATTCCCAGCCCCAGGTTTTGCTCTGTCCTAAAAACCACTTTTGTTTCCAGCACTGGGGAGCAGCTGGAACACAGCTGGCTGTGCTGTGGGCCACTGCATCTGGGATTGGGATTGGGATTGGGATTTGGATTGATCTTGGGAATGGGACTGGGATTGGGATTGGGATTGGGATTAATATTGGGATTGGGAGTGGGATTGAGATTGGGACTGGGATTGAGATTAGCCCAGTGCTGTTAACCCTTGAACCTGATGTTAAAATTTAAAACCCGTGCCGAGAGGGTGGCAAAGAAACAATTGTCACAGTTTCTCCCAAATCCTCAATCCTGGGGTTATCTGAGCCCTTTCCAGGCACAAACTGGAATGTGCCATAGGATTTTGCCAGCAGATATTTGATTTTTGGGTGGTTCCTGGCTGGTGTCAGCAGAACCGTGGCTCCTGCAGGTGCATGTTCCCACCTGAGCCCTGAGGGATGTGGGGCTTTGTCTCGGGGACATAACCTGTGTCAGAGCCCCGGCCTCGTTAGGGCACTAATTAGCCGAGTCCTCTCTCCTGCCAGTGCTGCTGATTGCGTCCCGTGTGGATTAAACAAAACCCTCCTTAACAAGTACCTTGAGTAGCCTGAGCCCTGAGCTCCCGTGGAGCAGTAATTAATCCAGCTGGAAACAAGGAGCACCTTGCTGGTGCCACCTCAGCGAAGGAGCTTTTAACTCCTTTTGCACTGGGCAGCTCAGAAAAAACCTGCTCTTAGCGGGTTTGTTGGGATAAATGGGTTTGTTGGGATAAATGGGTTTGTTGGGATAAATGGGTTTGTTGGGATAAATGGGCCTTCACCCGGGGAGCCTGGAGCGTGTCCGGGGAAATGTGGGGCCTGCAGGGGAAGGTGGATCATGGACAGGCTGAGAAAAAGGTGCTTTAGTGCAAATTCCGTATGTAATGTGGAAAAGGCAGCTTGAAATGGGTTCATGTGCACCTCGGAGCCAAGGGATGCAACGTCCAGACTGTGTCGGAGAAGGAAACAGAGCTGGCAAAGCTGGAGCACAAGGAGAAGGGTCTGGAGACTTTCTGAAGGAGCTGGGAAGGGTCTGGAGAGGCTGAGGGAGCTGGGGAAGGGCTCAGCCTGGAGCAAAGGGGATCAGGGGCACCTTGTGGCTCTGCACAGCTCCTGCCAGGAGGGGACAGCCGGGGGGGTCGGGCTGTGCTCGCAGGGAACAGCGACAGGAGGAGAGGGAACGGTCTCAAATTGCACCAGGGAATGTTTGGTTGGATATTGGGAAAATTCCTTCATGGGAAGGGCTGTCCAGCCCTGGTGGAGTCCCCATCCCTGCAGGGATTTCAAAGATCTGTGAGTGTGACACTTAGGGACATGGGGCAGTGGTGGCCTTTGCTGGGGAATGGTTGGACTCAGTGGTCCTTTCCAATCAAAACAACTCTGATTCTATGGAATAATTTACTCTCAGAGGTCTGAAGGGGTGCAGGGAGCTGTTCCTAATCACAGTTCTTAAGCCCTAAGGTGATTTCCTCTGACAAAAGGTGAGCTCTCCTTCTCTTCTTGCTCTGCAGCTGAGCCAGCCTTGTCCTGATGCTCCAAGGATTCTCTGGTTCAAAAACCAACCTTGTGATAAAGCCCTCTGTGAGCTCTGCATTTATTCTGACAGCACAGGGCTGGAGAAGTGTGACATTGTGGTTTCCACACTGGAGCTGTCACTGAAGCTCCATCCCCTTGTAGCACCTCTGTGGAACATCCATCAGCTATGCCTGAGCTCCTGCCACTGTGGGGACATCGACTGTGGGGTTTTCTAATGGATTATTCTGGTTCATTCATTTATTTTTTTCATTTCGGGTTGGCTCTTCATGGCAGTATTTGAACCATGAAGTGTCAGTACGATGTGTGTTTGTGCCTCGGGGTTGTGACGGGCTGGTCAGAATTTTAAGACCAGTGGGTGGGTGTCTCCCCTGTGTGCCCCCAGATGGAGCACACAGGTTCTGGGGAGTGGTCTTTCCCTTGAGGAGCGGAAGAAAGCGTCCGTGTCATGGCCTCCTGAAGGAGGGAAGTGACACTGTCCCCTCCATTTCAAGTTGGCTTTTCATGGCAGTGTTTGAACTGTGAAGTGTCAATACAATGTGTGTTTGTGTTTCAGGGTTGTGCTGGGCTGATTGAATTTTGTTTCTGCTCTTCCTGGCACTGCCAAACTGAGTCTTGGGAGAAGATGGCAAAGTATTGTCCTTCTTCCTCGGGTGTTCAGCCTCTTGCAGCTGATGGCTCCCACAGGATGGAAGTTAAACACATGAATTCTGTACGACACACCTCGAAACCCCCAAAGATGTGAATTCCTAAAAACATCCCAACCCTCTGCTTGTTGCAGGCGCAGCTGAGAGCCTTCATCCCCGAGATGCTGAAGTACTCCACGGGTCGTGGCAAGCCAGGCTGGGGCAAGGAGAGCTGCAAGCCGATCTGGTGGCCCGAGGACATTCCGTGGGCCAACGTCCGCAGCGACGTCCGCACGGAGGAGCAGAAGCAGCGGGTGGGTGTGTCCCCTCCGTGCCCCCAGACGGAGCACGCAGGTTCTGGGGAGGGGTTTTTCCCCTGAGGGACAGAACAAAGAGTCTGTGTCGTGGCCTCCTGAAGGAGGGAAGGGACGCTGTCCCCTCCTGAGCAGCAGGGAGCTCTGTCCTCGAAGGAAAGAGTTGTGCATGTGCGGCGGAGCCAGGAAAAAATGAGAGAAGTGGGTGAAAAGGCCTTGGGGAAGTTCCTAGCAGCTGTCCCAGACATGATCCGAGGGAGCCAGCGTGGGGTGGGAGCAGCAGGAGCTGTGGGGAGGCAGGAAATGGAGCTGCGTCAGATTTCCAAAATCGCCGTCGTTTTCTGCTTGGAATCACGGAACAGTTTGGGTTGGAAGGGCCTTTCAAAGGTCATCTCATCCAAGCCCTGCAGGGAGCAGGGACATCTCCACTGGGTCGGGTGCCTCTCCAGGGCCATTTCTGTGGGGAAAGGAGGGGATTAGGAGAGGGAGATTAAATATTGGCGTCGTTTGTTGCGGATTGTTGCAAACCACCCTGTTGCCTAAAGGACAGGCTACCTGAAACAGAGGCTAAGACAAATTCGGAGTATAAAAGCAGACAATTTATTCAAGGCCTGCAAAGGCCTTGAAGGTCCATTTGGGCAAGCAAAGCCCCCCTTGGAGACAACACCCAAAATGGACCCTGGGTCACGAGCCCTTCACCTTTGATAAGTTCTGTCCATTAGCACATTGGCCCTTAATTCTCCAATCGCACCTCAGGTGATGATGTTCACCACCCCAGGCCTGCTCCCCCAGCTCCCCGCTGTTTCCATATTTTCGGGCCCTAAGGCAAGGAACATGTGATTGGATCTGTGTTCAGAGAGCCTTGTTTGGCCAAAGGTGCTGAACAGAGGATTTCAGCACTTTGTGAGAAGCACAGAACTGCAGCAAGTTACAGATACGTGAAGAGTAAAAACTAGAAATACTTGAAGGCATCACCCCGATAAACCCCAGTAACAATAAACACCCAAATCCCAGCGCTGTGCTGCTTCAGAACACTTCCCTGGGCTGACTGTCCCCTCTTCCCTTCCGCTGGAAGGTGTCCTGGACCCAGGCCCTGCGCACCATCGTGAAGAACTGCTACAAGCAGCACGGGCGCGAGGACCTGCTGTACGCCTTCGAGGACCAGCAGACCCCGCAGACCACGACCACGCACAGCATCGCCCACCTGGTGCCCTCGCAGACCGTGGTACAAACCTTCAGCAACCCCGACGGCACCGTGTCCCTCATCCAGGTGAGAGGAGCCCTCTGGGTTTCCAATTTTAACACAGTCTGCCTCAGGGAGGTGCTTTAAGGAAATTCCTTTTGGGGGCTGAACTTGGCCTTCAAGAATTTTGTCTTTGTCAGGTCTGACCCCACATCGCTCCCGCACAGAGATCCGTCCTCATGCTCTCTATTCCCCGCTCCCATCCCTTGTTCTCCAGGACAGGGATTTCTGCTGTGTGGTCAAACAATTCGGGGATCTGACCTCAGGTTAATGAGGTGTACACTACAACAAATCCAGTCCCTGGTGTCACCCCACAACCCCTGTGGTGGCAGTGGGAGGGGAGGTGGTGGAACTGCCTTCCTTCAATGACGTGAAATGGAGTTTAATCAACAGATCAGATATTTCTGTGCCTTCCTTCAATGACATGAAATGTAGTTTAATCAACAGATCAGGTATTTCTGTGCCTTCATTGGCTTGAAATGGAGTTTAATCAGCAGATCAGGTATTTCTGTGCCTTCCTTGTGGTGGTTTTTCTTGGCCCAGTTTTTGCCAGTGAACAGGGTGGGGTACAAAGATGGCTCCTGCATGTCCTGAGTAAAGATTCTGGAAATTTCTCCACCATGTCCAGCAGAGCCAGTCTCTGATGGCTCTGAAGATGATGGACATGCTGCTGGCCAAACCTGGGCCAATTAAAGGTGTTAGTTACACCTCTGTGAAAACATATTTAAGGAGAATCAAAACAATGTCAGCACACACTTCTTTTAGCCAGAGAAGGAGGAGGAGATAAAAATATGTGAGGGAAAACACACATCCTGCTCTTTATGCTCTCTCCTGCCTGCTTCTTGCCCTGTCTGTGCGTCCTCCTATCAGTGATTTATCTCAACTCAGGACTCCGGTGTGTTTGTGTTAGTTTTTTCCCTCTCCTCTGCGTCCTATCAGTAATTTATCTCAACTCAGGACTCCAGTGTGTTTGTGTTTGTTTTTCCCTCTCCTCTGCACAGCTGCAGCAGGAGAGAGCAGAGAGAGCAGATGTCGTGGGTCCCTGGCATTTAGCCTGGGTCAGACCTCGACACTTCCTTCAATGGCGTGAAATGGAGTTTAATCAACAGATCACATATTTCTTTGCCTTCCTTCGATGGCTTGAAATGGAGTTTAATCAACAGATCAGGTATTTCTGTACCTTGCTTCATTGGCTTGAAATGGAGTTTATTCAACAGATCAGGTATTTCTGTGCCCCTGGTCATCATAATACACCTGAAGTGTATTATGTTTACTACCAGCACCAAATACATATTTATCCTCATGGAATAAGAATTCCTCTTGCACTGTTTTTGGGTCAGTGCCGCTGCTGTTCCCTGTGTGGGAAGGCAGATTCTGGCAGCTCAGGATGTCAAAAAAATTAGGTTTTCTCATGAAACTTCCCACAAACTCCTCGTGCGAGGGGGATTTGAATTTCATTTTCCCCTGTGCCTCCAAAGCACCACTGGTGGCGGTTCCTAACCAGGCCCAGCACTTTGTCCCTCCTGAGCATCATGTTCTTAGTGAAGATAAAAACAGGGGGTGTGAGTTTGGTTTGAATTTAGGGTTGTTTTTTTCCCAAATGAAGCTTTTTCAGTGTTTTTTACAGCTTTCTGTCCCCCCAGCAGACCTGCCAGGCTGGTTCTTTGCTCCCCTGTCCATCCATTTTCCCTTTCAGGGGTGGACACCTGAGATCCCATTGACTTCCTGGCGTTTATATTTAATTCTCCTTAGAGACAAAGCTGCCCATCTCCCGCCTTTGTCCTTTCCCAGCTGTTAAATGGGGAAAAGAGGATTTCCAAAGGGCTTTGAGGGGGAGCTGATGTGTGCCTGGAGAGGACACCCAGAGAATGGAGAGCCGGGAGGGTGTGCAGGGAATTCCGAACCAGGGGTGGGGTTTCAGTGACTCGCACCTCGTGGGAGAAGGGATTTTCTGCTCTTCCCGAGGTTGGGAGAGCGGGAGGACTCCAGGGGCACAGTGTGAGGGATGTGCTCCCAGTCTGGCAGCTGCCGTGGATTGATGTGGCTCCAGTTTGGGATTTCCTCCCCAGCCCCTCGAGACAGCTCCGTGTTCCCCATGGGCTCTGCGGTGACAACAAATCACAGAACCATGGAAGGTGGAGGGGTTGGGCTGGACCTTAAAGGTCACCTCCTGCCATGGGCAGGGACACTTCCACCACCTCGGGGTGCTCCAAGCCCTGTTCAGCCTGGCCTTGGGCCCTTCCGGGGATGGGACATCCTCAGCCTCCCTGCCCACCCTCCTCCAGCGTCGCACCACCCTCAGTAAAACCTTCACATCTTTAATCCTTTATTCTTATTGCTTTGCTTTTTAACCCGGGAGCACGCGGGAGCCCCTCTGCCTGAGCGATGTGGACATTTTCCTGCAGTAACAGATGTGTTGTTTCGCTGTCCCCCCAGGTTGGCACGGGTGCCACGGTGGCCACGCTGGCCGACGCCTCCGAGCTGCCCACCACAGTCACCGTCGCACAAGTCAATTACTCTGCAGTGGCTGATGGAGAGGTGAGGAGCTGTCTCAGCTTCCTGGGGCCTGCACGGCCTGGCTGAGCTTCCATGAATATCTCGGTGCTCCCAGGAAGCAGCCAGCCTGCAGAGCTAAGGGTAACACAGAGCACGAGACCGTAATTTTATACAGAAAGTGCTGAGTTGTTGTTATTTCAACTCAGGACTCTGCAAACACAATTATAGTGGAAGCCTTAGGTCTGAATTTCATACATTTCTATGTATATATCTATCTCCTATAGATTATTTATTTTGTATTTTTGTTTGGCATTTGTGTGTTTGGCATTTCCTAAATCCGAACACTCAAACTTACAAATATGTATTTTCCCGCTTTTTAAAAATCAGATAATGCATAAAAAATAGTATTTTTTTTCTGTGGGCTTAAGAAACATTCCCTTGAGATTATGAAGATTTTTTTTTACCCTCTTGGCTTCAAGCCCCACCTTTAAATGAGGCCGCAGGTCCCTTGCTGTCCCTGTCCTGCTGGGGTGGCAGGCGAGAGGTGGCAGCACAGAACAACTTTGCAGGCCACCAGAGCCTGCTGCCACCTCAGCCAGCAGAGAAACAGCCTGGAGTGACCTTCAAGTGCTCTGCTGCTGCTCTGAGGGCTTTCAAGAACAGTTCTATCGCTTGAGAGCCGAAGGAGATCTTTCAAAGGCACAAATAAGGCTGGAAATGCACAGTTTCAGCGAGGACACCGCAGGTTTCCCTCCCTCTCCACCTTTCTCTTGCTCAAAGGCAGCAAAGTTTCCTTGTGCAAAATTTTACCTTGAGCCAGCTCTGCCTTTATGGACTTTTTGACCTTCTCCATCCCAACAAATTGAGGTGTTTTTTCATCACCTTCTACAGCATTTTTATGTGTGTGTCTCAGAAGTTGGCGAGTGGCCTGAAATGTTTGTAGGGATGAGGGCAGGGATGGGCTGGAGGGAGATCTTTGTCTTGCGAAGCAGCCTGTAGGATTTGCCAGCAGATCCTCCACTTTTTTTGGTCCAAAGTGTGTTTTTAGTTCTCGTCCAGGTGGATTTTGTGGCCATACACTCATTATCTTATGAGCTGTGAAGTCCCAAATGAAAATATGGGGGGAAATGAGCACCTGGGTGAACTTCAGACAATGTTAAAGTTATCTGTGGGAAGGTTTGGAGTTGGGGAATTTTAAATGCCTGGGATACATGAACACTTCCAGCCACCATCACCTTTAATGGAGCATATTTCTGTCACACAGAGACATTCTCAGATGTGCTCAATCCCATCTGAGCTCCAGATAAACCCTGGGTGGGAACACGGACTGATCCCAAAATGTCCCAAAATGGATGTGCGCAGATAGACAGTGAGGGAAACACAGCTTATCTCCCTGAGGGATGTGATCCGTGCCTGCAGAAACACAGAATTCTGGAATATTTGGGGTTGGAAGGGACCTTTGGGAACCATCCAGGCCAAGGCAGGGCCACGCAGAGCAGGTGGCACAGGGTCACATCCACATGGGCTGGCAATGTCTCCAGACAGGGACACCCCACAGCCTCCCTGGGCAGTGGTTCCAGGGCTCTGTGGAAGGAAGGTTTTCTTCATGGTGACGTGGAACATGCTGTGTTTTAATTTATGTCATTAAACGCAGCTAATTAATGAACTTTTTGCCATTAAACACAGCTAATTAATGAACTTCCCAGGCTGGCAGGCAGTGATCCGAGTACGACAACAACAACGCTGCCCTGTTTTGTTGAGGATCTGGCTGGACAAGGATTTCTGCGTTTTTGAGGACTTTTATGGCTCTTTGTGGAACATCAGCCTCATGGCTGACAGAGTCCTGCAGTGTCCAGCCACACCCTCAGGTGGATCCCACCCTCAGGTAGATCCCATCCTCGGGTGGATCCCATCCCCGGGTGGATCCCATCCTCAGGTGAATCCCACCCTCAGGTAGATCCCGTCCTCAGGTGGATCCCGTCCTCAGGTGGATCCCGTCCTCAGGTGGATCCCACCCTCAAGTGGATCCCATCCTCAGGTGGATCCCACCCTCAGATGGATCCCATCCTCAGGTGGATCCCATCCTCAGGTGGATCCTGTCCTCAGGTGGATCCCACCCTCAAGTGGATCCCATCCTCAGGTGGATCCCACCTTCAGGTGGATCCCATCCTCGGGTGGATCCTGTCCTCAGGTGGATCCTGTCCTCAGGTGGATCCCATCCCCAGGTGGATCCCACCTTCAGGTGGATCCCATCCTC
>VZRL01001920.1:17424-49276 GCA_013397895.1 Origma solitaria | reverse complement strand
TCCTCAGGTGGATCGCATCCTCGGGTGGATCCCGTCCTCAGGTGGTTCCCATCCTCAGGTGGATCCCACCCTCAGGTGGATCCTATCCTCGGGTGGATCACACCCTCAGGTGGATCACACCCTCAGGGTGGATCCCACCCTCAGGTGGATCCTATCCTCGGGTGGATCCCGTCCTCCCTCCGTTTCTCCTGCTCTCTCGGAGCTGGCCCGTGCAGAACCCCAAAACCCTCTGGCAGTGACCCATCTCCCTGTCTCTGGGAAGCAGCCCCCCCGGATGGGCTGCTGCCTGACCCCACAGCCTCTCCCATGTCTCCCTGGCAGGTGGAGCAGAACTGGGCGACGCTACAGGGCGGGGAGATGACCATCCAGACGACACAGGCCTCCGAGGCCACGCAGGCGGTGGCCTCGCTAGCCGAGGCGGCGGTGGCGGCGTCGCAGGAGATGCAGCAGGGAGCCACCGTGACCATGGCACTCAACAGGTACTGGCACAGCCTGGGCATCTCCTGCCTGCTTTTCCTTCCGTGGTGCAGAGTTCACTCCGGGCAGTCCTGAGAGAGGTTTTCCTTAGCGAATTCCTGTGTCAGGCAATGCCCAGGTGTCTGCAGGACAATTCCCGACTCCTGCTCTGTTCAGGATCCTCTGCAGGGCAGTTCGTGATTCCGGCTCTGTTCAGGATCCTCTGCAGGACAATTCCCAATTCCTGCTCTGTTCAGAATCATCTCCAGGGCAGATCTCAATTCCTGCTCTGTTCAGGATCCTCTGCAGGACAGTTCCTGACTCCTGCTCTGTTCAGAATCCTCTGCAGGACAATTCTCAATTCCTGCTCTGTTCAGGATCCTCTGCAGGACAGTTCCCAATTCCTGCTCTGTTCAGAATCCTCTGCAGGACAGTTCCCAATTCCTGCTCTGTTCAGAATCCTCTGCAGGACAGTTCCTGACTCCTGCTCTGTTCAGAATCCTCTGCAGGACAGTTCCTGACTCCTGCTCTGTTCAGAATCCTCTGCAGGGCAGTTCCCAATTCCTGCTCTGTTCAGGATCCTCTGCAGGGCAGTTCCCAATTCCTGCTCTGTTCAGGATCCTCTGCAGGGCAGTTCCCAATTCCTGCTCTGTTCAGGATCCTCTGCAGGGCAGTTCCCAATTCCTGCTCTGTTCAGGATCCTCTGCAGGGCAGTTCCCAATTCCTGCTCTGTTCAGGATCCTCTGCAGGGCAGTTCCCAATTCCTGCTCTGTTCAGGATCCTCTGCAGGGCAGTTCCCAATTCCTGCTCTGTTCAGGATCCTCTGCAGGGCAGTTCCCAATTCCTGCTCTGTTCAGGATCCTCTGCAGGGCAGTTCCCAATTCCTGCTCTGTTCAGGATCCTCTGCAGGGCAGTTCCCAATTCCTGCTCTGTTCAGGATCCTCTGCAGGGCAGTTCCCAATTCCTGCTCTGTTCAGAATCCTCTGCAGGGCAGTTCCCAATTCCTGCTCTGTTCAGAATCCTCTGCAGGGCAGTTCCCAATTCCTGCTCTGTTCAGGATCCTCTGCAGGGCAGTTCCCAATTCCTGCTCTGTTCAGGATCCTCTGCAGGGCAGTTCCCAATTCCTGCTCTGTTCAGAATCCTCTGCAGGGCAGTTCCCAATTCCTGCTCTGTTCAGAATCCTCTGCAGGACAATTCTCAATTCCTGCTCTGTTCAGAATCCTCTGCAGGACAATTCTCAATTCCTGCTCTGTTCAGAATCCTCTGCAGGACAGTTCCCAATTCCTGCTCTGTTCACAAGCAGCATCTCCCCCACAGGCCCCTGCTTTGGGATGTTTTCCCTCAATCTTTCTGAAGCAGAACTGATTCATTAAAATCAACATCCATCATACAACCTTGACACAGAGCAACAAAAACAACTTAACTAAAGAGAAGAAGAGGTTTCCTACACTAAGTACTCCAACGCAACACAAAAGGACAAATTATGTACAATACACCCTTAGAACTTTCACTACCATTGCAACACGAATACTTCCCTATCATTTTCCTTTAAAAACACAGCTCAATACCTGTGTCAGTGAGGAGCTGCAGTGGTCCAGGAGCTCTGTCCTGTTGCCCTCAGGTTACCGAGAGCTGAGGTGTGGCCCCACAGGTCTGTCCAGCAGCACAGAATGGCTTTGCTCAGCTCTGCTGCATTGCCTAAGCTTTTCCTGCTGCTCCCAAAGCCTGGGAACGGCTGTGGCACTGTAGGACATCCCAGCACAGCACAGTGAAGGTTTCCCAAGCTGTGGCCAGGGCTTTCCCTCAGCCAGAGCAGGATCCTGGCTCGGGGCTCTTGGCTGAGCTGGGACAGGACAAGGCACGAGACCTCACTGCTGATGGTTGGAGTAAAGCTCCAAGGCCTTGTTCCATCAGGAATTGCTGAAGGGATCTCTCTGATCCCAGTTTGCTCCCAAATCTCTGTCAGGATGGAATCCCCAACACCTCAGGAGCTGTTGCTTTCCTTTGTGGTCCAGAGTCGCGTCCTTCAGATATTTCTTGTGTGCTATATGAGATCAGTCAAAGAGGCTTTTTTACCAATAGTTTCTATGTAAAATTCCCTTTTAAAAACAAATCGTCTTCTCAGGACACTGCAGTTAGAGGAAAAAGCCCCATCTTCCCAAATCCAACCTGCAGGATTTTATCCTGCACATTTCCAGGATTCCAGATTTCTGTGGTTTTTTTAGAAGTGGGAAGGCTGGGCATGGGATTGCACCTGATCCCAGCTGGGCTGAGCTCCCCTTGGCTTTCCTGTGGGGAATTGCCTTCCCAGAGCCCCAGGCTCGGAAGGAGGATGTGCCAAGGGGAGAGGGGACACCAGACAGGAAAATATTCTGATTCTCTAGGAATGTTTAGGAGCTGAGACACAGAGAGGCTGTTTAGAGTTGAAATCCACCCTGAGTGCATACAGCAGGAAAGTGTTTGGCATCTGAGCGGGAAAGGAGGGAAGAGAAGGAAAATATGGGAAAATACTTGGAAAATGTTTGGGTCAATTGGTCGAGCAGAGGAAGAGCATCCAAGGGGAAGAGAAAGGAAATCCCTGCTTTTTTCAGCTTGTTAAGGTAAGAATTGGTAGGAAATTTGGCCTCAGGAATGTTTTACCCCTGCTGAGCAGATATTGCCAAAAGAATAAATTGAATATTAGGAATTACGGGGAAAGGCATAAAGGACAATTCAGGATTAGGCCTCTGGACTAACTCAAGGTGTGTTTACGTTTGAATAGTGTGGGAAGGGGTCGCCACTCAGATAGAAAAAAGTCGGGAAAGGACAAGAGGGATCAAAACCCAGGAATGATCCATGCCCCAGCGGGCTGTGGCTCTTCAGCTGGGGGCAGGGGATCACTGGGAGTGTAGGAAATCATGAGGAAAACAAAAAAGGAAAAGTTTAATTTTCTGCTTCTCTCAATATCATATTAAAGGGCCGCCCAGCCAGGAGGTTTTGAAGCACCATAATTGTCGTGGGTTTGACCCTGGCTAAATGCCAGGCACCTACGACTTTTGCTTTCTATGCTCTCTCCTGCTGCAGCTATGCAGAGGAGAGGAAAAACTAACACAAAACACTGGACTTATGAGTTGAGATAAGATCACTGATAAGGGGTCGCACGAGATTTAGGGCAAGAGCAGGCGGGAAACTTAAAGTTGCAAAAAAAGTGATTTATTAATCTAACAGAGTCAGAGGATAAATTTCAGATAAAAATAAGCTCTTAAGACACTATTTTTTCACTCACCCCCTTTTCTCTCTTAAGGCACCGCTTCCCAGCTCACCCCCTCTCTCTCTTTTAATTATCTAAACAACTCCCAGGCAGGGGCAGGGTGTGGGGTTTTTCTCTTAGGTTAGTCTATCATAATTCTTCCACTGCAGTCACTGTTTCTCTAGTTGCCCTCTCTCTCTATTCAACCAACAGATCTGGGCTAGGGCAAGGCATGTGGCTTTTCTTAATCAATCAATCCAAGGCCACAATTCTTCTGCTCCAAACACTGTTTCTCTACGCACCCCTCTCCCTATTAAGACCATTTCTCAGCTCACCCCCTCCCTCCTTCCTTCTAACCAACAGCTCTGGGGTGGGGGCAGGGTGTGGGGGTGTCCTTTGGTCAGGGTCAGTCCATCAGGGGGAAGAATCCTCTACTTAGCCATGGGGGTCCCTCCCACGAGAGACAGTCCTGTGCGAACTTCTTTGGCGTGGGTCCAATCTCACGAGCAGCCCCGCCCGATTGCTGCTGTCCGAGATTCTCTCCAGGCTGCAGAATTGCAAGCCGAGGCCAGGCTGGTTCCATCCCGGGAGCAAGGCCTTTCTCTCTCTTGCAAGGCCTTTGCAACTCTCAGTCTCTGGGACTCCCACTGGATCACAGCTTCCTGCAGGCATCATCTGCTCCGCTGGTGTGGGCACCTCCCCACAGGCTCTGGGGGTTGCTCTGCATCCCCTGGACTCCATGGGCTGCAGGGGGACCACCTGCTCTCCCATGGTCTTCACCACGGCTGGCAGAAGGTTTTCAGCTCCGGCGCCTAGAGCACCTCCTCCCCCGCCTTTCCACTGACCTTGGTGCCTCCATGTTGTTCTCCCTCACATATTTTTACCTCCTCCTCCTCCTTCCCTGGCTAAAAAGAAGTGCGTGCTCACATTGTTTTGATTTCTTCTTAAATATGTTTTCACAGAGGCGTAACTAACATCTCTAATTGGCCCAGGTTTTACCAGCAGCATGTCCATCATTTTACAGCCATCAGAGATTGGCTCTGCTGGACATGGTGGAAAATTTCCAGAATCTTTACTCAGGATATGCAGGAGCCATCTTTGTACCCCACCCTGTTCACTGGCAAAAACTGGGCCAGGCAAAACTACTACAATAATGCAATTTTTTCTTCTAATGAAATGGGGAACTCCTTGGCAGCACCAGTGATGAAGGGAGAGTTCTGGGATCGGGATCTGCAGGGTCCCAGGATGTGCCAGTGCCAAAAGTCTGGCACCTGAATCCAGAGGCAGGAGGGAGCCATGTGGAATAACTGCTGGGATTATCCTGAAGTTTTAGTGAAGTCCTGACTGAGAGGGAGAGCACAGGGATGTTCTAAGAGATCTGCAAGCTGAAAAAATCCCATGGGAGCAACCTCTTCCCGTCCATTCCTCCTCCGGGGTGGATCTTCTGCTCTGCATAGCCTCAGCCAGGCCAAATGCGAATCCCTCTGCTCTGGATTGTTCTCTTGCTGTGCATTTCCTGGTTAAAATGGAGTTATTTGGTGTTCCTAACCCCTCTCTCCCCTCTGCACGCCCGCAGTGAAGCCGCTGCCCACGCCGTAGCCACGCTGGCCGAGGCCACCCTGCAAGGAGGAGGCCAAATTGTCCTGTCTGGGGAAACCGCAGCCGCGGTCGGGGCGCTCACCGGAGTCCAGGATGCCAACGGTAAGGCCTCTGCAAAGCTTTCATTTCGGCTTTTTTTGTTCAGGCTCTTAGAAACGGCCTTTCCTCTCTTTTACTGATGTGTCACAGTTTGGGGGTGGAACAGTCATTCCTCACTCGGGGTCACTGAGTAGTGGTGGGCTACGATCTCAGGATGGAAGGAATGGGAGCATTGAGCCCCTGTGTGCTCCCCTGGTGGCTCTACTCTGCCCCTCCTTTGCCAATTGTCTCTTTATCCTTCATTTTTTGGGAAAACTGCTCCACACTGTGTCCAACCCCTCCTCTGCCAGCTGCCTCTTTATTCTTCATTTTTGGGGAAAACTGCTCCGTGCTGGGTCTTACCCCTCCTCTGCCAGTTGGGTCTTTATCCTTCGTTTTTGGGAAAACTGCTCCACAGTGTGTCCTACCCCTCCTCTGCCTCTTCATTCTTCATTTTTTGGGAAAACTGCCCCACACTGTGTCCTAGCCCTCCTGTGCCAGTTGGCTCTTCATCCTTCATTTTTTGGGGAAAACTGCTCCACACTGTGTCCAACCCCTCCTCTGCCAGCTGCCTCTTTATTCTTCATTTTTTGGGAAAACTTCTCCACAGTGTGTCCTACCCCTCCTGTGCCAACTGCCTCTTTATCCTTCATTTTTTGGGAGAACTGCTCCACACTGTGTCCCGCAGTGCCCAGCACAGGGAGGGCTGGCCTTGAGCCATTAACACAATTAAGTTGGTGCCGTAATAAACTCATCTCCAAAACTCTTTAACTAACCAACATTTTATTATTTATTTCCTTCCCTTCTCAAGGCTTTTTTTCTGTGCTTGGTGGCTGCTCCTGAGTCAGCCTGGGGCCGTTTTCCTCCTGCTTTGTTTTCCATCCTCCCACCACAGTCAGTGCCTTGGTTCCAGGGCTCCCCTGTAGCCTTTCTCACCTGTGATGTCTCTTCTGCCAAGTCTGGTGACTTTTGGAGCTTTTCAAACCAGAAATGAAACTGTAAATCCCTAGAAATTGATTCAAGGGATGAAGGGAATGTGCAGATGTGCCTTCCTGGGGCTCGTCCAGTGCCTCCAGTGCTTCTGCCTGACCCCGGAGGTGTTTGACCTCCCTGGACGTGGCCCTTCATGCCGTGGTGTTGGGTCATAGGTTGGACTCAATGTCTCAAGGCCTTTCCAGGCTGACTCTGGGATAATTTCGGGGCTCACACTGTGATTGTGGCATCCCAAGGAACCCAGAGGTTATTTGGATTAATGGAAGGAGATGCGTCAGAATCAGCCGGAAAAGGGCGCAAAGTGTGAAGTTAGAGAAACGTCACCTCCAGGGTGGGGCTGTGGGGACTTGAGCTGTCCAGGGGGGCCCAGCACGTGTGGTTGGGTGGCAGAGCTGTCACTTGGCACGTGAAGCACAAACCCACTTAAGTGGGACCCAACTCCCGTGAAAATCCCATCCGGCCGGGATCGCGCTCAGTGGGGAACAGCGGTGTTCCCTTTGCAGCCAGGAGGAGTTTGGCTGGAAGCAGGCTGGGCTCCCTTGCTGTGGAGCCAGCCAGCCTGAAGAGGGAGCAGGGATGAAGGGAAATCCCTGTCCCCGGAGCCAGGAGTGCATTGGCACCGAGGGAAGAGCAGGGCTGTGTTCATTCTGCGCAGCCTGGCGTGAGGGCGATGAGCGCTGCGTGTTGATCGAGGCAGGATCTGACCCTGGAGGCTCAAAACCAGCAACTAATCAGATTTGGAAAAGCAGCTCCGCACCCCTGGCTCCTTTTGCTCTGCTCCCGAAATGCTTTCACTGTCTGGATTCCTCTGGATGCTTCCCCTCCAAACTCCCCTTCTCCACACCCTCCCTGAGTCACTCCACCTCACTCTCCCAGCACTGGTATCATTTTAATGCAGGCTGGGCTATTTTTTTTTCCTCTTTTTTCTTTTTTTTTTTTTTTTCCTAGCAGCCGAGTTGGAAATCAGATGGGATTTAGAGTGCATTAAGGGGAGAGACTGCAGCATTTTCCTGTGAGCAAACCCTCGCCCACAGCCCCTCGCCTGCTCTCCGCTCTCCTTCGATTCGCTCTAATCTCCGGTGGTATTAAGGGGAAGGGCTTTGTAGTCCTTGGAAGCTCCGTGCTGTTGGTTCCCTTACGTAACCAGCTAATAGATCTACCCGAGGGATGGAGGAGTTGGTATCCATTGCTGCTGGCTCTGTCTGGCCGTGGGGAGCAGATGGATTTCAGCGCTGGCACCGCCCGCGGGATTTGCTCCGAGCCCGGGCTGGGAGTGGGAGCTCCTCCTGGACACCGTTTGGGGGATGAGAGGAACACACCACTCCGTGTCCTTCTGTCCGGGGGAGGTGGAATTGGGAGCGATTTGGGGCAGGAAGGACGGGGGAAATGACTGCCAGAGCCGGAATGGTCTGAGCCAGCAAATTCCCCCTGCTCGCTGCTGCCTGCAAGGTCTTCATTTGCTGATATTCCCAATAAATGCTCTTACCCTTCTGCAGGACTTTTCCGAGGAAAAATCCTGTCTGGAAGGGCAGGATAGGAATTTATCCCCATCTTATTGATAGGGAGAAGGACAGCAGATTGACACTTCCCCATCCCTGGCAGTGTCCAAGGCCAGGCTGGACAGGTTTGGGACAACCTGGGATGGTGGAAGGTGTCCCTGCCCATGGCATGGGATGATCTTTAACTCACTTCCCACCCAAACCATTCCATGATTTCTATGAACATCCCTCGAGATCAGACAAGGTATTTTATGCCTGCTTTTAGCCATTAAGTGTAATTACTCTCTTTTATTATTTTTTTTTTGTTTCTATCTCGCTATTGCATTTTTCCCATCCCATCTCTGGGATAATAATAATAATAATAATAATAATAATAATAATAATAATAATAATAATAATAATAATAATAATAATAATAATAATAAATAATTACTAATAATAATAATAAATACAGGATAACCAAGATTTCTCTAAAAAGAGGAAACTTCCATGTGCTCGTGGATACATTGGAATCTAGGGCTGATACCTTGCAGGGAGCCCAGGATGTGGCTGCACCGCCAAAGGGCTGTGATAATCTTGTGATCTGTTACATTTCCAGCTGAAGGAAACAAGATCTCCTGCTCCCATGCAGTGTCAAACCAACTAAGTGCATTATGGTTTTGCTGCCGCTCCGGAGCATCTGCTCGGAGTGGGGATGCAGGAACTGCTGACCCCACGCCTGGAGGCTCAGATGGTTTTGTTCTTGAGTGCTTGGCATTAAACAAAGGAATATGGAGAGCCAGTGAGGGGATTGTGGCAGCACCAGTCCCTGGAAATGCTGGTAAATGCTCTGCTGAGAGGGAGCTCTGAGCTCTGGAGCTGCTTTTGGAGTGAGAGAACTCTGTGAGCGCTGGAAGGAGCGGTGCCGGAGCATCCTCACCCTGCAGCCTTTTGTTTGCCATTGATCCGTGGGGCCCTGAACGCTGCCAGGGCTTCCCGGCTGCTCTGAAATATTGATGAGGCTCCTGCCCGCGCCGGGTGCCCGGGGAGGGCAGAGCAGAGCAGCTCCCGCCCGAGGAAGGGCTGACGGCCTCGGGGCTCTCACAAACCCGGGGCTGTTTGGAGGTGACAGGAGGGGAATGCTCCAAGGTCCTGCTGGCATTCAAACCAGGGCATGGAAGGAGGCACAGGAGGAGCTGGGAAGGGAGTGGCAGTGGAGGGTGTGGGATCAGCCATGAGCAGAATTCATTTCACAGATCCAATGGATCCTGCCTGTCCCCCTTGGCTGTCCCTTTCCTGTCCCCAAGGCACATTTTCCTGCTGGAGATGCTCCAGAAGAGCTGGTAAGGAAGAGGCAGTGGAGGGTGTGGGATCAGCCATGAACAGGGAATTAATTCCGCAGATCCAGTGAATCCTGCCTGTCCCCCTTGGCTGCCCTTTTCCTGTCCTTAAAGTGCATTTTCCTGCTGAAGATGCTCCAGAAGAGCTGGGAAGGAAGTGGCAGTGGAGGCTATGGGATCAGGGGAATTCATTTCACAGATCCAATGGATCCTGCCTGTCCCCCTTGGCTGCCCTTTTCCTGTCCCACAGAAAGTTTTCCTGCTGGAGACGCTCCTGGCAGCACCAAGGTGGGCACCGAGAGGAGCCTGCACCGAGCCCTGCCCTTTTCCTGTCCCCAAAGTGCATTTTCCTGCTGGAGATTCTCCTGGCAGCACCAAGGTGGGCACCGAGAGGAGCCTGCACCGAGCCCTGCCCTTTTCCTGTCCCCAAAGTGCATTTTCCTGCTGGAGGTGCTCCTGGCAGCACCAAGGTGAGCACTGAGAGGAGCCTGCACCAAGTCCTCCCCCTCTCCATCCCCCCAGCCACCCCAAAACGCCAGCCCCACCTCTCCATCCAACCCGAGGGGGCCACGCTTAGGACTGGGGCGATCAGGATTTGTGCTGGGAGCCCGGGGAGAGCATTAGGGTCTGACGTGGGCAGGGGGATTAGCTCCCTGCTTTCGCAAGCGCCGGCGAGGAGGCGTCAGTGCAGCAGCGTCCCTCGCGAGTTCACAAGGGATGAACGAGGCCCCAGCAGCGTTTGGGGTGGCAGTGCCACAGGGAATTGCTGCTCCGGGTGGTGATTTCGGTGTGGGAAGAGGTTAAAATGCTGGAAAAGCTTCAGTTCTGGGCAAGGCTGCTGAGCTTCCCACACAAAACTGACAGGTGGGAAGCTGTCCCCACCCTCGCCCCGCAGATGGGGAATGGGAACACGCGGCCGCCAGTCCCAGGCGGCCCTCTGAGGGCTGTGTGTGCTTGGAAACACATCCAGCAGGGGAGGGCGGGATTGGGATCCTGTTCCCTGTCCTGCGTGCATGTCCCAGGGAGCACAAACACAGAGGGATGCTCTGGGAAAAGCCGGCACAGGTTTGGGATCCCTGTCCCTGCTTTGGGATACCTCAACACCGAGCCACTGGGACCTGGTGGCTTTTTCATGAGGAAAATTAATTATAGATTTCAGGGGGAGGCTTAGGGGCTGCAAATGTCACCTTCCAAAAGCAGTAGTTTATGTTTTTCCTGTTGGATCTTTTTTAGGGAAGATGGAGCCAAATGAGTCGCTAGCAGCTTGGCAAAGTGCAGAGCAGCATGTTTGCATCCAGGAGGACAGGAAGGAAAGAGTCGAGCTTTTTGTAGGGCCTCCCTGGTTGGAACAGAATTTTTTTATGGAGGTTTACCCTGAAACAGGTAGGATTTAATCCCAACCCGAAGAAGGAAAGGTGAGGAAAGTCATTTTTGCAAGTGTGTTTCAGAGGAGAGGGTAGAATGGATGCCAGTGGCAGGCAGTGAGGAGAGCAGAGAGTGAATTCCTGCATTTGCTGAGCAGCTCCAGGAACAGGGAGAGGCGTTTCCTAGAGGACAAATTGCTGTGTATAAATGAATAATTATCAGCAGTGGAGCTGTTGGACTTAGAGTGAAATACTTTGGCAAAAGCCTCAGTTAAAGGGAGCTTAGTCTGTGTCAAGTCTGGGTTGTTTCTCCCAGGGACCAGAGGGAACGGCCTCAGATGGCTTCAGGGGAGGTTTAGGATATCAGGAAAAAATTCCTTCCTGGAAGGGTTGTCAGGCATTGGAGCAGGGCAGGGGTGAGTCCCCATCCTGCAGGGACTTCAGAGCCCTGGGGATGTGGCACTGGGGACATGGGCAGTGCTGGGGATGGTTGGACTCAACCTGGGAAGTGTTCCAGCCTCAGTGATTCCATGATTGCAGCATTTGGGGACACGGGGCAGTGCTGGGGATGGTCAGACTCCATTTGGGAAGTGTTTTCTGGCCTTGATGATTCCATGATTCCAGCATTTGGGGACATGGGGCAGTGCTGGGAGCGGTCAGACTTGGCCTGGGAAGTATTTTCCGACCCTGATGATTCCATGATTGCAGCATTTGGGGACATGGGGCAGTGCTGGGAGCGGTCAGACTTGGCCTGGGAAGTATTTTCCGACCCTGATGATTCCATGATTGCAGCATTTGGGGACACGGGGCAGTGCTGGGAGCAGTCAGACTCGATTTGGGAAGTGTTTTCTGGCCTTGATGATTCCATGATTGCAGCATCTGGGGACACGGGGCAGTGCTGGGAGCGGTCAGACTTGGCCTGGGAAGTATTTTCCGACCCTGATGATTCCATGATTGCAGCATCTGGGGACACGGGGCAGTGCTGGGAGCGGTCAGACTTGGCCTGGGAAGTATTTTCCGACCCTGATGATTCCATGATTGCAGCATCTGGGGACACGGGGCAGTGCTGGGAGCGGTCAGACTTGGCCTGGGAAGTATTTTCCGACCCTGATGATTCCATGATTGCAGCATCTGGGGACACGGGGCAGTGCTGGGGATGGTCAGACTCAGTTTGGGAAGTGTTTTCCGGCTTTGATGATTCCATGATTGCAGCATCTGGGGACACGGGGCAGTGCTGGGGATGGTCAGACTCAGTTTGGGAAGTGTTTTCCGGCCTCAGTGATTCCATGATTCCAACATTTGGGGACATGCGGCAGTATTGGGAGCGTTCAGACTGAATTTGGGAAGTGTTTTCCGACCCTGATGATTCCATGATTGCAGCATTTGGGGACACGAGGCAGTGCTGGGGATGGTCAGACTGAATTTGGGAAGTGTTTTCTGGCCTCCGTGATTCCATGATTCCAGGATTTGGGGACATGGGGCAGTGCTGGGAGCACTCAGACTCAGTTTGGGAAGTGTTTTCCGGCTTTGATGATTCCATGATTGCAGCATTTGGGGACACGAGGCAGTGCTGGGGATGGTCAGACTCGACCTGGGCAGTGTTTTTCAGCCTCAGTGACTCCAAGCACACTCGCTCCCCTGTATAGAGGGGGTTCCCCTGTCCCCCGTGCCCACAGCCCTTCCCTGCTGCCCGGTGTGACAGGAATGCTGTGCTGGGACGGTGGCACAGCCACGCTCCGGTGCCAGCAGCAGCCACTGCCACCTGCCAAGAGCCCAATGCTGCCCAGCCCCACCGTGCCGCAGCACCCTCGCAGCAGGGACTCCCTGCCCGCCCTGGCACGCCTTGCCCTGCCCTTTAAAGCCACCCCTGGCTCCGGTGGCATTGGCTGCCACTGCCGGTGGCCGGCGCTAATCCCGGCGGTGACGCGAGGCTGTCACGGCCACCGGGCGGCTTTGCTCTGACAGCCTGGCACCGGTGACGAGGCGGCTGCTGCTGATGATTAGGATTTGTCTGCCCACCAACCAGGGCTAAAAATAGTCCCTCTGGTGCCACAGCCATGGGCAGAGCTCCCTTGGGTCCCCTCGCGGCTGTGGGGTGGCACCAGCGCCACACAGCCCAGCCTGGAGGTGGATCCCTTTGGGATTCCTTGATCAGGCCCTTGGGGGGAGCACAGAATGGTCATTTCTGGGGACAGTGTGGCTTTTGGGGTCGGGAAACCTTATTTTATTGCCTTTGTTTAGCCTGGAGAAGAGAAGGCTCTGGGGGAACCTTACAGCAGCTTTCCAGTGGGGAATGGGGACTTGGAGGAATGGCTTCCCAGTGCCAGAGAGCAGGGCCGGATGGGATCTTTGGAATTGGGAATTGCTGGCTGGGAGGGTGGGCAGGGGCTGGGCTGGAATTGCCAGAGCAGCTGTGGCTGCCCCTGGATCCCTGCAGTGTCCCAGGCCAGGCTGGACATTGGGGCAGTGGGAGGTGTCCCTGCCAGGGCAGTGAAGTTGGATCTTTAAGGTCCCTTTCCCACCCAAACCATTCCATGATTCTTGGGGACAAATATTTCTATCTGATGAGCACTCAGGTGTTCCACAGGCTCTGGAGAGAGCAGTGCCGGAGGAGCACGAGGAGCCCCCAAGGTGGTTTTGTGCCCCTCTTCTGTGTCTGAGTCTCATAGGAAGTCTCCAAACCTGCCCTGGACATCCCACAGGGAGGAGGCAGCACCCTGGGGAGGCTCCAGGGGTGACTCTGTTCCTGCCCTGATCTGCTGCTGGCCCTAAAATCCCCAGGCCATTCCTCCTCAGCGCGTCCATGACAGCATTCCCCACACCCCAAAAGGGAACTGCTTCCCTTCCTCTAGCCGTTCCTCCTCTCGTGTCCATGACGGTGTTCCTGACACCCCAAAAGGGAACTGCTTCCCTTCCCTGGGAGGCTCCAGGGGTGACTGTTCCTGCCCCGATGTGCTGCTGGCCCTAAAGGCCCCAGGCCATTCCTCCTCTCGTGTCCATGCCGGCGTTCCTGCACCCCAAAAGGGAACTGCTTCCCTTCCCGGGGCAGGAGCACTGCCGAGGCCTCGGCTTGGGAAATTCCATCACATTTTCCTGCTGCTCTCGGGGCTTTTCCGCCCCACAAAGGAGCCATGCCCCTCTGGCCTTCTCTGTCAGCTTCTCCCTGACCTCACAGCATCTTCAGCACCTCCCCTGCCCTCCCCGGCTCCCCTCCCCTGGTGAGTTTTGACATCCATTCCTGTGATCAGAGCCTTCCAGGCTCTCCAGCTGTCACAGCCCAGGCTGGCCCGCTTTAAGCACAGGCCATTTACCTTCCACGTGTCCTGAATTAGGGGAAATGGACAGGAGGGCTGGGTCTGTTTAAAAATTAAAGCTGATTATAAGGCATTACCATTACATTTAAAGGAATAGACAGCAGCCCTCCTCTCTCGGCACAGTTGCAATATGTTCCCTTTTGTTCTGGGCTGGAAGAGGGAAGGGAGCAGCACTGCTAGTGACTCCAGGCTGGGCAGGATTTCTTTTTCTCCATAAATTTTGAAAGAGGAGCTGCCTGATGGCTGGTGCAAGAATTTAAAGCGGCTCTGGCTACCTAAAGCAGTTCCCATCTTTGCCGTCCTGACAGGAAGCTGGAGTTCTTTCGGCTGATCCTGAATTTCCCTTGGAAAATTCAGATGATCTGCTTCGATCTGTGTTCTGAATTGTCGTGTTGGGAAGTTTCAGATTTGAGGGACCCCAGTTTGATTGACTGATTGATTGACAACGATTTACATGGTATAAATTTACAGGAATTTTTACTGGAATTGGTCAGCCTGGCTGGGAACTCTCTGCATGGATGTGATGCCTGACTGGGATTTGTTGTGGGTTTAGGTTGGGTTTGGAGCCTGTTTGTTTGGTGGATTTGTATGATGTTTGTCCAGGCTGCTGCACCTTCATCTCACAGCCTCTCGGTGATCCAGGCAGCTTCAGAAGGAGCTGCTCCATGCAGGGTGGGGCTGCAAAGAGGCCTTTGGGCAGGTGAAGAGAGGTATTTGTATTCCCGGGATCTTGATTTTCTCTGTTTTCAAGAAATTAAAGCTCCAGGGAGAGCTGCGAGCCCCTGGCAGGGCCTGAAGGGCTCCAGGAGAGCTGCAGAGGGACTGGGGACAAGGCGTGCAGGGACAGGAGGCAGGGAATGGCTTCCCAGTGGCAGAGGGCAGGGCCAGATGGGATCTTGGGAATTGGGAATTGCTGGCTGGGAGGGTGGGGAGGGGCTGGGCTGGAATTGCCAGAGCAGCTGTGGCTGCCCCTGGATCCCTGCAGTGTCCCAGGCCAGGCTGGACAGGGCTTGGAGCAGCCTGGGACAGTGGCAGGTGTCCCTGCCAGGGCAGGGTGGCACTGCATGACCTTGAAAGGTCCCTTCCACCCAAACCATTCCATGGTTCTGAGATCTTTCGATGAGACTTTTCATTTGACTTTTCCACCACCAACGTTCACATTAATTCCAGGTGGTTTTTTAGTTTATGGTGATCAAATCCCCAACAACTTGGCCTTGAGAGGTCCATCCTGAGCTTTGTGTCCCCTCTGGGTGCCTGGGGCTGTCAGGGTGTGTGGCTCGCTGGTCACAGCTGGTTTTCCAGCAATAGATGGGGATTCTAATCCTTGGGCAAGCTTGTGTCTGGAAGGGATGTGGCTGAATCCAGGCAGGAGAGGAAGGACAGCCACTTGGCATCTTCTCCTAGATGTGTCTGGAAGCACAGAGCCGCACAGACAAACAATTCCTTGCTTTCCAGTGGCTCCAGTGCAGGAATTGGGGTGGGAAGGGACGGAGGTGTTTCCGAGGGGTCTGCAAACACATCTCACCGGTGCCGCGCTCTGGGATCGCTGTTTGGGCCCCGGGTGGGGACAGGGAATTGCTGTCCTGACAAACTGCACCCCTCCAGCCTGGTGCTGTTTATTTACAGCTCTTGGCTGGGGGAAAGGGCCCAGGTGGGGTCAGAAATGCAGCTCTGCCCAGTGCTGCATCTCTCCTGACCATCACAGGCGCTGCTGACTCCTTTCTCCAGCCCTCCTCCTCCACGCTTAACTTAACCAGGCTCAGAGGCTTGGCAGGCAGAGGTCGAGCAGCAGAGCTTCTTCAGGGGATCCAGACGGGGTTGTGGTGCTCCTGGAAGGGCCACAGGCACCACCAGCCTGGGGAAATCAGCTTTTTTTGCCATTTCTGCTGGACACATCCGTACAGGGTGTGGAGCAGAGTGTTCAAACCCACCAGTGTGGAACTAAACCCAAATCAAAACCAAACCTGCTTTGCTGCTCCTTCCTCAGTGCTCCCAGGATAAATTCCTGTGTGGTGGATTCAGCCCCAAAGGAGAGCTCCCAGCTCTCCCTCTGAGCTGCTGCCCGGAGCGGAGCAGAATTTGGGTCTGGAGTTCACGGCACTTTGTTCAGCTGCTCCAGCTGACCCTTGGCTGCCTGGGGGTGAGGATGGGCAGTGCTCCCTGCAGCTGTGCAGCAGCTGGGGCATCCTCCAGTGCAGATTTTGGCTTGCAAGACCTCCTGCTTAGGGGAGCAGCGTCCCCTCGTCCCCATGGGCGCTGGGATGGGACAGTGCTGCAGCGCAGGCCAAGCTGGGGATGTCACTGCTGTTTCTGCCTGTGCTGGGCTCTTTCTGCCCCCTGCAGCACCCAGGGAGCTGGGAGAGCAGCCTGTGATTGCCCTGAATCCAGGCAGATGGGGAGAGCCTTCCTAATCCCCTGCACCCCACGGCATGGCAGAGCTGCAATCTGCTGCTCCGTGCCACGGGGCACAGCTCCTGCCCTCCTGCAGGTGCCCAGGCTGGGCTGCACCAGGCCACCCTCCGCCCCGCAGAGCTGTGCAAAATGGCCTGGCTTTGGAGGGGATGGAGGCTCGTCTGACCCCCGGGCCCTTAATGGGTGTAGGGTGCAACCTGATCCAAATGGGAAGCTGGCTGCGATCCCAGCAAGCTGTCCCTGCTGGGGGAGGCATCCTCGGAAATGAGATGGGCTTTGTGAGCTCTCCCTGCCCTGGGGAAGGGGAAATGCCCTGGCTGCATCTCCCCGGGGAAGGAGAAATGCCCTGCCTGCAGCCCTGGGGAAGGGAAAATGCCCTGCCTGCAGCCCTGGGGAAGGAGAAATGCCCTGGCTGCAGCCCTGGGGAAGGGGAAATGCCCTGGCTGCAGCCCTGGGGAAGGAGAAATGCCCTGGCTGCAGCCCTGGGCAAGGAGAAATGCCCTGGCTGCAGCCCTGGGCAAGGAGAAATGCCCTGGCTGCAGCCCTGGGGAAGGAGAAATGCCCTGGCTGCAGCCCTGGGGAAGGGGAAATGCCCTGGCTGCAGCCCTGGGGAAGGGGAAATGCCCTGCCTGCAGCCCTGGGCAAGGAGAAATGCCCTGGCTGCAGCCCTGGGCAAGGAGAAATGCCCTGGCTGCAGCCCTGGGGAAGGGGAAATGCCCTGGCTGCAGCCCTGGGGAAGGGGAAATGCCCTGGCTGCAGCCCTGGGGAAGGAGAAATGCCCTGGCTGCAGCCCTGGGCAAGGAGAAATGCCCTGGCTGCAGCCCTGGGGAAGGGGAAATGCCCTGGCTGCAGCCCTGGGGAAGGGGAAATGCCCTGGCTGCAGCCCTGGGGAAGGGGAAATGCCCTGGCTGCATCTCCCCGGGGAAGGAGAAATGCCCTGCCTGCAGCTCGGGGCTGCTTCACGCTCTGAGGTTTGCTGGCTCTTCCTTTGCCAGCTCAGGTTTGCTGGCTCTTCGTTTCCCAAGCTCGCGGTGTTTCGTTTGAGACAGAAGTTTCCTCCCTGCAGGCACCTCGTGGTTTCTGTCCTCCCTCGCTCCCTGCTCCTCTTTGGAATGTGCCTTCCCACCTCCTGCATGGACATCTCCAAACTCGAGGTGGCTCTTGGTTTTCTTGGCCTTAAAGAGTGCTCAGCACCTCTTTCCAAAGAGCCTCAGCTGCTTCCTCAGCAGGGCCTGACCTCCCGACTTCCTCTGCTCCTTTTTCCGAGCGCATCCAGAGGATCACTCCATGCCTGGATTTATCCTCTTCATTGGATCTCTGGAGCAGGGGCTGATTTTAAAGCCTAAAAGCACAGCCCCATCTGTCTCGTGCCTCTGGGGCATAGTAAAGAGCCCTGTCCTGCAGCCTTGAGCAGAAAGGTTTTCCTGTGCACAGCCCTGCCCCGGCAGAGTGAGGACGATGGGAGCTTTTAATGAGTTTTCCCAAGTGGCTCCAGTGAACTTTCAGATTTTCACTTTTCCAAGCGAAACTCTTTCCTCGACGTTCAGCTGTCAGATTTTGGGGTTGAAGAGGATTTCGTGCTCTGGGGTTGGCTGGTGTTATTGGAGGCATTTGCACAAGAGCCTGGGGAGATGCAGCTCCAGCTCGGCGTCCCTCGGCTGGTGACAGCTGGGTGGCCTTGTCAGAAACACGGGTGGGGACACAAGAAAAAGGGAATTCATCACTGTCAGGGCTCTTCCAGCTTCCAGCATTTGGCTTGGAGCCTGGCCAATGGCCAGCACAGGGCACTGGGATGTCCCTCCTGTCCCTTGCCCTGGGACAGTCCAGTGAGAGCTGGGCAGAGAGCATGGAGGTGAAACCCTCTTCCCTCACCCACTGAGCATCGGGAACACCGTTCCTGCTGTCCCCTGGGGCAGGGGGTGGCGGTGGCACAGGAGGGCGATGTGTCTGTCCCTGCAGGGCCCTGTCTCCCAGTGACCTTCTCAGCCCATGGAGACAGCTTGGCTTTGCTGTAAAGCAGCTCATGTGACAGCGGTAATCCGCAGCGGGTGAACAGCTGTGCAGGAAGATTCCAGGGAATCGCCCTATTTTCCTGCTCCACGGCCCGGGCTGGCACACCGGGGCACGAGGGTGGCACAGGCTGCGCCACTCCGGCACCGCGGGATGCCTCTGGGGCCACCCCTGCCAAGCCTCAGGAGCACAACCTCCAGGGTTCCTCCTGGGAGTCCTCATGGAGCTGCACAACAGGTTCCAAGAATTTTTTAAAAAGCCGTTTCTCCTCAAGTGGTTTCCTCTGAATCTTTTCCAAACCCATGAGTGGCATTCTTAAGCCCGAATCTGACTTTTTTCTTCCCACCCTTCGTGTCTTTTGGCGCAATTTATCCCCACCCAATTGTACAAATTCCTCTCTGGGTAGCACTTTCTGATGGTTCGTGTGGAGCCTCTCTGCTCCAGGGATACTCGATGGACTTTTTGCCATCTGCCCATGGGAAGTTAAATTCTGTGGAGAAGGCACAGAAAGACTGAGAGATTGGTTGGAATTGGTTTGAAATTCATCACGGTATTGTTATTATTCCCATCCCCAGCTTCCAGATTGCACAAACTCCTTTCCCCGTGGGTTCACCTTATTGCCACAGATCCCTGAACTTCCTCACCTCTGTTTTCCCCATGATTTTACCCTTCCAAACCTCCCAGGGGAATTCAGGGAGTGCTGACAAGCTCAAGGACAGCTGAAGCAGGTGGGTTTAGCCCGGGATCCTGCAGCACCCAGGCAGCAATTCCCCTCAGATCCCTCCAGGAATGAGTGCCCTGGATCAGGGAGGCAGCAGCCATGGAATCCCCGCGTTTCTCGAGCAGAAACCACCAGCAGGGTGCTCGTGGCTGCACTAAACTGTCCACCAGTGGCCCGAGACAATCCCTTATTCCATGTAAGCCACGGCCCAGCCCTGGGGAGGGACCATCTGTTCCTCTGGCCTCGGACAGATTTGAACACGAGCCCTCGCAGTGAAAGGCTCTCTGCTATTCCCCTGAGCCGCCTGATCTCTTCCCTTCCACCTCTTCCCGTCGGGGGAAAAAACCAAAAAACCCCAAAGCTTTGTACTCCCGAGCATCAGGGGGCTCTAATTGCTGTGTCAGTCGGGGCTGCTGCGTTTAAGTGGTGGCCATGGAGCTAATGGAAGTGGAGTTTTATTGCTGGCGTCGATATGGGATGTGCAGCTCCTTTGAAGTGGCAGGGATCAGCAGCCAGGGGGGCTTCTGTTCAATCACAGCCTGCACTGGGGTCAGTCCCTGCTTGTTTCCCGTTGCTCTGACCCACGGATGAGTTGTGATGTCCTTCTCAGAGGTTCCTGGTACCTGCACTGGGGTTGGTCCCTGCTTGTTTCCCATTTCTCTGTCCCACGGATGAATTTTAATGTCCTTCTCAGAGGTTCCTGGTACCTTCTCCTTGAAAAAAAAAAAATAGTCTGAGCCGCACTTCCAAATAGGAATTACGTACTAAGAGGTTTGAAGTCGAGCTGAAAATTAGCAAGGCTTGCACTTGGCTGGGTTTTGGGTTTCTCTGTGTTTGTTGGGTTGTGCTGCCTCACTTGTGGGCCTGTGCTCCGAGCCAGAGCCGTGGGACCCTGGCCTGAATCGTCCCAGCAGACACAAAGCAGAGGGAATTTTCCAACCACCACCACAAATCCCTCATTTTCCAACTGTTCTGTCCTGCCCTGGGAAGGGACAGGAGAGGCTCTGGCACCGCTCGATTCTCCTTGCAGATTTTGCCTGTGCGTGTCCTCGTGCCACAAATCTCCACCTTGCACATCCAGGGTGAGACCCACGGGGACAAAACAGCTGGAAAACAGCTGTTAGGGCAAACAATTTTATTCCTCTCCCTGCGCCCATCGCTGCCTTCTCTCTGTGGGCAAAGAGGCACCGACCCCTGGCCTGCACGGCTCGGGCACAATGTCCTGTGCCTTGAGTCGCCAGGCCAGAGTCCAAACTCACCGTTTTTAGCAGCAGATGTGCAGATTTGGAAGGGGAGGAATCTGCCAGAGGCAGCAGCATTCCAGGAATGGTGGGAACCCATCCCACCTGCCGCGCAGCCGGGGCAGCGGGCGTACGGGAAAAGGAGGAATGTGGACTGTAAAAACTTGCTTTTTGCATGAAATGTTCCACATTTGAGCCGTGCGTTCGCTGTGATTTATTGCTTACCTCGCTGAGGATGGGCCGGGTCCTACCTGGGGGGAGCTGTGCCAAACCTGTCCTTGTCCTGTAAAAGACAGGCTGGGGACACCGAAGTGATGAGGCGCTGCTGCAGCAGGGGTTGTGCTGGTTTGGAGCAGGGATGCTGTCGTGGCTGCGTTTGGAGGGTGTGCTTTGAGGAAGAGGGAAAAAGGAGCCTTCAGGTGCATTTCCAACCCTTTTTCCCCAAGGAAAAATGGAGTTTCCCAACTCACCTCCTGGTGGCTGGACAGGACCTGGTGCAAAGTAAGGCTCCAGCAGATCCCCACAGCTGCAGCTTCCCCTATCCCTGCAAAGCCTTAAACACCTTCCCAAGGCATTATCCTCTTCTGAAAGCTCTGTTGGGGCGTTCGTGTCCCCTCCGTTGGGTTGGCAGCGCGATATTCCCTGGCACAGAGGCACCGCTGGGGCACGGGGGGAGAAGCCGTGCCTGGAGCCGCCGCTCGGCCGTGAATGTGCACCCTGTTGTAGCAGGGAGGCTCCTGGGGAAAAAGGCAGCGAAATGCTGGGAAAATGGCTTTTCCATGGAGCCAGGGCCTATCTGGTTACACATGGCCTTTCTGCCGGCACAATGGCTGCTTTATGTCCCCATGTGCTAAACGCTGTGTAGGATGTGCCCGCGGCCCTGCCAGCATGCGATCCATCGGCACCGGCCCAGCCGAGCTCACCCAGCCCCTCGGAGCCTGAAAAACACAGGGAGCTGCCCCAGGCCCCAAGGAGAGCCTGGATTTCATGAGCTTCCCAGCCTTGTGCTCGTGGGATGCACAGAAATCCCACTCTGGCAGCCATTTCTGCTTCCCGTTCGTCTCCCACCCCTCTGGAATTGTGGAGAGCTCTGTTGGAGGTGGCCTGAGCTTCTCCATGATGGATTTCAGTGCTTCTGTGCAGACTTTCCTCATTGGGGAATTCCTCTCTGGGCCTCTTGAACCATTCATCCAAATATTTGTGAAATATCTGTTAGTGTTTTATCCTTCCCTCTTATTCTTACCTGTTCATTGTGCCCACTTACACACACAGTGTCCTGTATGGAATTAGAAATATTTTAGTTGCTCTGCCTCGTATCGGGGTGCTGCTCCTATGTGGCCACTGAACTTTCTCCTCCTGTGTGGGCACCGAATTTTTGCATTCACCCACTGAACCAGAGGATGTATTTCCTATGAATACCTCAATCCCCCCTCCCCAGCTGTAGCATTTGCCCTTTCCCCAGCCTTTTACACTTGCATTTCATTGTCAGGCATCCTAGCTGCAGACTATTCAGGTTGCAAGTGGAGCCTGGCAGAGAGTTCGTCAGGTGAGTGGATTTTTGTGGTGCTAGTTTGGAATGCTGGGATTTAGCTGGTTTTTGGTTTTGGGTTTTTTTTTTTGCACTTTTGTACCTTTAGGCCACTCTTGGTGTTTCTCGGGGTTCAAGGGGCTGTGAGGGTTTTGTGCCTGGACTCCTTTTGGGGTAGAAATGCCTTTGGGATGTGCTGTCCTTTCAGCCTGGCACAGGCCAAGCTCTCTCGTACTCATGATTTAAGTAAAGAATCGGTGAGCACAGAGGTTTGGATTTTATCAGCTTTTTGATTGATAAGAATCAGTCTCAATTCTTCCTCTGGGGCATTAAAAGCATAGCAGGACAGTCAGCAAAGTATTTACACAAAATAGAACAGGGATCCTTTCTAGAATCCCGTTCATGGGTTTAATTCCTGATTTCTGAGAAGAGGAAGAAATTCATTCATCCTCAGGTGTTTCCTGTCCCTCCTTTCCAAGAAGCTTGGCACAGATAACCCCTGTGTCCCCCACATTTTGGGTTAGCCCCCAGCAGATCGTGGGCACAGCGGAGCCCAGCAGGAGCAGCCTCAGGGGTTGTGGGACTTTCTCTATTTTTATCTGTGTTTCGTGTGGAGATGATTGACCACGATGGACTTCTAATCTTCTCAGGTGTGTCCACGCCAAAGCCAGCTCGTCACAGAGGCTTAGGCAGGTTATTCTCTAAGCTTCCAGCCCTGGATCCAGCAAAAAACCTCCTTTCCACAGGGGGACACATTCCCTGCGTTTGTCACCTCTGCCGAGTGCCAAAGGGACTCCAGGTTGAGGTGCCACGCCCTGGAGAGCCAGCACTGCTCAGGAGGTGTAGGTGAGCACTGAGCTTGAGAGGGCACGGCTTAATTCTGCCTCCGGTGATGCCCAGGGCATGAACCTGAGCAGGAACAGTTTAATTCTCTCAGGTGATGCCCAGGGCCTGAGTTTGAGTGGCACAGTTTAACTCTCTCAGGTGATGCCCAGGGCCTGAGTTTGAGTGGCACAGTTTAATTCTCTCAGGTGATGCTCAGGGCCTGAGTTTGAGTGGCACAGTTTAATTCTCTCAGGTGATGCCCAGGGCCTGAGTTTGAGCAGGAACAGTTTAATTCTCTCAGGTGATGCCCAGGGCCTGAGTTTGAGCAGGAACAGTTTAACTCTCTCAGGTGATGCTCAGGGCCTGAGTTTCATTGGTACAGTTTATTCTCTCAGGTGATGCCCCGGGCCTGCTCTCCAGCTCTGAATTTGCCCCACGGAGGGCCAGGCAGCCTCAGGTAAGACAAAGCAAAAAGTGTACAGCTAATCCACCCCCAGGAGGCCAAACTTCTGCTCTGCTTCTTTCCCAAACAGCCTTTTCTTGGGAGCTTTTCCATCAAAATGAGGATGAAACGGAAAACCTGGGATTTCAGATGGAACGTTTCCAATGTTAAAAATCAGTGCAAGTTTCTTTCCTTGCGGAGCTGTCCTTGCACACCACAGCTGTGGTGTTTCAGGAAAGGACTGCAGAGACAGAGGTCACTCGTGTCACACATCTGTCACCACTGCTGTGCCAGGAAGGACTCTGGGCATCGCTTTGGCTCACTGGGATCTTCCTCTTTCCGTGGAAGTGCCGAGGCTCCAGAGGAGATAATTTCTGTCAATCAGGAATCTCATCCCTGTGTTTTTTGTCTCAAAGTGCTGCGACTTAAAAAGAACTCCTAAAAATCCCTAAACACCCAAAGCAAACCCCAAAAACTCCAAGCCCCTGAAAGATCTGGGAGAAGTAAGGGATATTAAGCCGAAGATGTTTCAGATCTTGGCACTTCTCATAGGGAGATAGAAGACAGGAATGTCCCAAAAATGCTGCTGCTCCCAGCTAGGGAAGGAAGGTTGGTCTCCAGCCGAGATTTGGAGATAAATAAAACCCAAACATCCAAATTTAGTGTTTAAAACAATGCCTTGATGCACAATACCAACATCCAGCAGCCCTCGCTGATCTGAAGGAGTGGGAGGAAGGACAAGGTGAATGTGGTGTTGCTTCCTGAGCAGTCCTGTTCCCATGGTGGGCAGGAGGTCCTGTGTCGCTGTTTCTCTGATATTCATGGAGGTTTGCAGAAGCTCGCAGGGAAGTCAGGCAGGCAGCACTCAAGATGGCGACTGAGAGGACTTTATTTACAAAAGTTTCTTTATATAAGCATTAATAATCTAGCAACTATTGGTCGAGAGTTTTCCACCCCCTAAAACGATAGGTTACAATCCTACAACATCCAGCACCAAAAACAATGAGATTAAAAGAGTACAGGAATGCAACTTATCTCTATTCTCCATGAGAAAGAAAAGGAAGATTCCTAAAACAGTGCAACTACAGTCCAGGACCAGCTGTGGCTTTATGAGACAGCAGCTCCCATGCCCTGGAGGAGCAGAGCAGGAAAATTCATTGGGACAGATCCCGAGGAGCCAAAGAGTCACACATGGGATCAGTGAGGTTGGAAAAGCCCTCCGTCGGGTCCAAGCTGTGCCCAGTCCCCTCTTTGTCACCAGCCCAGAGCCCTGAGTGCCACCTCCAGCACTCCTTGAAAAACAGGACAGAACGAGTCCCTGACAAGCAGGTAGATGACACCCAGGGGCAGTCTGAGAGACCGAGGTGTGACCGTGGAGAGGTGGGGGACGCAGGGAAGGAGGTAGTGACCCCAGGGCTGCACCCCGTGTTGGGAATGTTGTTTCTTGTTTGGTCTCCTGCATTTACCTCCGTTCTTAGGAAAAATCAAGGCTGTGATGTGACTTCATTGACTCAACTTTGCTCTCAAAGGTTCAGGTGCCTCATTAAATTGTTCTTTATTGGGGTTTTGGCCAGAGTAGCTCTTGAAAAGATAGATGAAGGAGGATCTTGAATGATGATGGAGGATCTTGAATGATGATGGAGGATCTTGAATAAGGACTGCCGCTTTTCACAAATTATATTTGGTGGGAAAAGTCTCTGTATTTTGAACTGACTGGCACAGAGAATCCATCGCTGTGACTCGTGGGCCTGGGAAGTTCTCAGGGATTAAATCACTGCAGGGGCATTTTGGGATTTGTCGATTTTACAGAATCCACACTGGCTTGGGTCGGAAGGACCAAAGATCGCCCAGTTCCACCCACACCTTCCACCACCCCAGGGTGCTCCAAGCCCCGTCCAACCTGGCCTTGGACACTGAGCTATTCCTGATGGGAAAAATCCTTCCAATTTTCATCCTGAGAGATGTCAAATTTGAGTTAATCACCGATGCTCTTGCGGCTGAGGAGGTGCGAGATGAGGAGCTGAGCTTTCAGAAGTTCATCTCAAACTGTGTTGAGAGATGTCTTCTGCTCCTCTCTCACCGCTGAGTGTGGTGGGATTCCTGACGTGCCTTATTTCGGAGCTTGGCTTTGGGTGAAGTCCCTTCCACGGTGTCACGTCAACACCTCGAGCCCTACAGGACACGTTCAGTTCGGCAGTTTGGGATTTGTCAGGGCGACACATGACTTTGGGAGCTCTCATTTCGGCTGCCGCGGTTGGAACTTGTTAGAGAGTTGGTTCTCCTCCCTTCGCCCCCTCGTGTCCTCCCCATTCCCCATGGCTGTCACCGGCCATGCTGTCCCTCCTTCCCACCAGAGGCAGCTGAAACTCCCCGAAAAGGTCTCTAGGATGGGGCAGGTCAGTGAGAGGCAGGCCCTGGGTGCTGGCGCTGGCTCCTCATCCCCCCTGAGGATGGGACGAGCTGAGGAATGGTGACTCTCAGGAGGCCCCGCTGCTCCTTCCAAGGGGCTTTGGGGTGGCCTCAGGGAGGAAAGGCAGGGCTGTGTCCTCCTGGGAGCAGTGGCCGCGGTTTGTGCTGCTCTGCGTGCGATCCCTCGCCTGCGCTGCTGTTCCTCCCCAGGCAGGAGCTGCTCTGAGCAGCCCCGGGATCCAGTGGGATCCCAAATCCCTGCCCCGTTCCTCACACCGCTCCCGGCCCGGCTCCGCTTCCTTTGCACAAATGTCTTTTCCAAAGACTTGAGAAGTTGGTTTGGGTTTTAGGTTTTGTCTAATGGATTTCCTGTTTTTAATACAATTGAAAAGGTCTGAAATCCATGCTTTAGATTAACATATGCCAGCTAGATTAGGGCTAATCAGGGCGCAGGTCTGAGCAGATGCAGCGCGGGGCCAATCCCAGACCTGATTACAGCATCTCAGTGCTTTAATCGTCTCTCTCCCAAGGGCGATCAGCTCTGCTCTAATGCACAGCAGACTTTCCAGCCCTCTCCTCCCTCGCTTCGTTTCCACCCCTGGCAGGAAGGGCCGCTACGTCATCTGCTGAGGCGATTTGCGTTAATCCCATGCAGAAAGGGATCTGCGCGGCGCTGTCTCTCACGGACACTCCCGCGCGCTCCCGGAGGTGACCAGGCTTGGCCGAGCCTTGTGGGAATTAATTCATCCTTCCCCAAGACCCCGGTTGGGTGTTGAGGGCTCACCATGACGCGGTTCTGGCCCATTTGGACAGCGTGGAGGGGTCAAAGATCGGACATGGCATGGTCTGTGGCCCGTGGGGTGGTGGTGACTCTGCGCTTGGGGTGTCCATGTGTTGTTTGATCTCCTGTGGGTCAGCAGCCCAAGTAACCCAAAGGGCTTAGTTGGCTTGTTGGTCTGGAGCAGGGATTTGAGGAGCATCCCAGGCCAGACCTCCAGGTCCCGCTTAGACTGGGACGGGCTGTGTTCTCCTGAGGGCTCTGGCAGGAGATTTTCCTTGGGAGGGCTGAGCCTGAGCTCTCCTTTCAGTGTCTTGCTGCCTGGAATTCCCGACCAGAAGGCGCCCTGGAACCTCCTCCCGACTGCGCCGTTGGTGGCAGCCAGCGCCGAACAGCCAACCAGGGGACAAATTCCCTGGCTGGGCTTGGGGAATGTGGCCATGACCCCTCTGGCTCCAGGGGGATCAGGGCACTGCCCACCCCACGGAGCGCTGCGGGACCCCGAGGGGAGGGACGCTGGAGGAGCTGGAGCGCTCTGGGCTGCGCTGGGGTCACCCACCTGGTCAGCACGATTAGCTCCTAAGCTTTCCTGTCTGTGCACGGAGTTATCCGAGGACACGGAGCCGCCTTGGTTACCAAACGAGTGCCCTTGGCGGGGCCGAGCTCTGCTCCCCGCGCCTCGGCCCGAAGGAATTGCGCTGCTTTTTCGGGAAAGCCCCGCTCGGGAGCCTGGTGTGGTGGCAGGGCTGCTGCTGGGAGGATTTATTGACCTCAAAAAGCTGGTTTTTCCCCCAGCAGAGGTGTGGGGGATTCTGAAATGTCTAAATGATCTCTCTTGTTCAAATTCCACTTGGCCAAGCTACAGGTGGAGGTGGCTACAGGGACCATAGGGGAGTAGAACGATGAAGTTTCTCTTCCCAGCCTGCAGGATTTGCCATTCCCCTCCCCTGCCCTGCTCTGTTGAGTGCTCCTTGCTGGTTTTTCCACCTCTTTTTCACCATTCCCATCACAGTAACCCTCAGGGGCCTCGTTTTGTTGTCACCTTGGCTGGTGGTTCCAGGCTCGCCAGCCCTCACCGTGTTTGTCATCACAGCCCTTTCCTCCCAGCTCAAAGCTTCACCAGCTCCAGCCTCAGCCTGGAGGCATCTGATCCCTTCCTGCCACTGAGCCACCCTTGGGAAAAGGCATTCCTACTCTGCCAGACCCATGCACGATCGGGGAAGGGCTGAGAAGAGGGGTTTGCTTTCCTTTCTCTGTTTTATGTGTCCCACACAGCTGTGTGAGAGCCTGGAGCCAGTGCCAGCAGCGAGTTTGGCATGGCTGGGGCGTGTTGGTCCCACAGGGCCCCTTCCCTGTGTGCGTGTGAGGGGAGGAGGACCCGGCGGGGACGGAGAGGGGGCTGGGATCAAGGGAATTGCGTGGGAGTGGTTGTGCCACAGCAATGGGATCCTCCAAAGGACCCGGCTGGGGTGGAGAGGGGGCTGGTGGAAGGGAATTGTGTGGGATCGTGGTTTTACCACAGCTCATGGACACACAGCAATGGGATCCTCCAAAGGGACGGAGAGGGGGCTGGGATCCGGGGAATTGTGTGGGACTGGTTGTGCCACAGCAATGGGATCCTCTCATGTGCCGCTGGTGGGGAGGGCTGTGAGTGACGCTCAGAGTTACAGGAGAGGGGAGAAGCCAAATGTTTCCCTTCCTCAGCCCCACATTTCCCAGTTCTGGACATACCAAGTGCAAAATGCGTTTGTTCCTTGTGTGTGGGGGATCCCTGCAGGGCTGTGGGGTGGGAGCATTCCCTGCCTCCAGGAAAACGTGGCCTGACGGGTTCGGCTGTGCAGGTCCCTTTGTACCATCCCAAAACACGGTGGCTTTGGGTTCCTCCTCCACAGATGATCTCATTCCTTTCCTCCTCAACCTTATTCTCTCTCCCTGCAGCTGGACAGCCCCGGGGTGTGGGCCCCAAGGTGCTGCTAACCCATCCCTACTCCATTCCATCCCATGGATCCCATCCCATTTCATCCCATCCCATCCCATCCCATCCCATCCCATGGATCCCATCCCATCCCATCCCATCGGCTCCATGAAGGGCAAACCCAGCACAGCAAGGCCACCAAGCCACAAATGATTATTCCAGCATGGACCCAGCCAGGCAGGGGCCACTGTCCTTCCTGGCTGCTGATTTCCCATGGATAGAATCCTGGAATGGTTTGGGTGGGAAGGGCCTCAGAGCCCACCCAGTGCCACCCGTGCCCTGGCAGGGACACCTGCCACTGTCCCAGGCTGCTCCAAACCCCATCCAAGGGCACTGCAGGGATCCAGGGGCAGCCACAGCTGCTCTGGCAATTCCAGCCCAGCCCCTGCCCACCCTCCCAGCCAGCAATTCCCAATTCCCAAGATCCCATCTGGCCCTGCCCTCTGCCACTGGGAAGCCATTCCCTGCCTCCTGTCCCTGCAGGCCTTGTCCCCAGTCCCTCTGCAGCTCTCCTGGAGCCCTTCAGGCCCTGCCAGGGGCTCGCAGCTCTCCCTGGGTCCTTCCCTTCTCCAGGGAACATTCCCAGCTCTCCCAGCCTGGCTCCAGAGGGGCTCCAGGGTCTCCTCTGGACTCTCTGCAGTATCTCCCCCTCTCTATAGTGTTCAGGACCCTGCTCCAGGTGGGAGAGCTCCAACCATCCCCAGAGCCACCCCCGGAGCAGCACAAACACAGCCCCAAACCCCCGGGGACCCCACGGAGCCTCATCCTTCCCCACCAACGCCACCGCTGTCCCTTTGTGTCCGCAGGCCTCGTGCAGATCCCCGTGAGCATGTACCAGACCGTGGTGACCAGCCTGGCCCAAGGCAACGGCCCCGTGCAGGTGGCGATGGCGCCGGTGACCACGAGGATAGCGGACACGGCCGTCACCATGGACGGGCAGGCGGTGGAGGTGGTGACCTTGGATCAGTGATGGCGCCCGGAGCGGCAGCATCGTGGCGATTCTCCTCGTCTCTTACGCGACTTCGTTTTTTTACGCCTCTCCAGAGATGCAATCAGGTGGCATTGAGTCTCCCAGCTTTGGGAATGAAACGTTTTGTTTACCTTTTTTTTTTTTTTTTTTTTTCCTTTTTTTTTCTTCTTTTTTTTTCTTTTTTAAACGGAAAAAATAGGAAAAAAACAAAACAAAACAAATCCTGGCGGAGGATGTGTGTAAAGTGCATTTTTCTAGTGCCACTCTGCTCTCGGAGGAGTGAGAAGCCAAATTGTGACGGGACTTTTTGATTCCGAGGAGGTTGAAAGGAAAATAAAAATAAAGCAACCCTTTCTTGCCCCGTTTTCCCCCCCAGCGTGGGATCGAGCAGGAGGAGGCCAGGGGGCATCGAGGACACCCTCGGCAGCAGATTAGGTATCAAAGATTTTAATACGGACTTTTGTATTCCAAAAACCCACCCCGGAAAAGAAAACCCAAACAACAAAAACCCACGAAAGAAAAAGAAAGAGGGGAAGAAAAAAAAAAAAAAAAAAAGACTCCTGTCCTGGGAATAAAAACAAAAAAAAAACTAAAAAAAAAAAAATAAAAATGCATGTGTGACTGCAGGGGGGTGGCCACCTCCCGAAGGGATGACGCTCTTCCAGGAGCCGCGCGCCTGCCGGAGGATCCGCGCCCCGCCCGGCTCCCCTTGGTGCACACTGGAGACCTGTTCCTACTTCTGTGCTCTGGAAACGTACCTGCCGTTTTGGATCCTTGGGTTTTTTCCTTTGTTATTATTATTATTGTTGTTGTTGATGTTATTATTATTATTTCGTGGCTCTAGACCGGAGCGGAAGCGCCTCCAAAGGGGCTCTGGCCGCGTCCTCCCCGTCCCGCTCGCCGCATTCCCAGGAATTCCCTCGGCAAAGAGCCCCTGGGGCTCGTCCCGCTCCCCGCGCCGCCCCATCCCCTCCCCTCCATCCTGCAATGGGGGGTGCGAGCGAGACCCTCCCCTTTGGGGGCCCATTCCCCCCAGCCCTCGCCCCATCCCCTCCCATCCCATCCCACTGCAATGGAGGGTGCGAGCAAGACCCTCCCCTTTGGGGGACCCTCTCCCCCCAGCCCTCACCCCATCCCCGGTCCTGCCCTGTGCTTCTCCCAGCACGGTTTTTAATCCCAAATCCCTTCCCAGGAGGGTTAAAGAAGCCTTTCTGGGGGGTTGTTTTTGGGGGGCAGATTTTACTCACCATCCCCAGGGGCCGAAGCTTCGTGCCCAACCAATCCCCCCCAAGCACTTCCCGTGGGATTTCATTTCTAGGCTTGTTTTTGGGGGATTTTTTATTATGATTTTTCCAAGTGGCCGTTCAAGTTCTCCACGTCTCGCTCCGCCTTCGAGGGAGTTTTCAGATTCTTGTATTTACTTGTTTTATATGGGGAAAAAAACAAAACAAAAAACAAACCTATCAAATGTTCTTTGTATACAGTTCTTCAGTCCTTTTTCCGAGGGGAGGGAGATCTTTCCATAGAAACAATCCTGGTTCTCCGACTTATGGATTTTTTTTTTAATGATTATTTTTTTATCGTCGTTGTGAAGATGTCGGTGGCTTTTCAAGTCAGTGTTTCTTTGGCGATGAAATGAGGTTCTTTTAGTTCGAGAGGTTCCCCCCCCAAAAAAAAGACAAAAACCAGGAAAATAGCAGAGCATGGACCCCCCCTTGTTTTCCCAGTGTCTATTATCGCCTCATTCAATAAATTGTTACAAATGTGTCTACCCGCCTGTCCAGCGCTCCTGTTTGGGGGGATTTGGGGGATTTTTGGGTTATTTCCCATCCCTCCCTTCCTGGTGGTGTTTTGGGGTTTGGTCCCACGCTCTGCACCTCGTTGGGGCCGCAGAGGAGGAGCTGAGCATCACCAGGATGGGTTTGGGGCTTAATCCTTCCTTTGTGCAATTTATCTCATTTTCCTCTTCCTCAGCCTGGCACCGGATGGACACCTCGGGAGTGCCAGACCACCCTGCCAGGGACCCCACCCATGGGCTGAGCTGCCTTTTGGGTCCAATTCCTCCATTTTCAGCCCTCCCTCACCCGTTTTTCGGGGGGCGCGAACCCAAGGAGGAGCCGGGAAACGCAGGGATGGTTTCAGCAGCTTTATTGCAATGACGGGCGCTGGGTCTGCTGAATCCTGCGGGGCTCCTGGGGGAGAGGAGAGCAGCGAGGGCTGAAGGACGCAGAGAAGGGAGGGAAGGAGGGGTGGCAATGCTTTCCTGGAGCACCTGGGATGCTCCGGGGTGTTCCCGCCGAGCTGAGCACATCCCTCAGCCACCGAACGCTGCGAGGCTGACCTGGGGCTCTGGGGACCCCTGGACATCCCAGGACATCCCAGAGGGGCCCCGGATCGAGTATCAGGGCCGGGGGAGGCAGCTCGGCCTGGCAGACGCTGCTGGGAGGTTTTAATCTTCGTTAATCGGTCTTTAATAAGCAGGTCGGGGCCTCCTGCTGGGGTGGCTCCTGGAGCCCCGGAGCACCAGCAGCCTCCAGTTTGTACTGGGAGAGACTGGTGGAGCTGGACCCGCCCCCTCCTGCACCAGTGACCTCCAGTTTGTACTGGAAGAGACTGGTGGGGCTGGACCTGCTTCTTCCCTGCACCAGTGACCTCCAGTTTGTACTGGGAGAGACTGGTGGGGCTGGACC
>VZRL01001899.1:61274-105411 GCA_013397895.1 Origma solitaria | reverse complement strand
GGACACCGCCCCGGAACTGCGCCCGGAGCGCGCCGCGCACCGCCTGCGGGCCGTACTTTCCCCGAGCTGTTCCCGGGAAAGTGCCTTATGACAGCTTTCCTAAAGGCTCCTTGAGAATAATTTAAGAATAGTCCGCTATTTATAATTTATATACATTGAGGTTATGATTAATTAAACAATTAAGGAGTTTAATTACCTTTTACATTAACTCCGGCCGTTTTAAAGACGTTGTATATTTTCCAGCTGCGGACGCGGCGCGCGGGCCCTTTAAGCGGCTCCCGTGCCCTCACGGGCGGCCGGAAGCGGAAGCGGCCGCGGGACTGGCGGAGGGGCCGCTGCGGCGGCTCGGGATCGTCCCGGCGGAGCGCCCCGGCAGCGTCCCGGCAGATAGCGAAGGATCCCCGTGCTGTCTGCAGGGGCGGCAGCGGCCGCATCGCGCTTTCAGGGTGTCCCGCAGCGCCGGGCGCGGCCGGTCCCCGCGCTGCTTCCCTGCCGCCGGTATCCAGGGACGCGGCCCCGTTGCCGCCACGGCCGCCATGGTGCGGCTGCACGTCAAGCGCGGTGGCGAGAGCCACTTTCTGCTGGAGGCGCCGGGCAGCGCCCGCCTGGCCGAGCTGGCGCCGCTCGCCGCCCGCATCCACAACGGGCGGCTGAAGGTGCAGCGCCTGTGCTTAGGTACTGCCTGAGGGCCGCGGGGCTGGGAACGGCCCCAGGAACCGCGCGGGCAGCCGCAACCGCGTGTGAATTCCCGGCTTTGGTGTTTTCGTGGGGGCACTGCACAGCGCTGAAAACTCTCCCGCTGCGTGTGCCGGTAGTGGCTGCTTAAATCAGGGAATCGCGGAACGGTTTGGACTGGGAGTGACCTTAAAGCTCAGGCAGTCCCACCCCCTGTCGTGGGCAGGGACACCTTCCCCTAGCCCAGGTTGCTCCAAGCCCCGTCCAACCTGGCCTGGAACACTTCCAGGGTTCCAGGAGTAGCCACAGCTTCTCTGGGCACCCTGTGCCAGGGCCGCACCACCCTCACAGGGAAGAATTTTTCCTTGGTATCCCACCTAACCCTGCCCTCTGGCGGTTTGAAGCTGTTCCCCCTTGTCTTGTCACTCCCGGCCCTTGTCCAAAGTCCTCCTTCAGGCATTGGGAAGTGCTACCTTGTGACCAGCAGCTCCCCTACGTGTGTGTCCGGTTGTATTGGCCACCACGTGCATCACCTGCCGTGCAATGGAGTCAGTGATGTGTCTGAATTAGTACTGAGTTCACTTCTGAGGCAGATTTAAAAAACTGTGTCTTTAAAAAACTCCTGCCCCACTGTGGGGCTGTCAGAGCAGAGATTGCCTTCAGGTGAGCCTGACCTGTGGGTGCAGCCCCGCCGCACCTGCTGTGCACCAGCCACAGCGTTTCTGGGTTGTCTGAGGCCATGCTGAGGCTGCTCTGAAATTTAAAAAAGCTGACCAGGGAAATACCAAAAAGCAAAGGTGTATGGGCACTAAGTACCATGCAGGTTTGCATCCCTGCACGTATCATTTGTTATGCTGTTTTACAGGTATGTGAAATGGATAAATTTCAACATAATTACAGCATCCATATCTGTATATGCGCATTTATATCCCTTATTATTTGTTCCCTGTACTTACCTGTTTAAAAACTGAAAGCTAGGGGCAAGGTTTCCCTGCATGTACATCTTGTGAAAGGCTTTTGTAAAGGGATTATAATAACAGAGACTTTTAATCTTGCTCTCTAAACTCTCTAAAGAGATGGAGGAGCTGGCAGAGCATGGTATTTCCTTACCTTACAATATGCAAGGACTGACGGATGAGCAAATTGAAGAGCTGAAGTTAAAGGATGAGTGGGCAGAGAAGTGTGTCCCAAGTGGTGGAAGCGTCTTCAGGAAGGATGAAATGGGGAGAAGAAATGGATTTGGTAAGTCAGATGTAAATGCTTATTTCTTTCGCTTCAGACGTGGACAATCCATAATATAACAGGGAACAACAAATCCCTAATTCTGGAACGGGATAACCAAACTATAAGTTACGCACACAGAAATTCTGTCTTGGGTTAGAGCCTGAGGTAATGCTGATTTACAAGCCTAAACAGCAGTATCTCTCTTCAGCACGTAAACAATCACCAGGAGTAAGTTTGACTGTTCAAGTTTGGTTTACTCTCCCCATTTGTAAGTGTATGCTTGAGAACTGGTTTTCTCTGGGGACTCCAAGATACATTTTGAGGTTGTTTTTCTAACATTACTCCTTTTTTTTCATTGACTGGGACTCAGTATCACTGAGCATGAGTTTGTAAGTGGGAGGAAAGCCTTGTGATATTCACAAAGTTAGAATATTGAACAGTATGTAAATGTGAGCCAAACCAAATACCATCAAGTGATGCGCCTAAGTGGGAAATAAGCTGGGAATGAGTATGCTTTAGCTGGATTTTTGTTTTCGAGGACAGGCTTTTTATAGCAATTAAAGTAGATAACTGTGATAGTAAATGTGCAGTGTATCTGCAAAACTGTCTTTGCTGTTAGACTGAGATTTTAATTAGGAAAAAAAAAAGTTAGAAAACTGCAAGCTGTTGTGCCCAGTGAAAACACGTGTCCCAGTACAGCCCACAATAGTCCAGCAGGGAAGGACCTCTGGTTTATGTTGTGGAGGATATGGGATTATGGTTTTTGCTTTCTACTGAGTACCTGTGTCCCAAATGAAGTTCCAGACCGTAGAATTATGGAATCAGAGAATTGTTTGGGTTGGAAAGGACCTTTAAGCTCATCCAGTTCTGCTCCCCTGCCATGGGCGAGGATACCTTTCCACTAGACCACGTTGCTCCAAGCCCTGTCCAGCCTGTCCTGGAACACTTCCAGGGATGGGGCAAATACCAGTCACATGTCTTGGGGAAAAGAAAGTTTATTTGTCCCGTGAAAAATACTGCTTGTTTCTTAAGTTAGTAAGAAATACAGGAATAACTACCCAACAGGTAAATAGGCTGCAGGTTAGTGGTGTTTCTCCTGCTTTATGATTTAATACTATTTCGTTTGCTCTCAGGGGAGTCTGGACAGGTTGTCTGCCTGGTTTCTTTGTGGTAAGTGTAGATTATGTCTCTTACTTTCAGCTCCAAATGAAAAAATGCAGCAAGTTATAAAGAAGACAATAGAGGAGGCCAAGGCATTAATCTCTAAGGTAAATTTCTTCAAGTGGTGTGTCGTGCTTTCCTCATAAGTGCTGTGGAGTTGGGCATCTTAAATAAAACCAGACTTTTTTCAGTGCAAGGGCTCACAGTTGTTGAGAAATGCCATGAAATGATGTGAACAGCCTAATAAGGCCTGACATTTCGGTTAATGATTTTCTTCAAGGCTTTTGGCAAGTGGTTCAACAGGTTAAGGAATCAGATACTAAACTCCAAGGGAGTGCTGGCAGCCGAGCGCATGTGGAATGATTAAATCACATTCAGTTTTATCCACGCAATTTGCTATTGATTTGTTCTTTGGGTGAATGCTTGTTGTGCTTTCTGGCGAAAAATTAACTGCATTTTGTGCTGTTCTTGGAGTTAATGAAGTCTTTTGACTTTTATGGGTAATTAATTGAAAAATGTGTTCTAATCTCTTAGATTATCACAGAACCATGTACAGTTTCGTTTGGAAGGGACCTTAAAGCTCATCTAGTCCCACCCCACTGCCATGGGCAGGGACACCTTCCACTGGGCCAGGTTGCTCAGAGCTCAGTCCAACTGGACTTGAACACTTCCAGGGATGGGGCAGAGATTAGGCCTTGGTTTGACAAGCACATGGACTCATGCTCAGTCCTGCTGAGTGTGTGTGTTCAAAGAGAAACATGAGGTTTGCCCTGATGGGACGGTGCTCTCAGGCATTTAAATACACATTGCCAAATCTGTAGGTGCTCTGTGCTGTGTTTCAACTTTTGTATGACTTTGAAATACAGATTTAGTAATGTATGTGAGCAAAGTTAAGGATAGTATGGGAAGTGGTTCATTTGATTCGCCGCTTTATAACGACCGAAGGGAAGAAATGTGCCTGTGTATTTGAGGTTGTACTGGCCAAGAATGTCCACAGGGGAGCATCATTCCCTTGCCTTAGTTCTTCAGAAACTGTTAAATCTGTCGGGAAAGAACTTTTATTTCTTTTCTTCCAGATGTGTCATGTTTCTCCTTTATCCTTGCAGTAGGGTTTGGGATGATCTCAAGTACTCAGTCTTACAGATCTCTGCATGAGCTGTGCAATTTGCCAAGCTTTATACTTCTGCCCACATGTGCTTTATTTTTTTTCTCAAGGTTTAAGCCCCTTCTCTATCCCTCACTTGAATTCTGCTGGCTTGGATCACGTTCATGAATCACAAGTGCTTGGAACCAAAGCATCCCTCTTTGCTCTCTGTGGTCATATGTGTCCCAGTTTGAGTCCTGTGTTCCACAGGCAGTTGTCTCCTGCACAGTTTAGTGAAGATCTCTTTATTTTTTTTGTTTCCTCCCTCATCCCATGTAAGCAGGCTAAATAGAGGGGCCAAAGGCGAGAGATATGCTCCCAAGTCAGTATTCCAGTGAGGAAATTTGCCCTCCTAATATCTTCGTGCAGTCTGTTAGCTCTGCTCAGATATCCCATCACTGAGCCTTTGAACTGGCTACAAAGCAAAATCTTTCTGCAGGTTTGTGTAAATTGCCAGTGATCCCTGTCTGTATTTCAGAAACAAGTTCAGGCCAGTGTGTGTGTTACCATGGAGACAGTGAAAGATGCATTGGAGCAGCTCCGAGGGGCTGTGATGATTGTGTATCCAATGGGATTGCCGCCGCATGATCCAATTAGGATGGAGTTCGAAGATAAAGAAGACTTGTCAGGAACTCATGTATGCAGTAATGTATTCCCATTATATGTAGTCCCTGGGCTAAACATGGGCTATGCTGTTCTTTGTCTAGTCAGTGAAGGTTGTTTTCACCTCCAGTGTGGAGAATTTGTTGCCCAAAGTGTTTACATTAGATCAAGATTGAATAGAATATAAATAAAAATGCCATAGACAAGTGTGAGAAGTAGAATGTAAAATTACACTTTAGGTTAGGAATTCCAAGAAGTTTTTTTTCCCCAGAAAAAAAAATCTGATTTTGAAAGAAAAGCAAGAAACAACACCCCCCAACTCTTCACCTTGTCTGTTTTGTCACAGGCTGGAACCGAAGTTATAAAAGAATCGGAAGCACAGCTATGGTGGGCGGGAAAGCAGTTGGAAGAAACAAAGCTGCTCTCTGACTATGTAGGCAAAAATGAGAAAACGACCATCATTGTCAAGATCCAGAAAGTGAGTATGGCTGGGAGATTTCACTACAAGTTCCTCGCCCCTGGTTGTCTGTTCTCTGTGGAAGAGAATTATCCATAGGAATATAAAATGGATTAGATTAGCTCCAGCTTGAGCATCTTAAAACTGCATATCTGTTTTAAGGTCTGAATGTACTATACTCTGAATTTTTCTTTGGTAATTCCTTTGCCTGTCAGTTACGTACTGTAGTTGCTATTACTTGGTCCATAGTATTTTTGTGAAGTGCAACAAAGAGGTATTTAAAGAACAGATTAAATACAAACTGAAAAGTTTTATGGCAAATCTTGTTACCTGCAGGTTCTGCAGTGCATCCGTGAGAGGTAGGTGAGGAGATTTCTGTGTTTGTCACTTAGAAGACCAGAATTGCTTTCTCTTTCCTCTCAGGGTCACTGGAAAATGGTGTGGCATCTCAATAGCCACTGAAGTGAAGGCTTCCAGGAAAGTTGTCTGTTTAATTAGTTGAAGGACCTGCTCAAAGAATGCAGAGCTATACAGGGGTTCCTCTGTGCCTAAACCACCTCAGGCCCTGTTTGTTCTCAAGAGCATCCACCATCTCCATGCAAGATGCTGTGTTTGCAGTTGCTGACAGCAGCTGTTTTCTGCTTTGTCCGTCATTTCTTCCAGGAGCACATTTGCCTGGATAAGAAATTTCCTTTTATTTGTCGTGAGTTGTAACTCCCTTACTCCCCTGCTTTGCTGAGTCCTATGCCATCCTGAGTCTGTATTAGCAGGGGAGCCAAAGATACAGGCCCATCCTGAGATATCTAGAGTGGCCTTAAAACAGATCTATTATGTCTTCTAGAGTGGGAATTTAAGTAAAGGAGACTCAATCCTGTTTGTGTCTTCCGTCGATGTCCACAAAATTGACAGCATGGTTCAGATACAGAGATGAAAAAATAAACCTCACTTGAAAAAATAGCCCTCACTTCCCTGTGAGGGTGGGGAGGCCCTGGCACAGGGTGCCCAGAGCAGCTGTGGCAGCCCCATGCCTGGAAGTGTCCATGGCCAGGTTGGACAGGGCTTGGAGCAGCCTGGGACAGTGGAAGGTGTTCCTGCCCCATGGCAGGGGGATGGAATTAAATGATCTTCAAGGTCCCTTCCAACACAAGCCATGCTGGGATTCTACGAATGCAGCAGCAGTTTCTCAGCATTTATTTTCCTGTTCTGAGGGACCTTACTAAATTTGAGCAATCCACTTGTCTGAAGAAAGGTTTTGGATGTCTGTGTAGCAGCTTCTCCTTTGTATTGCAAATGCCATCAGCAACATTTACCATTTCCCTTCCAGAAAGGACAAGGAGCTCCGGGGCGGGAACCTGTGATCAGTCATGAAGAGCAAAAAGAGATGATGCTGTACTACTACAGGAAGCAGGAGGAGCTGAAGGTAAGGGTTCTTTTGGTGCCCGAGAGCTGAGCTGCTCTGACAGAGCGCAGGCTGCGTCCCTCACCACCTCCCTCCCCTCTCTGCCACAGAAACTGGAGGAGGAGGACGACGACTCGTTTCTAAATGCTGAGTGGGCTGACAACCATGCTCTGAAAAGGCAATTTCATGGTGTAAAAGACATCAAATGGGGTCCAAGATGAAGCTCTGCAAACCCCTTCTTAAGCTGCTCGGTTGATGGTCTTGTTTGCAGCAAGGAGTTTTGTTGTGTGTGGTAGGCTCTTCTGACAGCAGCTGAAATTGTCACTTCTGTGGCCTTATGTGTTCAATAAATGGTCATATTTCTCTGTGACCGCAGCAGTACTTTCCTCTGCAAAGAATTGAACCAATTCTCTTGAAGTTTGGTATTTTATTAGAAACTTGTAATTTGAGTATGGAAATGTCAATCTATTTCATAGATAAGAGATTTAGTAAATATGCTCTGGAATGTTTGGTGTTGTTCAGAGTGCTCTTTGTATTCTCTTCTCATTCTTGCATTACTATTAGATGGTGTGCTCTGTAGAAGGTAATTTATTTTATAAGAAATCACTTTCCCTGGGCTAATCCAGGGAAAATTCATGGTTTTTATGTGCTTGTTCACATTTCAACATAGCTATTTGCTAACTGTCATTTTGCAATGAGTGAACCTCTTAATAATTGTTTAAAGGAAATATATTTTTATAAACACAAGTAACATCCTTGTGGAGTGCTTAATTTTCATTCTTTGGGTTTAGTTTTTATTGCTGATATATAAAGGTTGACAGAAATTTGTACACAAAAGTAAGCATCATTTGCAGGCAGATTGGATAAGTAAAACCAAGTTTAATAGGACCAGATCTCTAATATGAAAGTAAACAAAAATCATCATTTTCTGTATTAGTATGGTTGAGGAGACACTGATCAAGTTAAAAGTCAAGTGTTTGCTGAACTCGCAGCTTGAGGATTGGATGCAGAAAAGATAATCTAATGCAATTCAGTGAACTATTAATGGTGATTTTAACTTCAATCACCGATTTTTTTAAAATTTTTTTTTATTTTTTTTTTACTTTTAGGGAAATTTGGTGTCTGGTAGTTTTTCTTGAAGCTCAACTTTACAGTAACATGACTTTTAAAAAAAATCAGCATTTCTGAGTTGCAAAACTTTAAATATTTTTTATTTAAAATTTATTTGGAATAATTTCTCCATAGCAAAAATGGTTTTTAACAGAACACTTTGTTCTACCACTTCCTAAGAGGAAAATCAGTGTCCTGGAGCTTATAATATTCTCATTTCCTTTCTGAAAGCAAGGGAAAAGCAGGCGTGGGAAGTATTTAACACAGATTCTGCACCCCTTTAACTGCTGTTCTCTGCTGTAATTGGTGCTGGGTTTTTCTTTATCTCAGCAAACTTTCCATAGCATTGATGCTTTTTTGGAGTTCTCACAACAGTGTTTGTGGGTCTGCTGGATTAATTTATTATGGTTGAAATTGGATGAGCTCACTGGAAGAAGATTGAAGTGTACAGGAACCCAGGAAAGCCTATGATAACGAGATAGGAACATCACACGTCGGTTTGCAAATTTGCAAAAGTGTTTTGTCTCTCTTTTAAGCCACTTATTTCTGGAAGTTTGAGAGTAGCCATGCCCTTCCAGAGGGAAAATCCATTCTCTCTCAAGGGAGACACTCAGCAGAACATGGCCAAAATGTTGGTTTTGTTGCCGTATCACCATTCTGATGAATGAACATGGTTTCCACACCTGGCTTTCCTTTTCTACTTTTTGTGGCTTTGCTTTCCCACATTGCTCCATTCTCTGCCTCACCCAGGATTTGGAGGGATTTATTTGTTGCGTCCTGCAGCCTCACCCAGGGTTCCTGGCGACCAACTCGAGACTATTTTCAAGGCAGGAGTGGGGAGTTCAAACAGCCACACCAGCATTGCGTGTTGCCTTCCAGCAAGGTCAGATGTTGATGGTGGGTCTTATAATTTCCAGATGTGCATCATTCCCACAGCCATGTGTGGGGCACGAACCAAGCAGTCGAAACACCTTGCAAGCTCTCCTTTGCAGTATTTTCTCCTTAGGCTGCTCTTCCGGGAAATTGCAGGGATCTTACTGCTGAGACTCCATCCCACTGCCAGCCCTGAGTGTCCTTCCCATAGCGTTGCTGCTGCTGCCCCACGACACCCTCCCCGTGAATACATCAGCGCTCAGCCTGGAGTGGGAATAGATTCTAGCTACAGCACTCCAGCTGCTGGTTTTTTTCAGGGCTTGGGACAGGTAAGTGCATATCTTATTAATTTCCTGTTTTCTTTACTGGATACTTTTTCTGGAGAGGGTTTTGTTTCAGAAAGATCCAAGTAATTCAGTGTCTGTTTTATCAGGTTTTTCCATGTTTGTCTTCAGTCTGACCTTCAGACTGCTGTGAGCAGTGAACATTTGGGAATGAGGTGAACCACTAATTGACAGCTTTCCCCAATTATACTTGGAAAGTTTCTGCAAAAAGAATAAAATAACAACCCAAACTCAGACTATAAATAGTTCAGTGAAAGGAACAGATCCTGAGTGAAGCTTGACCTCCCAGCCTGGAGCAAAAGCTGCTTCCCTTGCCCTGCTGAGTTGCTCCTGGAGCTGGGGTTTGGATGGGGTTTGTCACTGTGTTTGAGGATCCATTTAAACAGGCATGTATTATTAAGCACTGCACTTTTTTTTTTTCCCCCTCAAAACACATTCCCAGTGGCTGTGAAATGCTCCATCTTGGGAAGCAGTTGCTTCTCTGGTACCTGCAGGTATTTTTTACTGTCCGTCTGCAGTGTGTGGTGGCAGGCAGGGAGGAAAATCAGGAAGGGTTCAGGTCTGTTAAATCACTATTTCAATACAAAACATCTTTTTCCTCCAAGGCTGTAAAAGTGAGGAGAGGACTGGGAGTTGGGAAAAGTGAAACATTTTGCAGTTTTGGCCCAAGGAAGGGACTCACTTCTAAGTTGCGAGGTGGTATCTGCTGATCTGTTGCCACTGCAATTGTTTTGTCACCAGGAATGAAGACCCTGGTTTCAGCTGAGAATCCCGAGGAGGGGTATCGGATGGATGGATGTGTGGATAAAGTGAACAAAACGGGGAAAGGACCTGTGTGCCCAGTGGCAGGAGCAAAGGCAGTGGGCACAAAGTGAAACACAGGAGGGTCCCTCTGAACATCAGGGAACGCTTTGTCGCTGTGGGGGTGGCTGAGCACTGGCACAGGTTGCCCAGAAAGCTTGTGAAGTCTCATCCTTGGTTGGACCGGGTGTTCTCCTGTGGGCCACCCCTAGGGCACACTGACTTTACCTAGTCTTGAGCGAGGAAAATCTGAAGGAAAGCGAACTCCCAGCTTTTGTTAGGATGTCAGCCTCTGGGCTGAACCCCACTGAGGCTTCCCAATTAAAAAGGAGGGAAGAAAATGCACAAATTTTAGTGACTATAAACATTAACTGTCAGACAGATAACTTCCGAAAAAAAAATCAACTGGAGATCAGCTGTCCTGTGGGCCCCAGGCTCTCTGGGAGGGAGTTTCACCAGGGAGCCCACCAGAGCAGGGCCCCCTGGAACCCCTGCTCTCAGCCGTGAAGGTCAGAGCCCTGCATGCTCCAGTAAAAGGAAGAGAATCTGGCTTTTTTCACTAGTATGGTCTGTCAACAGGGGAAATTGTTGGGATGTAGATCTGTCCCTTTGTATCTGACCAGGAAATGGGTGGCACCTGCCCCATGAGTCAGGAGGAAGGAGCCAGCTCTGGCACAGAGCCCTCCCCAATGACAAACTGGCCTTCTTCCACCCTCAGGACCAAGGCATGGGCTTCTCCAGACCAAAACTTAATATCATGCATAGCACAGGCTATGACGACTTCCTACTGGAAAAGGGAGAGCAGTGTCCCAGCAGGAACGCAGCCAGGCTCCTGGGCTGTGCCCGGCCTCTCCTGCAGTTTCCCAGTGCTCCGGATGACCTCAATCCTCCGTCCATCTCCTTAGCCTCTCTTCCTTCCGCTGATAGGATGCTAATTGCTGGTGAGATTTTTCCAGTTGAGCACAGGATTGTGCCTTAGTCATCTGAGCAAGCTCCCTTCCTCCCTTTAAAGTTTTTCCAGGCTTAATTCGACTTTGTATCAGTAGGAAATGACAAGTCATGTCACTGTTTTCTTTCCAAGTGTTTCATACTACTTTGCTCTACCTGGACGCACAGCGTCTGAATAGGAAAGCACAATGAACCCATGAAATATTACCAATAGGAAGTGACATTTTTCCTCCTTTTGTTCAGTAAATTCCCTCTGGGCTGCAGCTAAAATATTGGAGACATTTTTAAGACAGGAAGGCTTTTGTGGTTTCAGCTTAGATACATTACTGATTTAATTCTCTGTCCAACTGAAACCAAATCTGACTAATCTAACAATTTTCAAGTGAAGATTGTGAACTGATAAAAAATCCTGAGAACATAACCTGCGTTCAAGTGCTGGCTCTAACCCTGCTTTAGGATCAGAAAAATGAACCCAGAGTTTCCCTTAAGTAAAGTGTTCTTAGCGTGTGGCAACGTCAAGAATCATTTATGAAGCAGCAGCCATTTTGGAGCTTGTTCTTCACAGATTTGCCAGCATGAGTAGCAGCAGGAGCACATCTCGGGCAGGTCTGTTCTGATGGTTGAATACATCTACTTAAATATTTTCCACCTTTTTTAATATTCCTAAACATGCATTTGGCAGTTGGTCCCAAATTACAGTAAGAAGTAATCTGTAGTATGAGTTAAAACTATAGAGTGTTTTTCACAGGAGAATTTATAGACAGTCAAGGGTACGAAACTCTCTTTTTATTGCATATATTTCTTTTTATTTTACAAATAATTATATTCACTGATACAAATGTTCCTTCACAGAAGGTACATTCTTTTTTTTTTTTATAAAAGGGATAGGGTGTCATCCAAAATAAGCCATTTATTGTTCATTAATATAAAACGTATTCATATTTCTAGGAGGTGTCATATCCAAACCGCTGTTCATCCAAATTTCCTGTATGATCTGCTCCCTTCGCTCAATCCTTTCGGCCAGTTCTGCTGCCTCGGCTGAGTTATAACCTGAGTAAGAAGGTCTGTAAAGTCCGTCTGTCTCATCCTGGGTGTTCGAAAGGGAGGAATCCTCCCCCTCCTCTTCCTCCTCCTCCTCCTGTTCCCTGCTCTCGTAGGCTCTGGCACCCTCTGGCACCAGCTGATCCCTCTTCCTGCGCAGTTTCCGGATGTCAGGGGCACACGACACGCGGACCACCAAGGTACACAGTGTGAGGACTAATCCCACGCAAACACTGGACACAAACAGGAGAGCGGCTCTCTCGGGGTGATCTGCAGGCAAGAAAGCCAGGGCTTAATCACTTCACAAACTGCCAAGGCTGGTTACAAACCCCCAGCTGCCATTCCCGCAGCATTCTGTAGCCATAAGGCACCCAAACCTCCCAACACTCACAGGCTAACCCTGCCAGCTCTGCCTCTCCAGACTGCTGGGCAAGAATCCAGCCTGGTTATAACATTGTAAAATAACAACCTGACCCCATCCCTTCATGAGCGGCTCACTGCTGTTGTCAACCAGCTACCAGAACTCTGCACACCTTTTTTTTTGTTTTTCCAGCTGTCCTGCCAGAATGGGCCTTTCCCTCACAATCGGGGCACAAGAAGAACGACTTGGAGCTCTGCAGGGCCTTGGCAGCATCTCCAGGCCAGGCTGAGTAGGAAGCACTTCTCTTCCTTCACGGTTAGTGTTGCTAAGTCACAAAATCTGCTTCGTCTCACAGCAGAGAGGGCTGGGTTTGGGATGGCTTTTTTCTTTTTTTTTTCGCTACTCCGTGATGATTAGTGTATATATGCAACCCAACATTTCCAGAGATGGATGTATCCAGTGCTCTCACAGGTCAGGGCCAGGTTTTTAAAACTACTCAACAACCAACAGCCCCTATTGAAAATATTAATTTAAAAATATCTTGGCTGCAGTGGTTATGAGATTTTGGATTCTTCAAGGTAGAAAATATTCCCTAAATATCAATTATGATGGGATTGTCCTATCTGGAAGACTGTGATTATATTGTAATAATATCATTACCATAAACACGGGATTACTAGTTGTAACATTCGGAGTTGATCCTCCCTTTTCCCAAAATGCTGCAATTTAAGGAGCTAATCAATCTTAGCCTCATTTTCCTACCTCTGATGTATGCAAATGTAGCCAAGTAGTTAGAGCTAACAATACTTCCATCTTTCTTTGGAAGTCTTGATTCCCTTGGGTCAAGGTCGGCACCTGTGATATGAGGAGGTAAAGTAAATTCAATGAAGCTATGAAATTGATATTCACCCAGTCACTTTCCAGCTAACAAGTCTACCCAAAACACAGGCAGACCAGTGCTGTGCTGAAGGAGCTGCAGAACACTAGACCAAATAATGGTTGCTAAGTTAATTAAGAAATTACTGAAAATATCAAACATCTAGAAAATGGCAAATTCATTTAAAAGAGTCTGTTGCCAAGTGAAATCCCTTGTGCCTATTCTCATTGGGGTTTCGGAAATAATTTTACTTCATGAAGCTTCACAGTTCTCCAGTGGCCTTCCCAGCTCCACCATGCTGTGAGCTCCTGTTGCTGGGGACAGCACACACACGTCAGCCTCATCCTTAACTTTGTGGCCTTTGAGAAGCGCAGGTGTTTGCATAACTTGTAAAAGATTCTTCCCCCTGGAACAACTACAGTTTCACTTCTCCTCTTCCCAGCATGCTGGCTCTGGGCAGGCTGGGCAGGTCACTCTTCCTGCAGCATTGCTGGACTGCAGGACTGTGCTCGCATCCCACTCCCAGCCCTGTCCCTCTGCTCTCTGATGGGAAGAGCAGCTCTTTCAGCAGGGTTTGCACTACCTCATCCCAAACTCTGTTTCTGTGCTGGTACATACCGTCATTCTGTTTGACGGAAGTTTTGTTTTCGGGGACCAGGGTGTTGATAGCAGTGAGGATAAGTTTAGGAACTGCAAAGACAAAAGACAAATTGTGTTCTGTTACTTTTAGAAGCTCTCTCCCCAGTTAATTCCGAATCCCACTGCTAACTCTGGGTTTATTAACTGGGTTTCTGACAGTCATATTGAAGGTTGGACTTGATCTTGGAGATCTTTCCCAGCATTAATGGTTCTTGCAAAGTGTAGCTGGATTCACACACCAGCCTGCTCCAGGAACATCAGTGCAGCTCCATACATACAGCTTGCCAACCTGCCCCTGGTTTTCAACCCCTCACGGGTGTGCCAACCAGTGGATGGAGACAAAATTGGCCTCTAAATCCAGCATAAACTGGGCTACAGCCAGATGCTAAGTTGCATCTAGATACTGGGTTTGAATGAGGATAATTCACTGTAATACTAAGATAAATTTTAAAGTCTTGCATGATGTCATTTGCAAAGCTTCTGAGACGGACAGTTGCTGGGGGGGGAAGGTGGGGAGGATGGGAATAGATGAGCTGCATCTTTCTCATTTCATTAATTTATTCCCTTGATAAGTGTTCACAATCTTCTTCAAATAATTAAAAGAACTACAAGGAGGTGCGTTGTACAGACCTTGTGAGTTCACATATTCTGTGATGGATGAATGGGCCCTTCAGACAGTCAGATCTTGGCACCTGTTCCTGTACTGTGTGAAGGCAGATTGATTGATTTTCAGACTGATGTGGAGGGGGGAAGGAAGAAAATTCAAGTATGAAGCTCACCTTTATCCCACATAGAAACATTTGCCAAGAAATAGTGTTGAGAGAGTTAAATGGAACAGAGGAGACTGAGGTTTGCAGCTTAGCATAGTTTTCATTTGGAAAACAACTAAAAATAGCATTTCTGTCTGAGCAGAACTTTTCTTTCTGTGTGGGCTCGAAGTCAGAGCTGTTTCCTTTCCTGATGAAGGAATACTTTTGGAACTCTTAGCTCCTGTTTGCAGTGGAAGACCAACAAAAAATAAGCTCATTCCTATTTTGTATTGTACCTCGTCGTAATTTGTAGCTGTTTTTCAGCAGCAGAATATTTTCCTTGGTGTGTGGGGCAGATAGGGAGCAGGATTGTTTTCAGCCTGCAGGCTGCATTTGCGGGCCTGGCTGTTTTGAACAATGTGCCTGTGTTGTGCGCAGTGTCCTGGGAGCATGCACCGTCTCCAATGCCAATGCGGGACCCAAAGCGTGGGCTGGGACCCATTCACCTGTTCCTCCTGCTCCCCTCCCAAGAGGAAGTCCCCAGGGCTTTGTTTGCTCTCTTTCCCCTATGCCATTCAAATATTTATTATAGGGGAATGTTTAATTCAAAACGACATGGACAGAAAGAGCCCCTGGCTGCTTGCATTTCTCATTTTCATTACAGTGCCTTTCAGATGCAAGGACTTTAACTAGGATAGACTATGTCAGGTTGCTGAACGGAACAGCTGGGACCAGCATAAGGAATTTTGATTAAGATGATCACATCTGTACTACAACTTGTGCCAGCGCTACTTTGTCAGGTAGGAGTCAGTCACCTCCTGCAGGCTGCCAAAGGCAGCCCACAGCGGGACTCTGGCATCCATGGTCCTGAAGCGCAGCCTTGGCAGGAGCCAGGAGGTCCCACCCTGCGCAGACAGGAGATGGTGCTGTGCTGATCACTGGGGGCACTGAGACTTCAAGAAACCGGCACCTCCTGGCTCCTGCCGCATTTTTACTGTCAGGAGTGAACTCCACATGTGAAAATGCAGCCAGACTCACTACCCCTAAACAGCTGCTGACCACTGGGTGGGGGGAGTATGCTTTTTTCCCACATCCCTGACCATGATAGAAATACTTTGAAGTGTGGCACAGCCCTGACAACAAAAGTGCTCTGCTCTGCTGAGTTCTTGTCACTACAGGGCGAGGTCTATTTGCATTATCTTGGGAGGCATTGGGTTAGCAGGCATCTTCTAGATAGGAGAATGAATGTAAAATGTCATTCTGGAATATGCTACATTCTTCCCGTGTTCATTAGATGATCTGTAAAATAATCAGATCTGTAAATCATTGGCTAATGCTTCAGATTACATAGTTCAGTAAGATTTGGCAGAAGAAAAACTCTTCCAAATGTGCCAGCAGCACACAAGAACACTGTTTATTACCCACGTGTTTTTGAAAACCACATCCTTAAATAACAGGATGCGTAACTGTGGTGCAAACAAACTCACGCTGCTTTTCTAGTATGCAGACGTGCAAAGAGGAATAACTTCTTGTAATTATCCTCATGCTAATTAGAATTACATTAATGCATTCAGAAAGGCAGCTGCACAATAATAAAACGTATTGATGCAGTGGCAGATTCCCAGATCTCTCCAATAATAGGAAGCTGAATTACTGCACTGCCTTTCAGAGCTGACAGCCAATTCCTGGGGATACTGAAAATCTCTCGGGACTCATTTTCCTCTGATGTTCAGGTAGAGGTGATCTGGCCGTCAATCCTACCCTGCTGTTCCCAAAAGCGTGTCTCAGGTAACCTGTGCTCTTTGACCACTGCTTGCTAGGGCTGCAGCCAAAGGACTCTGCAGTATGTACCTGTGGAGCTGCTCCTATTGAAGTATTGTAGGAAATTCTTCTCGCCTCTTATGAAAATATATTAGTCTGTAGCAAACAATATGGAAAACTGTTCCCTCTTGTCTGAGGAATGAGCTGAAGTACGTTTCAGTCCTGCAAGGGATATATAACCTCAAGCCGTACCTTTTCATAAACCTTCACTTTCCTTTCCATGAGAAAGGAAACCCCTCAGTGAGGGAGAAGCTGTAGTTGTGCTCCCATGAATCAGGTTTCAGGACTGGGCTTGTACACAGTGCTTCAATTATGCTGGACTGTTTTACCTGCACTGATGCCAGGCAATGTCAGGTTATTTTTCCTACCTCTGCTGCAGGTGAATTCTGTGGAACAGACTCCTATCTTGATACTATTTCTCAAAAATATTGAACTACATACTTGATATTTTATTGTCAGTTTCTTTTTTTACAGCAAAAAAACCCCTTAATGCCAGAGTCTTTGTTAGGTGCATCTCTGCCTGGACGATTGTTCACGTATTTTGTGTGGCTCTGTCACTAACTTCCTGTATTGAAGGGAAGTAGATATTTAGGAAGGCTCGGTGCCTGTTTTTGGACATGTGTGTGTCTTTGCAAGCAGAAATGAGGGCTTGAAAATGATTGTGCATTTGCTCTTACCACATGCATAGCTGACATTAAGGTATTTTGTCACTCCAGGTAGGCACGGAGTTCCAAAATCTCGACTAGTGACAATGATTTTGCATCTCTGCTTCCCCGAACACCTTTTGGATAACACTTCCAGTGCTGTGTAGGACAAACAGTCTGAAAGAAAAAATACACGTAATAAATATACAACCCTGGTGTTATTTGGAATGAGAGCTGCTGGATGCATGACTAGAGATGCAAATCTGCATCTGATCTCAGGCGTAACTTTGCCTAAGCAGGATTTCAGAGTTAAATATTAAGATTTGTCAATGTAAGAAAGTCAGCTGCAATAAAAATGTGAACTTGCAGCAAGTTAACTCTCCCATCTTGCCTTGCAGGTGCATACTAAGGCTGCAGGAAGAGTCTTGTCAAGCTCCAAACAGGTGCCCGATATAAGGTCTCGATATTCCGTTCAGGATGTCTTGGAAAAAATAAGCACATCCAAATAGCTCTCCATCTATTCTGTCTCAAATCAAGAGCGACGAAATGCTGTTTCCAAGCCTGTCTCTCAGCCCTGGGTTACTGAGATGAGTCGACTGGACACCTGAGTTCGGTTCAAGTCAGGTGAGATCAATTTTTATATGTTGCAACAGCTCAGGCTACAGGGAAGTTCAGGGTATTAAAAAGTAGCTTTTGATTTACTGTGAAGAGGGCAAAATGGGCTCAATATTTAACCAGGGAAACATGTGGCTTCCAAAAATGGGTTTTGCACTGGAGCTGAAATTATTTGAGTGGGAAAGTGTGTGAGTCACACTCTGCTTTAAAAAAAAGAACGTCTCTAAATATGATTAAGTTCTCTGTATCCACATGTTCTAAACTCCAAGCCACAAAGCGAAAAACATCCTGTAGTTTTGGTTCCTAAAGAGAAAGGATGTAGAAGGGACAAGTCTGGAGCAAGTAATGCTTCTCTGAATCTTTCTGCATCACCTCACACTCTGTGGCTTTCTGTGTATGACAGATATGTTTCACTGCAGGCTTCTGAGGCTAGGGTGCTCTAGAGGTCTGAACCACAGTTCTCTGTGTGTTAAAGCAGTCCCTCTTCCTACAGTAAAGGATGGCATCCGGCCATCTGCTGAACCTCTTTTGTGCCTCTTTAGAGGAAGGACAAACACTGTTTGCAAAGACACTGCAAAGGTTCCCCAAACCTGTTTGAAAAGAAGAGAAGGTCTGAGACTGAGTTCTTGACATTTAATATGTGAAAATGGGGCAGATTTGTGATTTTTAGAGTTAACTCCCTGACACCAGCACTATACGTGAGCAGAGCCATCAGGAGATACTGGACTGATCTGTCTGGCAAAGAGCTCATGGGTTCCTTTGGATACGGATTCTGGGAGAGAGCTCTTCCTTTGACTTTTCAGACACCTGAAATCCCAATACCTGTGTGTTGCAAGAGACTGCTAGGAAGGCAGGGAAGAGCTGACCTAAAGCACTGGGTAGTTCTGATTAAGTAGCTCAGCAGTGTTAGTTTCCCTCCCTGGCAATTTCAGATGAGTAAGGATATATTTGGATGGACATTTTAGGCAGCCAATAGCTTACTTTGGCAAGTACAAAACCAACTGGACAATATCAGGAGGAATTATTGGGTGATTCATAAATTAATGGTTTGGGAGCACAACAGCAAACTGGCAAACTGAATTATGTTTTTTGAATAGGCAGAATTTCCTGCCCTGGGGGTTACTCTTGGTGCCTCATAAAAACAGGAGGCTGCTGTGCTGATGGTTTTCTACATATTCAGTGATATGGCAAGTACATGTTTCATTTTGCCTTTGGTTGGCATTTGCTCGTGTTTCTGTGGGAGTTGCTAGCTTTTTATCATCTCTATCCATGTTGGATTTGGCTTCTCTGCCTGAGGAGCCAGTCATTACGCGCCTGCAGGTTCTTGACAGGCCAGTTTTTGGACAACCTCCCAAGGCTTGCCTGATATCACAGGTGAGTAAATGCGAACCATGGCTGGTTTCTTCTGCAGGACAGGACAGACGTTTTCTGGAGAGACTTATAACATTAAAAAACCCACTTATTTAAAACTTTCTGTGTTCTAAAAAGATTTTGGGTTTTAGTGATTCAATCAAAAAACTTTTTCTTTTTTCCTGTCTGGTTTATATTCATCCTTGCTACCTTCCCACTAGTTCTCCAAGCAGCTCTGATGGGAATAACTTGAATAACTTACCCTCCTCCTGGTCAAACACCTTATTCCAGTGACTGAATGAGGAGAGGTCAGTGCTGTGTTTTGAGTAAAGAAATCCCGTGGAATGGCCCCAAAGAAACCAGGAATTGGGAGATGAACATAAATATGCAATATGGCTTCTTTCTGACTAAGTGCTGTTTGATCTACACAGATATCCCTGGGGCTTGCTAGACTGGTACTGTAGCGTATTTTCAATAACCTGCCTCTGGAAAGGCACATTCCCAGAGTGCTAAAAGGCTGGTGGCATCCAGCGGTGGCGGACAAGGCAGCGGTGTGTGGCTGGGAAAACACTCCGTTCTCCACGCCTTTCTCCCAAAGTTGCTTGTTACACACCAAGCAACTGTCGGTGGATCTTTTGTACCAGACAGTGCTGTGGATGGCACAGGGACACGGGTGTCAAGACGAGGTTCTTAATGCAGTAATAAACTATCCAATCTGACTGCAGCTATTTAACAGTTGGAGTAGAAAGCCTTGTTTCTGGAGGAAAGGCTCTTTCAGCTTCCTAATTAGCTTTGTTTGGGAAAGTTTTGGCATGCAAATGACATGCCATAAATCATGCAGGCTTTAATGAGAAGTAATTTGTCTTCTGGTTTCTTAAAGCTTCTCTCAATTCAGACAGGAGGAGCTCTCCTTCCCTTTCTTTCCACCCTGCCACACAAGACCTGCAGGTGATGGAGCATCTTGTGCCAGGCTCTGGTGACAGTGTCCTGTCCCACCCTCTCCAAACATTTCCAGCTGCTTTCATTCCCAGCTGCTCCTTATGCCGCTTTATGTGTCCTGGGCTGTGCCCACCCACAGAAGAATAAGGAACTCGCTTTTAAAATCAACTGAAAGCAAAGATTTCACACCTCCAAATCAGAATGGCTTGTGCTTTGTGGAGCCCAAATATCAGCTCTGAGGACAAAAACTGACAAGGGGAAACTACGGAGTTTGAAGCAAGCTAAGGCTGCAGACTCCTAAAGAAAGTTGCTGAAATAATATGGTAATTTATGCAAGAGCATGGCACACAGGGTCCCGCCTATGCATCAGAAAAGGGCCACTTGAACTGCTGATTTCAGCAGAAATACACAATGTGATCAGCAGCATTTTCGTACAAAAAAATCCCCAAACCTTTCACAAATTTGAGCCATGAGAAAATAGACCTAAGAAAACCCTGGACTGCTGGTAAAGAAAACATTACTGGTTGAAGTGATGTGTGTCTCAGAGTGCTCCAAGCAACTTCTACCAGCCAAATCTGATCTTCCCTGTTCATCTCAGAAGTAAGGTACTTGGATTCTAAAAATGGTGGCTGGTCTTTTCTTCCCTTCAAACAATCATTCCTCATCCTGTCACTGCTCTGAAAACCTCTTCTTTTGAGGGAGTTTTGTCTTGACAAGTTTTGTTGGGATAAGAGGTGCAATGGTTCCTACTGGCACCTCTTGGGGCCCAAAACACTTGCTAAGCTTCCCAGTTTGCTTGGGCTGACTCAGGCGAGGACCTTTTCATATCTGATGTCTGCACACAGGGAGAGCTGTCTTAAGGGGTTTTGGGAAGAAAAATTGAACTATTTTATCCTTACTTTTGCATCCACAAAATTCATTTGACTCCTGTCTCGCATGCCCAAAGTGCCAAGGCAGCGTGAAACTATTTCCAGATCTGCCTGCAGCTGTGTGTGCCTTCACTGCAGTTACTTCTGCTCTCAAGAGACTTTCCCAAGGGTCTGGCTCACACCAAGCTGAGAGCACCTCTTTTGTTAAGAGACAGAAACCAAAACCTTTTCAATCAGTCAGTGAGTAAGAGATGTAAGGCCCTTCGAATTGGCCACAGTATCCACACGAACAAAAAAGCATCACAGCATGACAGAATCATGTTACATTAAAAAAACCATGACACCTAGTTGGACTGGAAGGAACCGATGGGATTTTGAAAATCCCTCTTTCTTGACTTGCTCACCTCTTCCTCTTAGCTGAATTCCACTGGGAAGAGGAGACTAGGACAAAGCCCAGCCCCAGGGTATGTCATGGCACAGTGCAAGCTGTGATGAGAGTTCATGAATTCTCCACCTCCCCTCCTAACCCTCCAAAAGTGGGACCAGGTAACAGAGAGTGCTGCACTGGAGAGAACTCCACCTTCCAGCAATGAGAACCATGACAGGGGTGTAATTCAGGGCTCTGCTGGTCACCGGTGCATGAGGGAACGCACGTCAGACCAGCCAATGTGCGTCCAGAGGAATTTCTGGGAAGGATATTGCAGTGTTCTAGCTTGCAAGTTTAACCTAGAGGCGACCCACTACCAAGCCTTCTTTCAAGTATTTTCATGTATTAACAAGAGTAATTTATTATTTGAGAGGTGTCTGTTGACCTGAATCTTCCTTGTGCTCTCTATGGTAACCTGTTCTGGCACAATTCTTTAACTTCTTCTGGCCAATAAATTTTCTGTTTCCTCGTGTACATGTTAGTACAAATACAAAAGAGATAATGGGTCAGAAAAGGCAACAATTCACACAGGAACAAACTGCTACGCTTTCCTGCTTTGGTGCTGGGCACAGTGGATTCCCCTAGGCAGAATCATCAGCTACAAAGCCACACCCAGAATTTTTTGTGAAGTTTTTGATAATCTTAGTAAAACAGGGAAGTTGCTTACTGCAAATTCTGTGCAATCTTAACAGTGCTAGGAATTTGGGCAGCTGCAGAAGCTGTTTTTTACTATTTTACCATGGCTCAGAAAACCAGTTGCATGAGTAGGTAGTCATGCTAAATGTGGGGCTGAGGCTCAGGATCCTACAAGTGCTCAAGGGGTATCTCCCGTAGCAGAGATGGATTTATATGCTTTATTTTCTGTATGGAGAAGAGCCTTTATGCCAAAGAAATGTCATGTTTTCCTGGGTTCCCTTTGAAGCAAAGCTCTGACAGTCTGTCAGCTGGTTTGTCAGGTGGTTCGCAGAAAAGTGACGTTTGAGAACACATCTGTCCCAACCCAAAGCTGCTGTTTGTCATTGCTATCACACATAGCAGCAGGTAGCCAAGATCTCGAGGAGTATCCAATTCAATACCCAGTACACCTGGCAGGACCGTATCAAGTATGGAGAGCTGCAAATCTTTTGAGCTCACCAGAGACTTTCTATGCCGGTCATTAGGACCTACAGATAACTTCTCTTCTACATAGTGCTAAAAAAATCGCCTTACAGTTTCTGTGTGATGCAGTGAGAGAACTGGAAAGGCTTGAGCATGTGCCTTAGGCTGGGTTGCACCAATGTGAGCAGAAACAACAGTGGATGTGTGTTGCAGCCAATTTAGCTTTTGGTGCAAACAGAAATAGGTACATGGGGTCTGATTCAGGAAGGAAGAGCTGTGTCAAGACGTTCCATTCAAAGTACCGGTTTTCCCGGAGAGAAAGGTACACAGTCATTGCAGAAATCTAATTGTGCACCCACTTACATCTGTAGGTGCCTAAATACCACATAAATAAGATTTAGGCTTGAGACAGATAGATCTGGAGTCAGTTGGATCTGGCTCCTAAGTCCAAGGCTTTTGTGATAACTGAATGTGAACTCCCACGCCACCCAGGGACTTTTGGGAATTCCACTGCCTGCAGAAGGTCACTGGTACCATGCAGGAAGAGGCCAAGCACTTCCATCAAGTGGTAGGAAATCTATACGAGGATCTGCCTTCTGTAGATCTACTTCATGTTTGTCTCGGGTTTTATGCTCTCTCCTATTTCCAGTGTCTTAGGGTGCTTTATAGAGCACAAAACCAGCACTAGCCAGGGTGTTGCTCCGCAGGGGCTTGTGCACAGGGGCCACAGCAGAGCTTGTTGCTGTTCCAAATTCTGTGTCTTTAACCTGGGAAACTTTACCCAGTAGGAAAGGTTTGCAGAATTCTGATCTGTGAACTGTGAGGGCTGACATTAGAGGCAAGAGAGGGATTTTGAGAGGTGAATGAAGTGCAGGACATAAGTGTGGTGGCAGCCTCTCTCGATCAGCCGAGCCATCTCTGCCCAGCCTTGTGTCTCCTGTTAATGCCACCATCATAAGGGGTGTGGGGGCCTGTCAGTGACTTGCTAAAATGTTTCCTCCACAGAACAGACAGGCACAGCCAAGTCTGTAGGAAGGCCCAAGACAGCTGGTGTGAAACACATACCAGGCAGTATTAAATAGATTCTTGTCCAAGAACAGATAGCAGTTTTCAGGCAATAATTTTTCACTAATATCTATGTAACTAAATAGAAACATTGATTTGCAGACAAAGGGCTCTTAAGATTAATTATTGTTCTCTTCTTGGTGTTCAGAAATGCTTCTCATAGATGACACTTCAAGCATGTTTCTTAGGAGCAGTGTTAAGCCTTTGCACAGGGCTGGCATCAGTCACACAAGCCCTTCCCGGTGTAGTACCAAGGGGTTTGAACAGCACACTCATCTTGTGCTGGCCTTCTCTGTGGCGTGAAAAGTTACCTTCATGCCTTCAGTGTCACCACTGCATGTATTATTCAGTTTAGTGCTATGTACATAGGACATTGCTGACTTGGTGCCAGAGAGAAGTCCCAGGTACATCTAATTTTCTAGTGTGCCACCACAGCCTTGGAGTCTGGTCATACAACAGCATCTAAAGCAACGGCCCTGCCTCGTGGACCTTCTCCTTACAGTCTGCAGCTAAGGCTGCAGGGCATATCCGGCAGAAGCAGGTAACAGAGAAGAAGGAGCGGTAAGTCCCAACAGTATTGTGACACTCGGGTCACCTGGTCATTGCCAGAAGCTGGAGGGAGAGGAGAGGCAAACAGCTGATATTTAGTATATGTCACCTAAATTCAAGACAGGCAAGAGAACTAGTTTTTGATGCTGATCATACTAAGGACCGATTAACTGTGTGAAAGTTTATTACTTCACTGCGCTTCTTACTCTGTGTTCCTCCCTCATACTGGGCAGTTTGATTGAGTTTCAGAAATAATCTCTCTCACATTTCAATCACTGATGCTTTCAAAACACCATTGCTCTTGTACCTGAAGTTTCTCCCCACCTGTGTCCCCTCTTCCCTGTGCTCCTGCCTGGAGAAGGTCCCTCAAGGGTGCCCAAACATACCAAAGGGGGGTGCGTGCTCCGCCTTTGTTGAGCAGACGCTCTCCTCGTGTGCCCATCTGCCGTAGGTGGCCGAGTAGATGATAAGGAACTTGGATTCCTGACAGTGGAGCTTCAGTTCCTGGTTTTCACATGCTGATTTGGTTTTGTATTCAGCTAAAGTAGAAGCAAACAGCAATATGGTAGCGTGAGGCAATTTATTTAGCTGGACTGTTAATAGTAAATAGCAGCAGAACAGAAACCAGCTCTCCTGCAAATGCTGTTGCAAGTGACATGTGGCACCAGTACAGCCAGACACAAAGTCAAGAGCAGAGTGCTTCTTCCAAATGAAGCATTCCCAAGTGACTATCTAGAGCCTGTGGCTCCTTTTTCAACAGAATAAAAAGCCCTAACTTGCCAATCTCCTCTCCCAGTGGAAGAGCCTCCCTGCTTCCTGCCTGGTTTCCTCGCTTGCTTTCCACTCCTGCCCAGTAAGAGAAGCTTCATCCTTCCTTCCCTTTTGTCTCTCCTCAGGACACTGTGGCATTCTGCGCCTGCCTCGGCTGCCTCTGCGCACTCCTCAGTCACGGGCAGGGCTGGCACCACTCAGCGACAGCGCCGGGCGAGGGACGGACAGCGGGAGGACAAAGGCCGGCATGGGGTCCCCATCCCCAGCCAGACAGAGCTCTCTGCTGTATTTGCACAGCTCCACCACCAAGGTCAGTGGCTTTCCCTGGGCAGCACTGTCCAGCAAGGGCTCATTTGAAAGTTTGGCTGGCAAAGTGATGTGAATTGGGAGCCTGAGAAAAATCCCCCCCTCCCTTGCTCAGCTGGCACAGGCAGCCTGGCAGCACCCTCAGCAGAGAGGTGGGGAAGGCACTGAGCTCACCTGCATGGCTTATCCTTCCTAGGGAACCCTCTTAAATCTGCCACCTGGCCAACGAGCCTCTTCCTGGCCTGAGCAGCCGCTCTCTTTGTGGCATTTTACCTTCTTGAGCCTTCCTGGTTGAGCTATGGTGCCAAACCTTTTTACTGCAGATAAAGGCCAGGGAGAAGAGTTTATTCTCCTCCAATTTTTTTTGTCCTCAAAAATGTGAAAACAGGAAAAGGAGATTCCTGACCTGAGCAGAGGGGAAGCCTGATTGTCAGTGAGTGGTGTCCCTGTGAGTGGAGAGTGGATGTTGGTTCTTGGGGAACTGGAGAGAGAAAAACCTCCTATCTACTCATGAATGAAAACATGATGGTTTAATCCAAAAGAGAACAGATAAAACAATGGGTTAATGGTCTTCCTAACAGTCCAGTTTCTTCCATTTAAGCTCATCAAGAGCCACAAGCTTAAGTCTAAAAAGAGTGATTTTGAGAAATACTTGACCTGCCACAGGTTGTGACTTCTGCAGAAGCACCTGCCATACTATGCATCCATAAAGAGGCCCAAAACCCGGGATCTCTGCCCAAGGGCTGACAGCCTAAAGCTGGGCTCCGAGTCTGCCCAGCTATGCTGGAGAGGCTGTGGAAGTACATATAAACCCAAGTGATATCAGACAAGGAGAAGACCTCAAGGTAAACCTCTGCAGAGATACAGCAACAGTAATTCTAAGTAGGTGAAAAATGAAGGGTTTTAGGCAACTGCTTAAGTGCCCACTTGAAGGCAAGGAGACTGCAAAATATACTTGAAGTTATCGTGAAGTTATTTCCTGAGTAAGGATGTTTTCCACGGCCAAGACTAACAATATTGGTATCTTACCTACAAATGCAAATTTCCTGTCACAAGAAATCGTGTAATTTGCACTGGAATTGGACTATTCCTCAATCCTGAAGGCAGCGCTTGCTGCTAAATACACTTTTGACTGGCTGTTTTTAAATTCAGATCACAGAAAATGCTATATACTCAAAGAAGCTCCTCTCCCATGGGAAAAAATATTAAGCATCTTCTGAAAGTAATAAACAGGATCCCAATACACTTTTAATTAGTAAAAAGAGATTTCTAATGATGCAGACACTGCTATGATATTCAAATCCATCTACTATTAATAATCCACTAATTGCAATGTGCAAAAAGAATTAAGCTATTGATATCATAAAACAGATAATGAAAATTTTACATTTCAGGCTCTTTTTTCCCCCTAATGATTGGCCCAGAGTATCTCCCTGGGAGTTCTCGAGTCAGTGCTTTGCCGAAGGTAACATCTGCCTAACTCCATCTCTCTGCTCCAATTTCCACTTTCCAGAGTGAGCTGGCCCTTCAGTTTGCTTGCCACCTACTCCTGTTCTACCACTGATGTCTGTCTTAGTGCTCTGATGAAAGAAAACCCCCTCAGTGCTTTCTCCTTTGCTTGTGGGTTGGTGTTTCTGAGTTGGCTGGTGAACCTGCCCATAAATCATCATTGAACTGTTTTCTCTGGGACCCATTTCAGCCACACTGGGGATTCACTGCCAGAAGAGCTGAGCCCCCAGGCTACTGGAGCTTGTTCTCATATACCGTAGCAACCAGGAAAACAATTAAAAATCATCAGTACAGGAAACCTCATGAGGATTGTCTTAATTGTTCTTCTACTTTCTTGAGTTTACAGAGTGGATTCTCTTTGAGGCAAGATTTGTCCCTTCACATATCAGCATCAAATACCTGCACAGAGCACAGGTGATTCTACAATAAAACCCTGTAACAAAGTCAGCACATGCATCTTCTGGCTGTTATTCCATAAATGGGAGGTATTTTTGAATCTTTGAATGCTTTGGGCCCAGCTCCTACAGTATTTTTGCATATTCCTTCCTAGGGTACCCTCTTCATCATTTGAATCCTTAGCCCAAGCATCTGGTTTTGCTGTTCAGCTCTGTCTTTCTAATATGACATTATCATTGCTGTCTCACTAAAATTAATTTCCTTTCCAGTCTGGTGTCTGGCATCTGCGCCTGCCAAACTACGCCGGTTGTTACACTGACAGCAAGCACCCTGGAGCTGCAAACACAATGGAGAGCTAAGGTAAAGTAGAAAAGAACAATTCGTTATCAATCCAAGAGCCCCAAAACTTCACATGGGTTTATGCAAAGCCTCGTGCAGTGGCATTTTAACCGAAACAAGCAACAAAACACGTAGAAAAACACATTTGCCTGATAAAGATTACTTACTAGGTTTGCATTTAAAGGAGACAAGGAGGAATTTAGTGGTCCCTGGACACAGATCAGGCCCAAAAACCCGACTATTGACAAGGAGTTGGCAGGATCTCAGGTTTTGGCACTCATCCAGTACTTTCTAGAACAATGGGCAGAAAGGATAGTCTTGACAACAAGGTATGAAGCTATACAGCAATGAAAACACTTAGTTGTACTTTGTTCCACACAGGAGAGAAATCACAACTTTTTGGCTATAAACATGCAAGGAACATCTGTATCGTTGGATCTAGGCCATAGCTTTACTGGACTTGGAGTCGTGGCCAAGTTTATGGGAAGACATTCATCACAGCCGTGCTCATGGCAAATGAGGACGTTACCAATTTGCTGTTGTTACTTTTCCCTCTGCCTCTGGCGAGGTTGGCCAAATTCCCAAGTACCACCACAGCCTCAATGGTGCAGAGCTCAGAGCAAGTGGGGACACACTAAGCCCCCAGCTCTCTCGCTGACATGCTTCATCCACTCGTACACTCCTGAACATATTTATGGGAGTGCAATGTCCAGGCGAAGCATGGCAACTCAAAAAGGTGTCTTTTTAACCCCTTCTTCTTGATCTACTTACGTGTACCTGAACACGCTCTGCAATAATCTTCACTTGGAAGAGTTCTGACTAATGAGAAGCACAACCTGACCTTTAAGCCATGTGTAGGACCTCCTGCTCAAGGAGCACTTCCTTCTCGCTTGCAGTTACACACATTATGAGATATCTGCTTGACTTGCCACGAGCACATTTCAGAATTTATCTGATTGGATAGCACAGATGTGCAAGTCTATCCTCAGCCTCCTTGTAGGGTGTTTTTTAATGCTGTTCTAAGGCCATATCTACTCCAAATTTATTGGCCCAACAATATATCCTGGTTCTTACTGTGCAGCTTCCCTGGGAGTGGCAACAGAGGACAACAAACAGGTCAGCTATGTTATACACAAAGGGTCATGTGGGCTCTCTCCCAGTCTGGCAAAAGGAATGAGTGCTCCTACTGCTCACACTGGTGCTCCCACTCCAGCTGTGCTCTTGGAACTGTAGCTGCAGAAAATACAAAGATATTGCTAGAGTGAGTCTATGTCCAGTTTTTAACACAGTCCCAAGCCAAAGGACTTAAACCCACCCAGTTTAAATGCAGCAGTGTATTTAGGAAATTCTTATCCACCTCCAAAACTCAGTTAAGAGATGGCTTTTCTGACTCTGTTTTTGGATAGTCTGTGTGGTTGTGCCCAGGATTCTTGATGTTTAAAATCACAGCAGGCTGTGACAAGGAGGGTGTTTTCTCCAGGTCGCCCGACTCTTAACAGGACTAAGACACCATTCTGATAGTTTTAGGTAGTCCCTCAAAATCTATGGGAATTTTTGCTTTGTTTCTCATCACAAGAGGTCTCTGTCATACCAAAAGGCCAAATCAGGAATTTACCACTGTGATGGCACAAGCTGCATTCCCATTTCCAGGCTGAGAGAGCTGGCAGAGGCTGCATCTCTGCTGTCATCACTGGAAACCTTCCCTCCCAAGCAGCAATGACATGCATTGGCAGCACATCGCAGTGATCCTGCAGCTCCCATTGGCAGAGAGTGCATCCAACACTTTTTGAGCATTAAATGCACTCTAAAGAGTTTAAAAGGGAAGGAAAGCACAGCAGACTTAATTTTATCAGTCAATTCTCCTTTTACAGAATTGCAAGTCAAACAAATAACTCCTCCTTAACTGTGATGGTTCTGGAAGGGACCAGTGAAATGGAGTTACATCTTTAGTAAATGGAGATAGCTGTCCCCTGCTGAGTCACCTTCTGTTTGCACCTGAGCTGAATCATCTCCTGTGCATCTGTTTGTATTTTCTCCTACCTAATACAGTCGCATTTTCTCTCGCATTGTTGTGCAAAAGCACGCGGCCACAAAAGCAAACAATGATACTCAAAATAGCACTGGGCTGTTACTGTGTCTAGCCAGATTCAGCTTTGCAGTGATCCCTCCAACAGGAGGTCTCTGTAAAACATGCCTCAGATGCTTCCTCCCAGCTACAGGGCATCATCTCGCCTGCCTGTGCAGACTGCAGATCCACTTCCAAAGGGAAGGGGAGGAGGGATGAGGTCACTGGTGCTCTTTTCTAAGAAATCAGTTTACAAGATGCGTCTCTTCTCCTTAACAGAACTGGAACTCCCTGAGATGCAGAGTGTTTGTATCTCTCACATTCATGGCCTTGCCAAAATGCTTTCATGCCTTTGATCAGCCGCAGTGCCTGAATGATGATGGTAGTTTATACAAGAGTTATCCCATGCTGTGTTTATTATATTCAAGGGGGAAAATTGCCCATGGAGACCTCACAAAGGCACTCACAAGCCCAAAATAATCATTGGTGCCACTTCACTGTAGTCAGTAATGTAATATCAAGGATGCATCTGGCCTGCTGTTTTTGGTGGAGAGATGTACTTTCACATGGCCCATAGGTCATGTCTGGAATGTCCTTAAAAATTGTGGTACATCATGGGCAAGCCACGCTTATAAAATTGCCCTAATACTGTTTCTGGAGAGAAGATATTACTGCCAAGCCACTCCATAATACTCTACAACTCACTAGTGATGGGAACAGACATTCCTTGATGTTAAGAAGGAACGTGTGGTCTACAGACACAAATGTTGCAAACTTCATCAAGGCTTCTGTAGAGCATTTACGACAGTTTAACCAGCAGAACACATTCAGATTCCATTGGCTGCTCATTTTTGCAATGATTTCCTGAATTTGGCACATTTTTCACTATGATGAAACAAGCCTTTGACAGCAGTGTAAGTCAGACCTTATAAGCTTTGTTACAAAAGTCTCCACAGCGGAAAGTAGTAATTGCTGAAGTATAAATCATCTGAAGCTATACTGAAGCAGGCCCATCAACCAAACCTTAGGACATTGCTGATACAAATCAGATAGTCTCAGAAATCCAGCTATCTGTAGCCGTGGGTGATATGGCTACAGGGGCCCGGCTAGCTCAAGGGCTGACGGCGCCTGGCTGGGCTTCTCAGCGGCTGGCTCCCAGGCAGGCAGGTCTGAGCCCCAGAGGGGCGTGAGACCACATTCCCGCAGTTGGTGGAGAGAGTCCGGAGGACAAAAGAGCAGGGAGGGCGTTGCTGTTCAACTCCGCTTTTATTGAGGCAGAGGGCAGGGGTGATGGTCATGGCGAAGGATACAGCAAAACAGACCGCGAGGGGTGCGGGTACCTGGCCTTTAAGGTATACTAGTGACCAATAGGGGGATGGCAAGGAGGACGGACAACCCGGTGGCTAACAAATTAAGGTAAAGTGGACGGGGGATGACAGTAACAAATAGGGAAACAAACCAATGCTTGATATAAACCCACAGAACCCTCTGGAAACCTGGGAGGGTTCCCGGAGATTGATATTTCCTTGCAACACCCACAGAGCGGGGGGAAGAGGGGAATTCCCCAGCAACAAGGGCTGGGCAACTCGGCGAACACCCCCCGTGGGAGGACTCAAACTTGAGTGTCACGCTCCCCTAGACTATCTAGATCTGGCGCTCTCCGGGAAGGGGTGGGACTTAAGGGACGTCCCTCCACAGCTATCTGCAGAAATGCTTAGGATTTGCTGTTGAGCTGTTGCTGTGCCTTTTCAGTGAGGGAGGACAGGCATGGAACAAGCCAAATGCCACCTAGGATGTCCTCTTATTCCCTGGATTTGTAACCCAGCTCTGTCCAATGCTTGTGTCCTCCCCTGGGGTCAAGAAGGGCCTGTGTGATAGATTAAGACTGGTCGACTCAGTCATGACCAGCTCTTGAATGGAAAGGAGCTGACTATTTTAGGGAACTCTAAGAATGGGGTTTCCAAAGCAAGGCTCATCACAATGGAAAGCAATCTTCAAAGCTTTCACAATCCTACGGTGATACCCTGCTGGCCAGACGAACCCTTTCAGCTGTAACACTTTTGGTGGTAAACTGCCATAGGTCCCGTGTCATCCCATTCAAGGCTGAGAGCGCTCTCAAGGAAACGGCAGGGACACCATCAAAAACATTCTGTACCTGGAGGACCTTTACAAGGTGCGGTACCTGCAAAGAGGTGGGTGCCACGCAGTTCCTGGGCTCTGTCATCCTGGTTTCAGGCTCCCAAGTACTGCACATCTTGGGGTCCTGCCCATAAAATGCTGACTGAACGCTGATGGTTGAGTGCCGAGGGCAGTGCAGGCTCAGGTGCTGCCCGTCGCAGGCATAGGCGGTGTGATTCTGCAGGAGTTTCGTTAGGTAACCTAGAAAATATTCAGCTCTGTTACAACTAGCACAGGAAATGACAAGCTCGTTAGATAATAAGAAAACCACAATCAGCCTCCGGAAAGGGCATTGTAGTCAAGGTTATAGGTCTGGCCCGCAGCCACCCAGTTCTCTGAATGGGTCACCCCTGATGTGCCTGTAGCACTGTGGGCTGCAGAACACGAGGTCTCGTGGCTGCGAGTCCGAGCCCTCCCAGCCCTCGGCAGGATGTGCTGCATGGACCGTACGTGGGCTCGGGCCCTTGCCAGTCGTGGCTGCTCACAATCCCAGGGCGTGTCTAGAGAAGTCAGAAGGGTATTACTTGGTTTTGTGGGCCAGGCTCTTGCATTCCAGCTGCCTAAGGTATTCCTTACACCTCTTCTTTAAAGGATGTGCTGCACTTTTGGGCTCGTGGGCAGTTGTGTTTCACACACTCTTAAGTATAACATAGGAAAAAAAAACCCTCACGTTTTCTTGTGGGAACATTTTCTTGTTGTGGCTGAATTGGGGCTTTTTTGTATCATTAAAACAAAAATTAGTTTTCTCAAAGAAAATATTGAAAAAGAGTTCACACCTTTTAACTAATCAAAATTTGCCATTTAAATAAAATGTACCATTTAATTTTCATACTTCTGCCCTTCATAAACTTTTGCCAGAGACAAGCAATTTTCAAATAGGTTTTTAAACAGAAATTTCAGTACTCTAAGCAAAAGATATAAAAGTCATATAATCATAGAATGGCTTGGGTTGGAAAAGACCTTAAAGATTACCCAGTTCCATACCCCCTGCCGCCTTCCACTAGAACAGGTTGCTCAAAGCTCCATCCAATCTGGCCTTGAACACTTCCAGGGATGGGTAAAACATTTTGGTTCTCTGGCATCTTTTCCAGCTCCAGCTGTGCATCTGGATAACAACAATCAGCTTCCCTGCCAGTTATCAAGTCTGAAGGAAGGAGAAGCCTGCTCCATTGTCACTTTTGCTGTTCCCATCGAGAGCCCAGGGGAAGACAGATGCATCTCCCAGCACAGCAGAACTGTAGGTGAGTTCCCCACGTCGCTGACCTCAGTCTGAGCACTGGCACTGCAACTGGGCCAGTGAATGAAAAAATTTCATGCTCTGCATTTGCAGTCTGGGTCTCAAGGAGACCAGTCCAGCAGCAATCCCCACAGCTTCTCACCGGTTAAAAAGAGCAACCAAACCCACAACCAAATCCATCCCCTAGATCTTCTGTATAACTGAGATCACAAATAGTTGAAGTTCCCTGCCAGAGCCCCTCCTCTGTCAACGTGCTCCTGGGAGGTGCTGAGTGCTGCCAGGAAAATGGGCCGAATGCCCAGTTGCACCCAAGTGACTTCTCTATGGCCCAGTGCTGCAGAGGGGCCTCCTGTGGCATTTGCTGAACGCCTTTGGCATCACTATCGGGGCATAAAGGGCCACAGTGTCACAGCACTGAGCCCTACGTGAGCTGTGGGCACTCAGCGCCCTCAAAGATACGACCCAATGTTTTTGATCATTTCAGTTCTTCAGGTATTAAGTTACTTTGGGGCCAAGAGTGCTGTATACAAAACAGTCCAGTATTCCCTAAAGAATATCAGCTATGCTGTGATTTGGATGAGTTCCCTGGCATCTTAACTGCTACTTTGATCCTGCAAATTCCTAATCCAGCATCTAAGCACCTTTATCCAACAATTGCAACTATTCAATCCTTTAAAAAAAAAAGTCTTCATAAAAATCTTGCTCTGATTCTGTAGGAGCAATATGGTTCTCTTGTAAAAATGACATTAGGTGGTCTGGTGAAAATAAGACATCTTGCTCTCCAGCCTTCCAAGTGGCTTAAACATGACTCTGCTGTTACGAAAATCCTTGTCTATTTGCACACAGTAAAGGATAAAAATAGTAATGGGTATTGCTGAGACCTAATGTTCTCTGATAAGAGGAGTGGTGACGTAGTATCTACATTGCTCATCTCACATGGCAGACCACGTAAACCTGCATTTTTCATTACACAGACACAGACACATGTGGAGCAGTCAGCCCTTTGCAGCTCACAGCCCATGCTGAGGAAGGATTCCCACTCCAAAAGTCATGATTTCTTCTTGCCCTTCTCTGAAAAACTCCAGGTTCTTTCGTGTCCTCGTGCTGGCCCTCTCCTCGTGGCAGGACACTGCCTGCCCCACACTCAGCAGTTTTCTCAGCAGCTGCTGCTTCTCCTCCTTTCCTGGGCTGTGTGACCTTGTAGTCACCCTGGTAGAAACTTCACCTTCTTGAGACCGTGAGTATCCCTATATTGTGTACTGAATTCTGTCCACAAACACATTTTCCCTGAGGGAGCAAATTCAGGCAAGTGACAATGTAAAGCAGGGGGAGAATCTGGTGTGATCTCTACAACTAATATCAGCAGTAGTGATCAGGAGTGAGGGCATTGTGAGGGTTGGACTCTTCCTGGGGCAGCTTCCTGTCCTCTCCTTTTGTGTTTATTTAATTAATATCTGTTAGTTGTGAATTTGGGGAAAACTTCTTTTGCTGTCTAAATATGGGAGCTGGAGGCTGTTCCTGGACTACAGCAGACCTCCAAGTCCTGGTCCCCTGCATGTCAGGGAAGTCCTCACTAGCTCCTTGATGGCCATGGAGATTCCCTTTCCCTGAAGAGCGGGGCAGAGGGAAAGCTGGAGCACAACCAGCGTGGATAGAGTGAGGTCATGGCTCTGTGTGCACTTGGGCTGGAAAATCAGAAGACTTGTGAGTTATGGGCATTCTTACCCTGAGCAAAGAGAATCCTAACCAGACCCTATAAAAAACCTTAGATGACTTAATGTTTTAAATCTATTTTTTTTTTTTTCCTCATTGTTTTCTGGGTTGGGTAATGGAGGGGGAGACGGTGTTCGACTGCAGCAGTCACTTTTCCAAGTGTTATTCTGTTATGAGGATGACTGTGAAGTTCCTCTTCTCTCAGAAATAATGAACAGAATAAAACAATATGGAACTTCATAGAAAAAAGGTAACTACCATGAGAAAACCTACATTAGAAAACCTTGGCAGTACTGCAGTGTCCCAATAACGTCTCTACACCTCTGTGTGAAAGCCCCACTAGGCACTTTCCCATTTATCCAGGGCACACATTCATAAGCAGTGTATGGGGTGCTCTGCACATGGAATTATGTACGGGACGTTAGGGACTGGCTCAGAAGTTCAGCCTAAAGCACACAGGAACAAAAAGATCCCATTGATTTGAAGGCCAGAAGGTATCATCCCACCCAACTGTCTGCCTAACCCAGACTACTCACTCATTGTAATCTTTTACTGAGACTCAAAACACCAGTGCAGAATCCAAGCGTAATCCTTTCTTCCAGAATTAGCCAAATTAGTCACAGCATCCACTGTGTTGACAAAGAACTTGAACTAAAAAAACATAGCACCAGAGGAGCACACAAAACACTGAGGCTGAGCAGCTGAATAAAGCTTTAAGCCTTACTGATCACTTCTTGTGGCAAAGGAGGACTGATAAACAATGAAATTTAAAAAAAACCTGACAAAAATAATTGGCATAGGAGAATAAATAAATACCTCTTTGTGTGAAAAAGAACTCTTAAGATGTTATAGCTTCTCATATTTATCCCTTGCTCCTGGCATTATCACTTTGAATAGCAACACTAAAGGTAGCAGTAGACCTGAAAGTATGGAAATCCAGAAAGATTTTTTTTTTCACTTAAAAACACTAAAAATCTGGGAAATTAGAAAAGTCCATGTATGTTCAGTCCAGCTTCTCTGCACTGGCATGAGCTCCCCAGATGGAAGGATCAAGAAGTGCATTTCAGGCTGTGAACCCAATGTCCAGCACACACTAAAAGCAATCTCAGCATTGGCTCAGGTAATGTCTTCTGGGTAAGGGAGCAGCTTTGCAATGCAGTATTTTTAGAGGCTGAGGCTGAGTAGTCCGCAAGCTATGAGGATTCTCAGAGCTGGACCTTCATACACAGATTTAGTAACCTCAGTTCCTGTGCATCGTTCAATTTAGCTTAATTAGCACAGAAATTTGCTGGCTCATTTTAAAGATATACCAGTCTATTTTAGATCAAAATAGATTGAAATAGCATACATATTGTTGTGGGAGTCCCAGAAGGCTAATCCATCCAGTAAATCTCCATCGGCTCCCACAGTTGTGTGAAGAATTGTGCCGGCACTCATTAAAAATACACAAGCCAGACTGGCGAGTTTGAAGGAAGAGATTTCATGCAGTAATAACAGAATTGCTAATGACCTCTACTACAAACACCATTAGAAGCACCGCTCCAATATTGATTGGTGTTTGGGATCCAGCTGCAGTACTTCTCCAGCAATATTTTCTCAGTTGCTTTGTGAAGGAAGCATTGAGGAGAAATTAACTGCTGAGTTTCAACCCCCATCCCCTCTGCCATACCCTCTGCTGGTCTCCAGAGGCAGCTACACCACAGATCGTGCTATGCCAGGGTCACTCAGTCCACAGGGACAGGGATCAGCCTCTTGGCATTCCCTTTCACCTTGGCTGTCGGCAAAATCTGCCTGTGGCAGCTCTTTTTCAGGATAAGTAATGGAGGAGGGCAAAATGTTGCCCAGGAAATACACTGTTTCTAAAATTCATGACACTATGTTTCTTGCTTCATAATTTTATTCTTTTTTATCTAAGTACCTTGTAAACATCCTGTTTGACTCATTCCAGCCACACTTGATCTCACGGTCTTTAATCAGTATTAAATACACTTAGGCAGAAGCATTGTTTCTTCTAGTTGCTGTTCAGAAATTGGCACAGTAGCTTTACTCTGCAGATACACATAAAAACCTGTAATTCCATAATAAATGCTTTCTTGCATAGTCACCAATCTGATTTAATTTTCCTTCATGGCTTGTTGGTTTTTTTTTCCTGTGTGCCTTTTTCCACTGCTCCTCTCAACCCTTGCTCTCTTTGCTAGTGATTGCCATCCTGACAACTTCAACCTTTCTCTTGTTCTGCAGAGAGGGCATGAAAAGTTGGGTTTCTGTGCAAGGAAAATATTTTTCATATAATCACTCTATTTTTTTTGTATTATCTAAACCTTTTTGATGTGAGGATAGATGTTTACTTGGAAAAAGTAGGGATAATCTAGTTTCACTAATAAGATAGTGACCACAAAACCCCATTCCATTTCCAAATGCCTACTTTGGTTTCAGAGCACCCAAAGCTGTTGCTTTTCTTAGAATCGGTCCTTGGGAGTTTTCAGTTGCCCATTTCTAAAAGGGATGAAGCTTATGATATCTTGACCTATGTCCATCTGCCATTCCCTTGCTCAGCTCCACAACTTTTAAGCTTGACCAGTTTCAAACCTGAGGGTGCAGGGCTCAAAGAGATAAAGTTCCTATGAGTTTCATGGAAATGGAAGCCTGAGCTGCCAATTCAGCCTCAATGACTAATGCTGCAAGTGAATTGACAGCAGGAGAGACAGGATGATTGTCCTGGAGAGCCATCAGCCTGATGCCAATGGAGCAGTTTGTTTCCACTGGCCTTACTGACAGATGAAGGATTACATCTGCAAGAAGAAACGGCTTAAGTTAGTAGTGAGGATGCTTTTGGGATAGTATGGCAATCAAAGCAGGCATCAGCGATCGAGATACCAGTCAGGTTTTTCATGAACTGCTTTATGTATGCTTTCCTAAGGACATTGTCTTCATTTTTTTCCCCTCATGGATCATAACATGAATCGTAACTATCTTACTGAACCTAATTCTCACTGTGTGTTAAATATGAGGGTCAAATTAGTAAGAGCTTGGTTTTACTTAAGCCAGAGAAAAGGCCAGGTAACCAGCAGATAATTCAGCGCAAAACCACATTCACACTCCAGGTTAAGCAGGGTTTATTCCGGGGGCAGCAGCACTCGCAAGCAGCCAAGCCACAAGCTCTCCCTAGAACAGCAAAGCCGAGACATCATGAAAAAAGAACTGAGGGTTTGTAACTTTTTGTAACTTTTTGGTCACAGTTTCCCCAGGAACCACACAACCTCTTCCTCTCTGTGCCACTCAGCTCAGACTTGCAGTTGAGTGAGTTACATTTTTGCAGAGCGGCAAAGCCCGTGAATCCTGCACTCCTTCTGTTTCTCACATCCTTCCACAGGTGTTCTCTGTCCTTCAGATCTACACTTTCACATTTCCTTGTGCTATCTCCTAGGAGTGATGCCCGGTTTTATTGTATCCCAATGGCTTTCAGAAGAATTGGAGACATGCCTGTGCACTTCCATTTTCTCACTTGCTTTTTGTTTTTATTTCCTTCTTGTGTCAGGAAGAGGCAAATTGTTCTTGATCCCCAAAATCTTGGGTCTGTAGTAAACTCCACCGTACAGTCAGTTATACTTCTCTCAGCTATTCCATGGAGCCAGAAGGGCAAACACTTGAGCAGGGACCTAATATGGAACTGCTCCAGTAGAAAAGGAAGATTTTCTCCATCCCAGCTAAAGAAGCTGACAAGAGGCAGAGGTCAAGGGAGGCTTTAAGGCTCTTTTCCGCCCTTGCCAAAAATCCTCCTTTTATCTGGAGGCACGGTAGCCTCTTCTAGTGCCATTAACAAAAAGTAACAAGAGAAAGACTCTGTGGGCTGCAACTGTTTCTGGAGACAGAGTGAAAGACTCCTTGTGCCCAAAGATGAAAAACTTAGAATGTTACCAAAGACTGCCAGTAGGAGAACCTTGGGGAGCAGAGGAAAATATTTTTCGGAAAATTCAGATTTATGAACATGAACCTCCGCATTTATGTTCCCCCAAGGGTCATGGGGCTGTTCATTTCCAGCTCAGAAAACAAAACATGGGTTTCATTTTGCAAACAGAACTGTGACTCAAACTATGCATTTTTTTTATCCCACTTTTATGTGACATTCAGAAAAATCAGAAAATCTGAAAAAATCTGAAAAAATCAGAAATCTGGCAGCTCACAGATCTGCCGTGCTATGATGGTTTATAGTACAGTAAGTCCAAGCTAGAAAAGCAAAAATACACCCCCCGCTTCACTCTCAGTGCTTGATGATTTTCTTTACAACATTTCATTTCTTTGTCCTCAACTCAGTTCTAGCCTGAAGAAATGAAAAGTCAGAAGACTGAAAAATTATTCTGAAAGAATAATTCTTGTCTTCCCATCCAAGACTAAATACAATGAAGAAAAATAAACAGATACTTGTGGGTTGAGACCCTCATCAAAAGCCCAGTGAAATCCTTGGGAATCCTTCCAGTGACCATAGGCTTTCAATTAGGTCTTGTATAGTGAGTGATGTTTTAAAATTAATTCTAAATTAAGAGCCAAACCTCACTGGTATTTAATTTGTTGCCAGAAGCCACACAATAGACCTTTGAAGCAAAACTCTTAAAATGCCTAGAAATTCAGATTAAATGACTCACCAATGCTGAACAAATAAGGCGCAACCACGCCTCCTTCTGCTCTTCAGTTCCCTTAAGACACTGTTTTCTCTGTGTTGGGTAACATATCATAATATTTCACATTTAATTGTAGATCAAGGCTGGCAGATGACAGAATTCTGGTAAGTTGTGACTGGTCAGACAGTGCCTTCTCTGTCTGGGGGCACTTCCAACAAAAACCGAGTATTTATCTGGAACAAATCTGTGGCCCCTTTCTCTAACAAAGTTGAGACTGGAAGCTCTGCCTTACTGGGAAGGATATCAGCAGCAGATGGAACAGGAAGGCAGGGGGAAGCTAATCCCTGCCATTTATTTGGAATAAAAATAGCATATGGTGTGCCAGGTGCCAGCAACCTGCCCAGGGAGAGCAGTGAGAGTTCCTGCCCCAAAGGTGTGAGAATCTGGCACACTCAAACATGTTGGCCTCCGAGAGGTGGAGCTCAGGAACACAAACTTTGTGTCTTGTGTGTGAATTCCCCAACGTCTTTAGCGGCAAGAGCATCACACTAGCCCTTAACTCATTTCGGGAGACCTTTGGGGGTGGCATCCCTTCTTGGGGATGAAGACCTAGCTTACTGTAAAGGCCTCACGAAATGTGTAAGAACTTGACAAGACCAAAGCTCTTACTTCTCTAACAAGGATAACTAAATCTCATCAGTGGATTTAACAAAAAATATTAACACATCTAAAATGTGGTTTCAAAAGTTACACTTGCTCAGAAAGGCAAAAAGAACTGCAGGGACAGGCCTGAAACAAAACCTTGGGTCTCAGCACCGTGATCTAAACTAAAATCTCAGTTCTGACACACACCTCTTTGTTCCACAGAGCAAATCCCAGACCAAAGCCCGCTTCACTTGGAGAAACTTTAAACCAGACTTAGAGGTTTAACTCACATATTACTGAAATGAAACACATTTCTAAAAATGTTTTTCTTTAAACAAAGGAATGAACACTTTCACTTGACTTTTACGAGTCAGTATTGAGAAGACGCATCGTTGCATCACTCCTTCTAGCACTTCTTTAAATATCCTGGTTGAAGGACATTTGGCTACAATTGCCACGGTGAGCCAACAGAACTGACTCAAGAAAATTTATATAGGATTTTATCTGACCAACAGAAAGCCAACAAAGAAACCTCTGCATCATTGTGGTTGGTAGTGATTGATCCTGCCACGTTACTACAAACAAAGCATTTGCTCAAAGCATTTGTTTGCTTTCCTTTTACCTGGGGGAATCTGGGATGGGTGATTGCCACAGAACTTAATGGAAACTTTTAATGCAGGAAGGTCATGGGAGCAGATTATATTTCTTGGGTGAACTGGTTTGCTTTTTCCTTAGATCCACTTGTTTCCATGTTTGGGTCAGGGGATCAAATCTATGGAGTTAAAGTGATGCTCAGTTCTGTCTGAACTGTTTTGGGAAAAAAAGACAGAAAAGTTGACACCAGTGGACAAAGATTAAAAGGTTCTAACTAAGTAGCGGCTCCTTTCTGTTCACATCCAGAAAGTCATTCCTCAGCCTGGTTATGCAATCACAATTACTTCATTTTTGATCTTCAGTTACAGCCACATTTCTTGAAAGCTGCCCAGAAAACCTGGCTGGGACTCAGGTAAAGAAAGGGAGATTGGTGAGCGAGCCAAGGGGGCGAGGTCAAGCCTGAGCTCAGAGCAGCAAGGAGAACAGAATAAGAAGGAAGGAGCATAAAAGAAGGTGAATGGGTTTTCCTCAGCGTTGCCAGAGAGAAGGGGTTTGTTCCCAGACAGATGAGGGGTCAGGGAAAGGTGGGAGGAGTGGGGATAGGATGGAGAGCTGAGGCCTTTCCCCACTGCCAGCACGGAGGGCGAGGGATGAGGGGAGATGAGGAGCAGCGATCCCTGCTCTTGGGAGGGTACCCCAAAAGTGCCACTGTCCCCAGCCACGCCGGCTCTCCGTCAGCAGCTGGGCTTTCTGCAGCACCAGCACACACCCACTGTGAGAAATACTGCAAGGAAGTTTGCTGCTTTGGCCAGCTCCTTATTCTGCCTATTTTGGGAGCCAGTCCTTGAACGGAGAGGAGTCGTGAGGAAACGGCTGTCATGAGGCCCTGATGCCCTGAAAAATGGCTCTTCTGACCATCTCCCAGGAGCCCAGAGTATTCAGGATTTTAGTTCCCAGAGAATGGAGAACTAGGAAGAATCACAGCAATCCCCTGGAATGGGACCTGATCTGAAATGTAAAAGCTCCAGGTGATTGTCGAGAAAAGCAATGTCAGGGCAGAGCTTTGTCAAGTAGGAATGAATAAAAGGAATATTTGAGTTAAAATGTGTGTTTTGAAGAACAGGTAGGAGGGGAAGAAAATACCCCAGTTGTAGGATCACTCCTGTATTTATAGAAGCCTAAGGAAAGAACTGTGCATTAAATCTCTCTTCCTCCAAACCTTCAGTTTTCAGTTTAAATTTGGGCATGAATACATGGTTTCCACTTTTAAAAATTAATCACACAGAGGACTGCAGACCTCACAGCACACCTCCACCTTCAGTAACCAATGGAACTAATAAATATAACTTCATAGAATGATTAAGGTTGGAAAAGACCTGCAAGATCATCAAGTCCAACCTTTAAATTTCTTGTTTGTTGCTCCAAACTGCTAGAGAAACATAGATTATGCAGATCTTTAAGTATTGTATCAACATTACTACCAATAAAAGAAACTTTTGAGTTGTTCTCACAGAGCTGAATTTTGAACTGCTGCTGGTGTCTTGTTTCAGAACATTTTTCTTCCCCAGAAAATACCAATCCACAAAATGTTATTGGACAGTGAAGAAATGTCTCTGTTAAAAAAAAAAAGAAAAAGGCCAAGAGATTTTTTTCTCATATGCAAAAGCTGGACAGGTGAGAGCAAGAACCTGCAACTCTAGATAGTAGAAAGGATATAGACCACAAATACAAGTCAAATTTATAAATAAGGTAATAATAACCCTTCACTACACGCTGCTCCCTGCTCCCCTTTCCAGAACATCCAACAGATGAGGGAGCATCTTTGGGTTGTTACAAGCAAACAGTGTGGTCTGATGATGAACAAATGGGCTCTGGGCAGGGTGGAACTGCTAGCACCATTTAACACTTGCATTAAGGGAACAACAGAGATTACAGGGGCAGGTGTTGGCAGCAGTCGAGGAAGGAACTCTGAACGAAAAGCTGTCAGAATGGTGGGGAGAGGAGGAGAGAGGAATAGAATTCGGGCTGTTGGAGCAGAGGCCTGATTGCACTTGGCAGTTGCAAGGCACTGCCCCTTTAAACGGGGCAGGTTTGTGGCCGTGTATATCCAGCAGAGTTTGGGAAAATCGAGTCACTGCTCCTGCCGAGGGAGGGAGCAAGTGAGGGAAATCGAGCAACTCCACAAACTCATCTCGAAGCTGCTGTTATGGAGCTTGTAATTCTTTAACAGCATTAAACAGCCTGGGGATGGCACTGCAGGGTGTCGTCTCACCTCTGGCAACCCCCGGGCCACAGCATCTGCTTCGGAAGCAGCTAGAGACTTCTCCCTGTGCTCTGGATAAAATTTTTTAAAGGCTCCAGTAACATTTTGGTCTCTGCTGTCATCCTGGATTAGACCTCCATGTTAAAAGTAAAATGTGAGTAGAATTGGTTCGGGCCTGGGAACTTCCCAGTCTGGTAAGAATTCTGGAATCCGATTTTCTTTTCTACATCCTATTTACTGAAATGTCTGGATGCCATATTTAATACTGATCTCTGGGATGAGATAGCTTTTTTTTTCTGGTCATTCCACCTATTTGGAAAGTTCAGTGCACAATGAATACAGAAGACAGCTGCACTTCTGAAATTAATCTTGGATAACCTTATCTAAATAACATCATTTGAAAAATGAATGGACTTCTGTGAGAGGACCTTTCCTAGATAAAGGGATAATTTTTAACTCAGTGGCTAGTTGAAAGGGAAAATTTGAACACTTGTTTTATGTTGTTGTGGAGAACCACCATGTGATTCCAAAACTAACATCCCAAACCAGCAGTTAAGAAAAAAAAACAACACCAAAGAATGGGACAGCAAGCATGTAAAAGCCTTTTACACGTGAAAGGAATTTAATATGAGAAACATAGCTTATCCAAGTACATAGTTCTGGTCTTTACATTTTGTGGCTGCTTGCTTAGAAATTTTCAGGCTTGTGGAGCTGGACACAATTAAGAAATTACAAACTATATTTTTCTGTTGCTGATAAAATATTTTCTACAGAGCCATGACCAGCATTTTGAACTGTATCAACACGAACTATATTAAGATGCATAACAACACATTTTGGCTATTAATTATATATTAACTTTGTTCCAGTGCACTCGACTGGCTTTTGGGAAGTTGTGCTCTCTTCAATACCGGTAAGATTTGCTTTCTGCCCTAGAGGCAGTTCCTTAAGCTACCAGCTGCCAGGAATATGTGGTGCTCACTGTGACACATAGAAAGGAGAGAAACAGCTCTTCTAAATAACTTTCTAACAGCGGTGGGGTGCCCTGGAGCACTCGAAAATGTACAAGAGTGCAGTTTTCACAAAAAAGTATAGAGATTGCGTATTCATCCTGATGGGAACAAGGATGTTTTCCCAGTTCCTGCAGTCACCTCACTGTGCACCGCTGCAGCACCCTCCCAGGGATCACGTCTGTGATTTCTGGGCGGCAGCCGGTGCCTCTGCTCCCCGGGAAGTGACTCCCCTCGTCGTGGTGCTACGAGGCTTCCCGCCTAGCACAGAGAAATGCCGCACTTGTTCGCTCCCTCAGGGCCCGACTCCAAGTCTCCAGGAGAAAGTGGGAACCTTTCCAGGGACTTCCACGCACTTTCGGTCAGGCCCAGGCCGATCCACGCACAGCGTTCCCACCGCGCAGCGACAGCTCAGCTGCGCGTGTCTCTTCCCACCTGGCCCCTCAGCGAGCTCTTCGCCCTCTCCTCCTCCCTGCCTTCTTCACGGCACATGCGACCCGCGCTCCCCGGGGAGCAGGCCCGGGGCACGGCCCCGCGGAGGGGACACGGAACACGGAGCGCTCCGGGGAATTGCGCGGCTCCGTGCGGCGCTCGGGCCGGGAGCCCACGGCCCCTGCCCTGGATGTGGCGGGTCCCCTCGGGGCATCGCGGGGCACTGCCAGCCCCCGCCAGCCCCTGCCCGCGGCGTGCCCGCCTCCGCCCGGCCCCT
>VZRL01001899.1:16242-51231 GCA_013397895.1 Origma solitaria | reverse complement strand
GAGCCGGGGGAGCCGGGCGGAGAGCCGGGGGAGCAGAGTGGGGAGCCCGGGGAGCGGAGCGGGCAGCCCGGGAGGCGGAGCCGGGAGCCCGCGGAGCGGAGCGGAGAGCCCCCGGCCAAGCGCGCCTGCGGTGCCCGGGCCGCGGAGTTCAATGGCGCTCGCTTCAAGGCGCTGCTGCGGGACCCCGCGGCCGCCGCCGGCGGTGAGGAGCTATGCGGGCGGAGAGGCGCGGGGGGGCCGGGCCGGGCCGGGCCCGGGCGGGTGCCACACGCGGCGCCGGTGCCGCGGGTGACTCTGTGGCTTTGCAGGGCTGGAGACCTTCGTGTCTGTCGCCAAGACGCTGCCGTCGCCCCAAGTGTACGACGTCGTGGAGGGATACGTGAAAATTTCCATGGAGTGTGCTGAGATATTCAGGCTTCTCGATGGAGAAAGGAAGCCTGAAAATGAAGTAAGTCGGGCGTGGGGGTTGTCGTTCAGTGCCTCGCGGCTGCAGTCCCAAGAGTCCCCCTCTGGAGAAGCACCGACCGAAGGTCTCCGGGGGATGGTCGCGGCCCCGAGGCTGCGGGGGCTGCAGGAGCGTTCGGACACGGCTCCCGGGATGCACGGGGTGGGAGTGTCGGGCTGCCTGTGCAGGGCCAGGGGCCGGGCTGGGTGAGCCTCATGGGGCCCTTCCAGCTCAGGATAGTCTGTGCTTCTATGAAGAAATGCTTTGTGCTGTAAATAGCTCTGATCATTTAATATGGTTTTGGTTTAGGTTTTTTCTAGAAGTAGCAGTGGCAGAAGCACCTACCAAGTGGGAAATGCTCTTTTCAGTTCATAAATGTTCCTGGATTTAATGATGCACACAACCAGTAGTCCTGTCCAAATCAAGCTGTCCAGGTTCTCTAAATGTTACCAAAAGCCTTTCTAGGAAATAAGGGGCTCAAAAGAAGTGGTTAAGAAAGCAGAATAAAAGGACTCCAGTGAAAGTAATTGTTTTTAATTATCTCCCTGATACTTCAGTATTTCTCAGAAGCCACTGGTAAAACTGACCTCATTTTTCTCATCTCAGCTGGACACAATTTATCCTCATCAGAATAGGATGAATGAAAGAACAGTTAAATAACTCTTCACTCTGAATGCTGGTCCAGCATTGCTGACTGCTTACAATGTAGAATTGGACTGTGTTCTTTTTAACCATCACTTGTTGGTCTTTGCCTTACAGTATCGGTTTTGCCTGTGTAATGATAACCTGTGCCAGTGTGTTCAGTGACGGCCTTTCCTCAAGATCCTTTTACTAACAGGAGGTGATGTTTGTAATGGGCACAGCCCCAGTGCTGTGTGGATTCTGGATTCTTCTGGAAGGAGTTAATTGCAAGAATGGAACAGCCCAAATGTTTTTCTCTAGCACATTTCATTTTTCATCATCCACTTAGGAACAGTTGTCTCTTGAAGCATTGATTCCTTGACACTACATGCCCTCAGAAGTGATCTTTGCAAAGAGGGAGCATTAGTTTGGGAGAAAATCTAGAACAGAAGCTAATGTTGCTTTCATATGTGGAAGCTTTCCTCTTTTTATTGATGGTGGTTATTACTGTTTGCTCGGCTGATAATTTCAGGTCTTACCTGGTATTGTCAAGTATTAACGTACTTCTTTATCCTGCAGATGCTGTTAATCTTTCAAGCTCTAGAAGCTATTTTACTGAGGACAGCCAGTGATCTCTCACATTTTTCTGTTGTGGGAATGAACATTGTCAAAAAGTTGATTCATTCCTATATGAAACTGGTCTATGCTGCTTTGTATTCTGAAAATCACAGGTAAGTCTTCTTGGTGCTCCGGTGGAGAATCTCTGTCAGTTGATCTTGAGAGGACTGTACTAGACGTTGCACAATTCATCTTGTCTTACAGCTAATCATCCACCTTTATTTAATAATCCTGTTCCACTTATCATAAAAGAATTGTCTGTGGAAGTCTTTATGAAGTGGAAGCTCCAATACAGCAAACAGTGCAGTGCTGTTGGATACTTTCCTGAAGCTGTAGTTTTCCTCAGTTGGGCCTGTCCTAGTGAGAGCTAACATGGGTGGTGCCTTCAGTCCTGTTATTTTAATGCAGGTTTGTGGTGTGAAATGTACTGTGTGGAGCAGGGCTGGGCAGTCTTCGTGTGATGGCAAAAATAGCTGCTCTTGAGTTTATTTCCTTGTATTTTTTGGAGTCAGGTTTCCATATTTATAATGGATTTTTCGCTTTCAGATTAGATTTTCTTCTGTAATTTTTCCGGTCTCTTAAATCTGAGGTCGTTTAATAACTGTGTTATCTAGTCCAGACCAAACAATTTCTCATGCTCATGTGGACAGGGTGAAAGAAGTTGCAAATGCCAGAGACATTTCAATACTAACCTGGGAGGAAGAGGAAAGGAGAGAAAAGAAGCAGACTGAAATGGACTTGTCCAAGGCAAATGACTCGTCTTTCAGTCTTTGAGCAGAACTGGAAAAGCTTTCTTTGCTTTTCCAGTTCACAGACACAGCTGTGCTTCCTGCACTGCGCAGCTGATCTTATTGCAGCAGGTATTCTAACTGGACAGCGAATCTCAGATAGGTATATTGGAAACAAATTGTGAAGCTGTGCAAGATCTGCACTTCTAATTAAGTGTTTAAAGATTGCAGCTTATGGAGAAATCCTTCTAGAACCTTCACAGAGGAGGCTGCAGACTTCTGATGGGAGATGTTCTGCATTTTCTGTGCAGCCTCTCTGATGTGCAGAGGGATTTTCTTTACCGGGGTGGTATGTCTGGATGGGATCTCTGCTTGAATCATGTGACTTCTTACAGATTGTCTGTGACAGAAAGGTGATGGACTGACCACAGGTCTGTTCATGGGTAGTGGCTGTTCAGATGATGGAGGTCTGCAGTCTCGTATCCAGCGGCCCTGGCATTTTCCCATTGAAATAAATGGCAAACCTCTATGAATTTAGGAGTTCATAGAATTGTAAAATAATTAAGTGTTGTCTAGTCTAACCCCACCGCTATGAGCAGGTTGTCTTCAAGTTGTTAATTTTGATGCTTTCCCCCTTTTAAGCTACTTTATACAGGGAATATCCAGCCTCACACTGTGGCTTAATTTTGGGGAAGAATGTAAAAAGGTGTTTCCTTCTCCCTTCTTCCCTCTCCCCTCTTTCCCTGATGCTGTTGTTACTGCCTACAATAAATGTGGTGGTTGTTTGACTTCCCTTCTGTTCTTTTCTTTAAGTTTTACTCTCTTGGTTTGGTGGGTTGTATAACCATCACCCTAGAAATAACCTACAGGTTTACTTTTGCTTTTTTTTAGGATGAGCCGAGGGTGCCTTATGCTGCTGTCAGCAATGGTGGCTCAGGGCCCGGATTCAGCAAGGGATGTATATAGTCATTTTGACTTCAATAACAAATACCTGCCTGGATTGTTGAAAAAAAGATGTAATAAGGTAAAGTAAGGTGTTGTGTGCCATGGAATGCTATGCCATGGCTCCACCAGCTTTTTTAGCCAATTATTTAGGGCAAGGCTGTTGCTAATGTTTCTTTGCTGTATTTCCATCTGCAAGAGCTTAATTCTCCCTTCCTGTCGTGTGTCAGGCTGAAGTCCTTGATTGTGCCTAATTGGACACATGGAATTTGTGTGTTTCCAACAAGCTGTGGGGAAATATAAATGTACAGTTTCTGTGGACTGCCCTTCTAGCATCTACAACAGAGGGAAAGTGATGGTAAACTCCTGAAAACTAGTCAGTCTTTTTGCAGTTTGGTCCCACTGAAATAAATGGAGGTTGGAGAGGGGATATTGCCCAGTACTAATACAGAGTAATTGCATTTGAAAATATAAACAAGAATTCTAAATAACCTCTTGCTGGAAATCCTTAAGGAGAATATGTGAGTGAGGAGAAAAAGTCACTCCTCCTTGTCCAGGAGAAACTGTTTCTTGTTCTCTCCCTGTTTGCTAAAAATAGTCAGGATTGACCCAAAGCAGTGCTTTAGAACAAGAATATTTCTGTGTCATTTCAAATGTAAGTGTATAATAATCCGGTATTATTGTCAGCACTGATATATTGTTTCTAGGTGCTAGATGACTTGCAGAGTGCATGTGTATGTTTGTGTTGGGTTTGTGCTATCTGAGATGAACATTCAGACTTTTTCTATATAAAGCCGTTAAGTGGAAGGCAAAAAACCCAAACATATCCCTTTTTTCCTGGAACCACCTCTTAGAGTTCCAGAACTGTCAGATTCCCTGGGCTTTGACCTCACTGCAGGAGCTGTCTGCAGGACTACCTCCACCCTTAATTCTGAATGCTTGGGTGTAGTCTTTTGACCACAGTCTTGTTAGATATGCAGGTAAGGTAGAAGGAAACAAGCATCCAAAAGGTCTTACTCTGGCGCGGCTTTCCGTGAAATTGTCACAACTGGCTGTCAGAGGTGAGGCTTTAAATACAAAAAATACCAGGCCCAAAGCTTACAGCAAAACCCTGCTTCTTTCTCTTCAATTCCTCTTTCAACCCTTTTGTGAGTCCTTGCTGCCTTATCTTTTGCCTACTCAGAATCTTCTTTCAGACTTCTTTACATGCAGCTTAATTTTGCAGAGCGGGTTTTAAAAAAATTGTAAATCATGGCAGAACGCTGTCAGGGAATGTAGTGATAGGACGGGGGGTGACCTTTTATTTGAAAGAGTGTAGATTTACATTAGATATTGGGAAGAGATTCTGAGCTGTGGGGGTGATGAGGCACTGTGCAGCACGGGTGCCCAGAGCAGCTGTGGCTGCCCCTGGATCCCTGGCAGTGTCCAGTGTCAGGCTGACAGGGCTTGGAGCAGCCTGGGACAGTGGAAGGTGTCCCTGCCCATGGCAGAGGAGTGTCGTGAGATGATCCTTAGGAGCCCTTCCAGCTCAAACCATTCCGTGATTCAATGTTCATATCCTATGATGCTGTTACAGGCCAAGCTTTCACTGCTTCCTCTGTGCCAGAATTGCGAATTTTATAACTTACTAGCCCCTTTTTACGGGCATTTTTGTGAACTGACCGAGCAGCACACAAGTGAGGAAGTTCAGTGATGCAGGGATTGGCATGAAACTGGTGTTAATGTTTCCTTTTTCTTTAAATTTGTGGGCTGGCCTCATATCTTGAGAATTGAAAAGCACTTTTTATGTTAAAGTGATCTGTTTAATGCAAGAACTTTTGTAGCTGAATACACTCTTGCATGTAAATGTATGTCTGTGGCTACACGCAGCATGTTTATAGAAGTTGTTTCGTTTACCCATTTATGGCACTTCTAGGGATAATGATAATCAGCAGTTGCAGTATAGATTCTGGGATTGGCTACAATATGTGTGCTAACAGCAGTTTTAAATTTTATGTTTTTATATTTCCAGGGGAGAACAGATGTCCGCATGGCCTATATTCAGTTTGCTCTCTCCTTTCTCATTGCTGGTGACAATGCAATCTTGGCACAGGTGCTGGAATTAAAAGGTACTCATAATTGCTTGTTGGGTTTTTGTTTTTAAGGCACAGTCATTTATAGGTAATAATAAATGTGATATAATTAAAACTGTGAACCAGGTAGAGAGCACTAATAAGAAGCAAAATATGTATTTTTAATCTTATTACCTGAAAAGCTTTAAAGTTCTTTGGTAGTGCAGTAAATAAGCCTCTTCTGCTTGAGAACAATATGCTATCTGCTAAAACTTTGCAAAAATAGAAAGTCTTTGATAACACAGATTAAAAAAAACTAAATGTAATTATAAAGATTTGAGGTCATAGAGTCAGTAAACAGAAAAAAAAAATTAATGGCCTCCAGCCTTGCTCCTAAGACACTAATAGTGGATATGTTGCATTGATTTTCTTTTTAAAAAGTGTTAAAGATTGTGTACTTCAGCTGCCTTTCCGCCCTGTGAATTGTGACCTTTGGTAAATTTATGAGAGAATTCAGAAGGGATCTAGAAACGCTGTTCAAAAAAAAGTCCTTAAGCTATTAGCTGGCAGCAGGTCACTTCTGTGGCGAGGGGCCGAGAACTGGCTGTAGTTATTTACTTCCCTTGCTCCTGCTGCCCCCAGGGCTGCTGATTTCCTTTAGGTAGGTGCTGGCACTTGTTCAGTTCCTTTAGGCTGGGGATTGCACACCTCGGCCCAGTCAGTACAGCTGGCTTTCATTCCCCTGTAAGGGCCCCGAGTTCTCTGTGAATTGAAGTTGTGTGACTTTGGGATGCACAGGTGAGCCAAAAGATGATGCAGGTGGTTGGAGATGGAACCTCCAAATATTTGAGAATCACGCAGTGAAACAATTGCAAGTGCTTCAATGGAAAGAATATGAATTTGCTTAAGTTTTAGTACAGCATTTCAGCGCCCAGAATGTATTTGCAGTTGACAGATGCTGTAGCAGTGTTAATTAGCAAGTTGGGAAATTAGCTGGTCAGGATGAGAGTAGGTTTGGCAGCGTCACTTGCTCATCACCATGGGTACAGACACATCATCCTTCTGAGCTCCGATTGCTGCCTTTGGGTTCATCCTGGAATGTAACAGCAAGATAAATAATGTGACATGGAAGAGGAACGGGTGTGAATTCCCTGAAGCATTTTAGTGCGAAAAGAGCTTTCACATTTTGACTTAACATTTGAAATGTCCTCTTAGATTTCATTCCAGATATTTTTCGCTCTGAAATAAAGGAAGACAGAGTTTCTACTGTCAATCTTCTACTTTCCACACTGAGAACTAAGGTATGATACACCCTTGAAACTGTGTTGTCTCATGGTTTCTATTTTCCTCGCTTCAGGGAATGGTTCTGCAGTGATTTCCCACACAATGTTCAGCTCTTAGGGCTGCTGGCAGTGTGCTGCTGTGGTGTCTGTGGCTAATAATATGTGTTGGAGGTTGGTAGCTTGGCTCTATTACTGTCTCAGGATTGAAGTTTGTTCTCCTTTTCTAATGGCTCCTTTTAAAGGAAATCCTTGCAATAGCTGGTGCTCGAATGCTAATTTCAGCTGCTCTTCAGTGTGTGGTGTCTGACAGATTCTCACCTTTTCATGGGTTATGACTGCATCAGTGCCAAGCCTGAAGGTCAGAAGAACTGGAGTACTTTTGGTGCTTCCAGTCACAGGAAGATTGGTCTTTCAATTAATGCATCTCATGCTGAAATTGGAAGCTCAGCAATATTGCATAAGCTGTTGTATGATCAGTTGAGAGAATGAAGAAAAAGTAGTTTCACATTTACAGTATAACCATAAGAGCCTGCCTTTCACAACTGGCCAATTAAAGCCAAAAATGTTCTTTCATTTTGCTGTTGCAATAACACAAAAAAGAAGGTGAATAAAAAAGCTACCATTTAAATGTAAAATAAGCCTCCTTGAAACTTTGTTTTCCAAATGAAGCTTTTCCTATGTGGGAATCATACATCATGAACGGTTATGTTACTGGTGAGCCCCAGCACTCTGTATGACTCTTTCAGCTTAGCAAGGAAAATGAGAATTAAAACAATGCTGGCAGTAAAACGCAGCAGAACTTTTGAGAAACTTCCTCCACTGTTTATTCCCTTTCATTCAAACTTTATTTGTGGTAGGCTTTCCCATGTCTGCCTCCAGGTTCCCATGGTTCTGGTCTGTGGCTGTGATGCTCTAAACGTGGTCTGTGCCCTTCAGTTGAATGTGAATGTCTGTCCTGTCCAGCACGGGCAGGGTTTGCAGGGGTTGGAGCCAGGAGCATGGGAAAGAAGTGCTGATAGGACAGGCAGAGCCTTTTGTCTGCCCTAGTGAGGAGAGTCAGCTCTGTGTGTGCTAGGAGAATGAAGTGTGTTGCTATTTTGCCATGATTTTATGATAACTTGCAATAAACAGAAGAGTTTGTTATTGTCTCATTGTTTTCAGGTGGTTCACAACAAAAATATCACCAAAACACAGAAGGTGCGTTTTTTCACTGCGGAAGTGTTGATTCACATTGCTTCACTGTACCGTTGGAATGGGATTACTGATGTCAGCCCTGGGGATTTCAAGGTCTGGTCTTTTCTTTCTTTGTTACTCTTAGTTCTTGTGCTGCCTTTTTTTTCCCCCTCTTGCAGCCCACAGGTTTTGAAACAGCTCCCAGTTGCTCTGAGTTTGATGAGCTCAAGAAGATTAATCTACTGAGCCTACTTAAAGAGAACTCCCAGGTTTTGACTGCTCACTGGGTTTTGGCTACAGATTTTTCACTTCTGTGTCTACCCTCTTGTATTTCCTCTACCGGAAGCTTATGACCCCACCACTCCCATCCTGATATACTATAAACGCCTTTTGGAGGAGATCTGTTTCTAGTAGGTGTCTGCTTAGAGCATTGCAAATCTGACCCCATTCATAAGCACGCATTCCAGGTCTGAATAATTTTAAGTTCTTGCAGTTCCTGGCCATCCTTTTAAGTCATATGATTCGTGATTTCCCAGCCACAGTTGTTAAGAGTCTTCTCGTCCATGGGGATCTTGAGTTGTTCTGGATGTAGAAGGTTAATGGAATCACAGAATCACAGAATGGTTTTGGTTGGAAGGGATCTTCAAGTCCTGAAGCTTCTCTTCTTAACCTGGACAAGAGCCAAACTTTCTTTTAGCCTTTTTCTAAGAGGAGCTGTATAAAATATAGAATGAAGTTGAGGTCTGTGATGCCAAATCTCATATGCCTTTTTTTACTCCTTTTTGATTTTTGTAGGTGGCTCAAGGCTCTGAGGAGGTGGGAAAAATGATGGTACGAGAACTTGTGCATAGTTTCTTGATGGACCTGTGCTGCTCTCTGAAGCATGGCATAACATTCTATGATCCAAGTCTTGGAACTTCTGGCAAGTAAGTCACTGGGCAGCTGGAATTGCACATGGATTTTTTGCTAGAAGCAAAAGAGACCTCACTAGTTACCGTGTCTGCCCAGAAATGCTTGTTATTAGTTCAAAGTAAATGACCATTTGTCATCCAGAAAACGTGGAGGTAGATTCAGTTCTTACTTCTCGGAGTATAAACTCAGAAATTATGCCAGGAGGGTGAGAGGTCTTGCCGTCAATTAACAGTTAGAGGACTTGAAGAGTTCACATCCCATATAAAGTATCAAAATAAGGATTTCTTACTTAAAATAATTTTTTTTTGTCTTCAACAGGGGAGGAAATGTGGTACTTCTGCACTTCCTGCTTGGTTTAAAAACTGCAACAGAAGATGAAATGGTTGCTGATCTCATGGTGAATATTTTCAAAGTATGCCCAGATTTATTGAATAGATACTTCAAGGAGACCCGTTATTCCTTTGTTCCTAGAGTGAAGTCTGCTTGGATGGACAATATGAAGTTACTCAGGAAGGTAAGAGTATGGATGATATGTGGCTCAGAGGGGGAGGCTCTGTAAACATTTAAACTAAACTGGCAAAGAAGGAGTTGGTATAAGAAGCAGTGAAAAGCATCACATCTGTGACATATTTTTTGAGCTGCAGCCACATCAAAGCTCAGGTAGAAAAACCTTTTGTCCTTTGTGAGTGTTCTGCTCCCTCTTTATTTAGCTTAAAATGGGCAAGTAGGATCTGGAATCTGTTGAGAAGAGATGGCCTTTAGCAGGGATGCTCATTGCATACAGAGGGTCCATTTAGTTGGAGTCTGGAGGATGCTCTGCAGCATTTTTGCATAAAAATTGACATTTAATGTTGCCATTCCTTTCAGTAAGTCAAAATCTTGCTGTAAAATGCTCCCCAGAAGAAGCTGTCACCTCTGGGACTATATCAATGGGCCTTATTTTTTTTTTTTTTTCCCTTTCAGATCTATGAGGCTCAGCCAGAAATCTCCAATTCTTTTAAGACTTCAGAATTTATTCCTCTTCCCAGGTTGCTTTCTATGGTGATGGTAACAACAGTCCCTGCAGTGTGCAATAAAATCATGTTCACCCAAGGGTTAAATGTAAGAGCAATCTATAGTATTTCAGTGATTTTTTTTTTTTTTTTATTTTTTTTTCTGTCTCAGTTAGTACTGTAATTCAAGAAATTTCTTAAATTGATTAATTACATGTGTTTTGTATTGTCTTCCCCAGCATAAATGTGGCTCAGGGAAGCACTGGACGAGGAATTAAAAGCATTGATATTGATTCCAGGTGCCTTTCACAAGCACCAGCTCTGCCACTGCCCACTAGTGGTTTAGGCTGGGAATCTTAAACCTTTGGATTCTTTATTGCTAGCCAAGATTTAGGAAATAGTTCATTCATTGAAAAATTTTAACATGCATTCAGAGTATAGATTCTGTGCAAAGCATAGAGGAATCACTGAAATGTTATTAATTCACTTCCTTCTTTTAGTTGCCCAGCACAGTGGTGAAGCACAGCATCCTGTCACTGGTCTCCATGGTGCTGAGAAGAGCCCTGAGGAACATCGAGCACTGTTTGTCTGAAGAAACGTGGCAAAGGTCACAGATCTACACACTGCCGGCAGCGCAGGAGTTTGTGCAGCTCTACAGAGAAGCTGTCAGCAAGGTAGAGAGAAAGAGGGGCTGACAGGAGGCGTTCTGCAGGCAGCAGACAGCTGCTCTCCTCCATACTTTCTCCTCAAGTGGTTGCAGCCAGGAGATGGTGTCCTGGGGGAGGCTGGGGTTGAATGGCGGGTCAGGACATTTCCTGACGCAGCTGTCTGATAGGAATGCAAATAAAGTTCTGTGGTGAGACAGGTTTGTAGCATTGATGGCTGCTGTGCTGCCGATGACTTCCAAGAGCAGGAGGCAAGTTCTCCTCCTGGTTCATGTCAATGTAGCCAGCAGAGGTTACTAGGCAAGAGAGCACTTGAGCTGAAAATATACCGTGAGGAAGAAGAACTAGACATAAATTTTTCGCAGGAAACCTTTTCCATAGAATGTTCTTTCCAGTGCTTAACGTTCTGCAGAAGTGAAAGTACAACTGCTTGATTTCAGATCATTCCCTGATTGCACACAAGGTCAGTTCCAACCTTTGTGAAGAGCAGAAAATCTTCCTGTTGTGTAGTTGGGGACGTATTTATTACAGGAGCTTTGTCCTACAAATGAGAGCTGTTGCAATGTACCCTTTTGCTTTTAGGTTTTACCAGACATGAATAATATAGTGGCTGTCTGGCAGTCCCTTCTGAAGCAAGAGAGAGAACACCACGATGGCCCAGCAGAGAAGGAGGAAGGTGATGTCTCCACTGCGAAGGCAATGACTGAGACAGCGGAAGTTGCGGAGCAGCACGGTAGGCAAAGCAGGTGGAGTGACCCCTTATCTCTGTGGGAACGGGAGATGGAAACCCTCATCCCACCCTTCACTTCAGCGGGGTCCAGATCTCACTTGTGCATTTACTACTCTGTTCTATTCTCCGGGCCCTTAGAATTGCCTGAGAGCACAGTTCAACCTACAGGAGGTTAGGCAGCTGGACTTTCTGCTGTCCCAGGATCACAGAATGGTGAGGTTGGAAAGGATCTCTGTAAATCATCTTGCCAGCGATTTCTGCCTGAGCCTGGTTACCCATCTTGGCCAATGGCCTAAGAAATTTTCCTTGTAGGCTGGAGATAAATCTGCAGCCAGTTTTGCCCTTCACAGGGCATTTTCCACAGAGAGACTTCCTGGAGTGTTTCAGTGGATCTGTGCATCCCTATGCACAGCAAAATAGTTGTCAGAAGTGGCACCCCAAGGCTTGGTTGGCAGAGTGCCTATGGAAACCAGTGGAGCAGCTAATTTTTGCAGGACGGTAGCTGTAGTTCCTCTGCACACTGAGGTGGTAATGCTGTGTCATTTACTCCCAGCTCACCTTTTACAGCTTTGTTTGCATTGTGGTCACTGGTGAATTCTTTTCTGTTGGGAGCTGAGACTCAGGCAAACAAAGTTTATCCATGGCATTCATCCAGTTCTTCCTAATTCCCTGAGAGAGACCAATTTAACAGGAAAAGATTAGGTGTTAAATGCTTTGGCCGCCCTTCACCTACTTTGCTCCCTTTCATTAAAGACTGGATAACAAGTAGCTTTTATGCCTCCCCATGTTACAGCTGTGAGATGGCTTTTCCTAGGAAGTAAACAGTTGCCTTAAATGGTATTGGTGTTTCTCTCATACAGGTATTTGTTGTCTGCCTCTTGCCAGGAGCTCACACTGAGAAAGTATTATTTTGTAAGGGGAAAGAGGAAGAAGGAAGTCTTTAACTGAAATAATGCATTTGTAACAAAGTACAGTGTACTGTCTCCTGCACTTCCCCAGCCAAACCTACCTGACATTAGCTAAAAGTACTGTCCCCAGAAATCAGCAGCATGACCATATCCTTTCCTTCACTTTTTCCTGTTGTTCAGCCTTAAATTAAACAGCAGTGGGACCAGTGGGATTCTTGCAGTAAGCATTCAAATGTTCAGGTTGTGTTTTATGTGTGTGAGCACTCCCGAATCCAATTAGAAGCGGCAGCTCTCAATCGAAGCACTAAATAAGCAGATTTAGTTCTGAAATATTCACACAGGAGTGCTGGGGAAGGAAGCTGGAGATCCCATGGGTGTTCTTCTCCCTCTTGTTGGGAAGATAGCAGATCATTTCCTAGGCACGTCTGTTGAAAATACAGTCAGTAATTCTCATGCTGGGCAATGGACGTGCTATGCTGTGCTCTCTTGCTATGAAGGAAGGAGAAACTAATTCTGGAAACACTTTGTCTAGGTTCAGATGATGCTGAGACGCTGCTTCTGAAAGCTGCACTGCTTCAGGTCGTATGTCTTTACCAGAAGGTTGTGCCCCACTTGGTAGCACGGAGCAACTTTGATTTTAGCAAGCTGCTGAAAGGTATGTGATGGGTTTTTCTGATTCCTCCACTGTTTTCTCTGGCTGTTTACAAAGTCCACAGCAGGAAGGAATATTTGCTTTTCTGTGGAGATAAAGAACTGTTTTCTAGAAGTAGCCCATTTTAGTTTCTCCGTTGTGTCAGCGTTTATTGTTGCAGTTTCCGCAGTGCTCTGGTGCTGTTAAATTCCATAGCTGCTCTGCCACACTCAGCTGTCAGCACTACACTGCAGTCCAGTCTTCCTCTCTGTGTGTTTCTAGTTAGGTTTCTTCTAGCCCTCTGTTGAAAATCCACTGTCAGTGAGTTATTTCCAAACTCTTACTAGCTGCGACGATAAAGACTTTTGAACAGCATAGTTCACAGAAAGTTTGGGGTGGGGGAGAAGCACCTCCAAGTTTGCCAGTGTCCTCTGGAAAATCTTGTAATAGAGATTTGGCCTTGGTGCAGTCCAATAGGACAGAGCCCTGGAGGGCAGAGAGACCTCAGAATGCTGGTTAATATCCAAGGATCACCCCCTCCAAGCTCCGGAGTCTTGACAAGGAAGAAATGGGGCAAAAATGCCACGAGGTCTCCATGGGTGGATAAGGAGCTGATAAGCAAAGTCACAGGGAAAAAGAAGAAGCTTTCGGGAGGTAGAAGCGAGGGCAGGTGGCCTGGGAGGAATATAGGGAAATGGTATGAGAAGCTAGGGATAGGGTTCAGAAAGCTAAGGCTCAGAACTGAGTCTGGCCAGGGATGTCAGAGACAACAGGAAGGGCTTCCATAGGTGTATTGCCAGCAAAAGGAAGATTAGGGATGGTGTGGGCCCTGTCCAGAAGGAAATGGGAGACCTGACTACCCTGGACATGAAGAAGGCTGAGGTTCTCAATGATTTCTGTGCCTCAGCCTTCAATGGCAAGTGTTCAGCCAAGCTTCCCAAGTCGGGAAAGGCAAATGCTGGGACTGGAAGAGTGAAGATCCTGAACCCACTGTCGGAGAGGATCAGGGTCAAGCCCATGTGAGGAACCTGAGTGTGTTCAAGTCCATGGGACCTGATGAGACCCATCCATAAGTCCTGAGGGAGCAGACAGAGGCAGTGGCTAATCCACCACCCATGGCATTTGAGAATTTGTGGCAGTCAGGTTAAGTTCCCACTGACTGGAAAAGGGGATCCACACCCACCGTTTTTAAAAAGGAGGGAGTAGAAGACCCGAGGAACTACAGACCAGTCAGTCTCACCTCTGTGCCAGGCAAGATCCTGGCGCAGGTTCTCCTGGAAACTCTGCTAAGGCACATGGAAAACACAGAGGTGATTGGTGACAACCAATGTGTGTCCTTCACTAAGGGCAAATCACACCTGACAAATGTGGGAAGGTCCTCCCCTACTGCTTGTGGTACAGTGGATGCAGCCATGTACAGCTGAGACTGGGGGAGAGAGCAAAGGGTTGGTTGGGCATCGCTGCTGTCTGTGGGCCACCAAGGCTTGTGGGCCACCCAGCTCGAGCAGCCCTTGGTGTGTTAGGCATGGCCTGGCACGGGTAAGGATAGGAGTTACGGAAATGCCTTAATTAACCTGTCGGAGAAAAGGGGGCTTTAAACAAAATCCCTCTCTAAATCAACTGTCTCACGTGTGAGGTTTTTCCTCCCTGTCAAAGCATGTTTAATTGATTTTTGTCTGTGGTGACTCACCAGATCACATGCCCTGTTTATCCCTTTATTTCCTGCACTGGTCTGCTTACTTCAAACTAGACAAAACGCGGAACACCTTTTTGCGAGGCAGAAATCCCTTTGTGGGTCTGTTTGGGTGCATTATGGAATAATGAAGTTAAACAGCCTGGAAAATAAAGCATCATTCTCAAATAAATGTAATGAAGGGAGCCTGGGTATTTTTAAGAACGATGATACGGTAGAAAATGACGGTGTCAATGAATCACTTGCTCTCCAGTTTATCCATCCTTTGCACTGCCTGTAGGTCACAGCTTTTCAGGGCTGCTGAGACTGATAAAAGACATTTTGCATTCCCACGCACGACCGATGGTTTGTGCTGGGGCCAGGTGATGGACTCTCCCTCCGAGGGCTGGATTCCCACCTTGGGTTGGCCAAATGTCATTGCAGTGTGTCTGGGGATCTCATGCTGTGAAGATCTGTGACTTGCCAGCTTGTCTCACAGCAGTGTTTTAAACCCGGAAAGATGAGTGTTCTGAGATCTCCAGAGGATGGACCAAACTGAAGTTGGTTTCTTGCTTTCGCACCTCAGGTATAGTGACTGAAAAGGGCCTGCGGGAGGAGGTCCCTCCTCTCCTGCAGCGCCATATACTGAAAGTGGCTTTGGAACTTCCTGCAAACAAGTTTGCCTGGTTCAGAGTACAGGTAAGAGACTGATGCAAATTTATGGCTCCTTGCCCTGTTGTCCTCAAGTCTTTCCGTCTGTCATTGCCTCATTTTAAATCACTCCAGTCATTTTAGGGGGTGATCCTTTCGTAAAGCCAACAGGAATTACAGTCACGGTAATTTTCACAGTAGTGAAAATCCCTTCTGAGCTGAAAGGTTTTTTACAAGAACAACATTTTTTGCCTCCCTGGTGAACACTGGAGAAGGTTCCTTCAGGTCTTCGTGCCTCTGGAGAGGAGCACAAGTGACAATGTGCTGGAATGTGCTTCCACTTGTCTGGAAAGCCTGAGGTTGCAGACCAGGGAAGTGAGCCCCTGATGGGAGCCATCCCACCCCTTCCCGAGGAAGATTCCAACATTTTTTAATGCTCTCTATCATTAGTGGAAAGCATCAGGGTCCCAGCTCTCTTTTTAACTGCAGGTTTGTAAAATACAAACTCTGTTAACAGTGTGCTTGTCATGTCAGGAGAAAGGAGTGGACCTGGCTTTGAGGGGAGGCAGACCACGCATGGAGCGTGGTAACGAGGATAGAAGTGGAATGATTGGGGAATAAAAGATGATTGGTGAGGGAGGTGGCTTTCTCTTAGGTCCTTGCAGTAGTGGGGGTTTCTGTTACCACTGTCTTCTTCACTTTCCAAAAAAGCATTGTACAAGTACAATGATCCTGGCTCATGGAATGCAGAGTAGTGTAAATGATCCCATTCATTTCTGGCCTGGGGAGTTTTGGGCAGGTCTATAAAGTAATATACTCACCTTACATATCAGCCTCAGTGCAATGTAGCACAGTGTTGCTGTAGCAGGGGTATTTTAATCTATTTTTCTTGTAGGACATCTCTGAGACAGAGAAGATATCTGGTGAAAAATCGGTCTTCTATTTACTGATGAAAATGTTTGTTACAAGTACCCACGCTCATCTGAAAATTTCCACCAAAAAATTAATCATCAAGGTAAGCATTTGAATTGAAATATCAGGATATTCACTATGTCCCACTGGTCTGAAATTTCAGGATTGTAAAATTTTTTCTTAAAGCAGATCCCTTTACTGAATGGTTGTGTGCCCAACAGAGTCTCCTTTTTTGTTTCCTGTGACTGTTGCTGGAATTTGCAGTCAGATAATGGGCTGTTAGCTAAATGTTTTATGGAAATAAATGCTGTGAACTGACTTTCCTGCAGCAGTTGATGAAAGAGTAAGGAAAATGTCTTTAGTGTTTGCCCACCCCCCCTAGGCTGAATTAATTCCGACACTGTAATAAATCAATGCAGTTTGTGCCTGCAAAGCCTTGACATTGATTGGGAAGAGATTATTTTTGCTTTTTGTTTTTTATCCTTGTTTATTTAATCTATACTTCAGCACTTGGGCCTTGCTAAAGCCTTAGCCTGCAGAACAGTCCTCTCTGTTACTGTCTGATACAAGCTTTGATGCAAGGAGTACTTTTTGTCTTAAAAATTAATTAAAATCCCCTTCTGTACATTTAAATGAGTTATTTGACTTTTCAGAAAAACTGATCAACTGCAATTGCACAAGACACCGGTGACTGTTGTTCTCAGCACCTTCGTGAAAGAGGACACCTTTTATTTGTCTAAGTAGTGGTAGAGATCTGCATTAGGAATACATGCAATCAAGCTGTCCTGCCAAGAGAAAATCCAGGAAGCTGTTCTGGCTCTGGATGGGGCTCCTCACGCAGTGTCCTGCAGTATTCACGGCACACAAATTTGTACCCAGCTTTGTGCATTTAATCTTTGCACTTAGCTCCAGTCACAGAGTGCCATTGTAATAGTCAGTCCACCAGGCCAAAGTCACAGTGCTTGAATTAGGGTTTAGTTGCCCTTGATCCTTGCAAGGGATTAAAGGCAGGTTCACTTGGTCTCCCAGTTAGAAATGTCTCACCCAAAAGCTGCTCAAAATGTGCTGTTTTCCCAGTGGTTTTGGATTCTTTTGCAGAGTGGGAGCATGGACCGCTTGACTCGTTCTTGTGTCCACTTTCCCTTCAGTCCATTGCATTTTCTCTGAAGGGAATGAGGAGCAGGGAGGTTAGGGCAGTTATGTCAGCAGAAAGGCTGCTAAGAATAGATGGTAAGGACTTATTTTTCTACAAAGTGCCATGTAAATGAAGGCTTGTTTTTGGATTTCACATTCTGTTCCTGCCTGCTTTCGTGAGAGCTGCAAGTGCATTTCTATTTGAAGACTCTTCCATAAATAGTCAATTATGTTAAAACAGTCCTTTTTCCTTCATTTTTTATTTATTTAAATTAATTACCCTGTCAGATTCACTTAATCAGCAGTTATTTTTAGAGCTGCTGCTGTTGTACACAGAGTAAATGTAGAACAAATGAGTCGTGAGAGCTTCCTTTGTATTTTGTGTGCGGAGAGCAGCAAAGGCACAGGTTCCTCCTGTGTAATTGCAGTCATTTAATGTAGGTGCTGGAGTCTGGTGGCTGGGCAAGGTTTTCTCTCTCGCTGAGAGTGAGGGGCAGGCATTTTTACCGTGGTGTCACTCCGATTCCTTCCTCTCCTCCCTCCTCCTTGCTTCCTTGTAGAGCAGGATCACCAAGTTCCTGCTTGGGGTGCCTGAGGTCAGAGCCTGGATTTAGAGAGCATGAAAGTGGGGGAAATTTCTAGATATATTAAAGCCTGTTTCTTGGTTGGGGTGTATCTGGGTCTGCTTCTGCACCTCCAGCAACTTGCACTTCTCTCTGGGCCTCGCTGTGGTCACAACACACTGCTCATTTATGTGATCGTTTATCCATCTGCCTAATTTTTTTAAGTACAAGTAGCCTGATTTTGATTTGATTCAGCAATGATCTTCCTTTATGTTAGATCAATAGCTTTCTAAAACTCCCCTATAGGCTATTTTTAAGGTGTTTTGGGTTTTTTTTTTTTTCTGCCTGTGATGATATAAAGATGAAAGCAGTGTAACCTGCTCTCCAGAAATTATAAAAGTAAGGTTTTTTTCTCCACTATGCAGTTAAAGTTGCCCTGGTGAGTGGGAATAAGGCCTCTTGAACTGAGTGAGTGAGGAGAGTGACAGATACTTCTTTTCATCAACCTGCTCTTCTTTTCTCTTTCCCAAAAGAAGGAATCATGAAGTTACTCTACAAAAAGATCTGTGTCTCTTGGGGTTTTGTATTTTAGGTGGTTTGAGGCTTTTTTACACACCTCCCCCTTTGTTTCCTGGACAGGTTTTACGTGACAGTGGAGTGTTTGAGTACACATGGAAGGAACTTTCCATTTGGCTGGAACACTTGGATAATACAAAAGAAGACCGAAAGGAAGCAGTGATTCAGTTTTTGGAAAGGGTAACAATGTTCAAATTAGCTGGATAAACAATGCAAAGAATAGTGTTAGTGGAAACTAGAGATTGGGTTGCTGTTGTTGAGAAACCTGTCAAAGGCCAGTGAATGAATTCTGAGACAAGGAGTTTTTGAGATTCTTTTTACGGAGGGGACATTGTTCTTGTCTTGGGTGGGAGGGCAGCAAAATGATTTGTAGGAAAATCAAATCCCAAAAGATCAGTTGTTATTACAGCATTGTCAGTATAAGGGTAGAGTGCTGTGTGTGTGGGTAGCATTTATCTCCTCTTCAGTGGCCAAAATTGTCAGACCTCAGTAAATCGTGATCTTCTGCAAGAAAAGCTGACATTTCCTGTTTACTCTTCAGGATGTTGAATGCCCAGTGCTTCCTTTTCGCCTGGTCTCCCCAGGGATTCAGTCAGTGGTCGCAATTTAGATGCCAGATTGCAGTGGACTGTTCTTTCCGTCAGAGTCCCCTGTAGAGCAGGAACCATAGCCAGAATCCTGCAGAACTGATATGGAAGTTGTCCTCCTGAAACCTGCCCAGCTTCCAACCACTTTTAGCCATGGTCTTTCTTAGCAACACGTGGTTCCCCTCCACCTGACAGCCTGTGCTCTTCCCTTTCTCTCCGCCTTTGCTGGCAGGTCCTGCTGAAGCTGGTGACAAACCCCTATCCCTACACGGACAAGGTGGCAGACCTGGTTCAGGAGGCCAGCATGCTCCAGGCTGCTGCGCTGAAACAGGACTCTGACAGCATCAGCATCCCTGTCTCTCACATTGACGGTACGTGCTACCCCTCAGCAATGCAATTCCTGCACTTGGGGCTGCCTTTTCTAGCCCTGGTCAGCAAACTGGGGTGGATAGCTCTAGAAATCCTGTGAAGTAAGGACTTCCAGGACTCAGCCCTCCGTGTGGACTTGGTGTCAGAAGTTGGAATTGCAAAGTTACCACTTCACCCCCAAAAGTAATTTCTGATGTGGTTGTGCCGCTTTAACAGTTTTCGAACCCTCTCTTGAGGCTCTTGCAGCAGCATTTTCAAACTAAAATGGAAACTTAGTTCTTCTCCTTGGGGCTGTTCATAGAATCATGAAATCCCAGAATGGTGTGGGTGGGAAGATGCCTTAAAGCTCATCCAGTTCTACCCCCTGCCATGGGCAGGGACACCTTCCATTATCCCAGAGTGCTCCAAGCCCCATCCAGCCTGGCCTTGGACACTCGCAGGGATGAGGCAGCAACCTGTCCTGCACAACAGCACTGAAAGGCAGAGTGAAGTTCAGCTGTGGTTTTTGTGTTGCACTTACCGTTGTATTACTTGACAAATGTGGCTTTCATCTTTTTTTTTTTTTTTTAATTGCTGGGGTATTGCATTCTATCTCTGTTGGTTTTCCGGTTAGTCTGGATCCTCTGCTTAGATTTTTTCTTCACTTGTTAGATGTCCTGGATATGGTGGATGTCCTGATCGAGGGCAGTGATGGATTAGATGAAGAAATTGGGTTTTCTTTAAATGAAGACATGATTATCCAAACATTTCCCTTCAGTGCTGTTGTCCCTGCTGCGTTAGAAGCCAGGAATGTGCTGTTGCTTCAATCTGAAAATGGAACAGGTACAGACTTTTTTGGTTTTATGTGTCATCCCTACCAGTGGAGTGGAAGTGGCATCATTTTTCCCATTGTTTTATAACCTTGAGACATTTTATTATCTTTGCTCGAAGCAGAAGTAGGTGCAGACCCATGGTGTTTCCTGCTCAAGAGAGGCATTGAAGCCTAGTAGGTGCTTCTGCCCTTTTCCCCTGCCCCTAAGCAGAGGAGACACTGTCCCTGCATGGACAGTCTTGGTCTGGAAGTAGTTGGCTTCAGCAACACTTCAGTGTTTTAAGGATGGAGTGTGGAGATCATGAGAGGAAGGTGGTTTCCATGGCTGCAGGCAGCTCCTCCCGAGATCAGGGAGAGAGGACTGCACTGTTGAGTAGGAAATGGATGCATTTGCCAAAGAAAACTTCTTCAGAGCTGAAGCTCTGGTGGCAAATGTTGCAAAGTCCAACCAACCTTCTTGAGGAAAACGTTGGAGTCTCAGGGGGATCAGGTGGGCTTGGAGCAGGATTTGCCAACCCCACAGCACCTCACTAAGTCCTCTGTCTATTTGGCAGTCAAGCAGCACCCGGGGTGGACTGAAAGTTGCAGTTCTGAAAGAAAATTCTCCCTATTTAACTTGTCCACATTAACTGGAATGCGTGCCCCCCGGTGCAGATCAGCTCTTCTCAGAGGTGGTGCTTGGCAGGGGTTGTTTCCTGTTAAAATACAGGCGTGTTTAGCACAGCACAGGCAAGGTGGATTATTTACTTCAGCAAGAGCTAACGTGTGGAGGATTTTTTCAGGTACCTCAGTGGGTCAGGAGCACTTGTCTGGGTCACTACAAACACCTTTTGATCTTATCCAGTACTTTTCGGAGTGGTGCTCTGTGGGCTGCTGCCCAGGCCCCGAGTGAGGGGGCTTGCCCCAGTGTCTGTGCTCATGTCAATAGTTTAATTTATTTTTGCTTTCTAGGAGCACACATCATGGAGTACCTTGTTGCTGTTTTCACTGACCTCCTGCACTCTCAGAGAGAACCCCTTGCCCTCTGCTTGATGTTCCAGCTCTATGATAAAGATCTCAAGTCTCTGAAAGTTTCTCCGTATCCTCAGCTCTACCAGTTTAACCAGTACTATAAACTCTGGATACCCCAGCAATCTCAGGAACCTGTGGTACGGAATACCTGAAGTCACTGAATTATTGAATCAGTATTCCTATAAAAACCTCACAGTTTATAGAGGATGCATTTCCATCAGAAAGTGCATTTTTATTGAGCTGATTCTGTAGCTCATCTCAAAACAAAGATGTCTGAAGAGACTTTTGATTCATACTCATCATTATTTTTCTCATATGCTTTTTTTCCATTTCAAACAGTTTAAAAACCACAAGGAGGTAAGCCAAGAACCTACTGTGGCTCTGGATTCTGTATTTTCCACTTTGCTAAAGAGAGCCTATGAGAGAGGAAGCAATACCTTACTGGAAGATGGTGTTCAGACAAAATTGAGAGACTTGGCTTCCCGGCTCCCACCTGAACAGCTTTTGTTGGGAGTAAAGCACGTGCTGCTGTACCTGAAATCCACAGTGGAGAACTTCAGCAGTGTAAGAGCAATATTGTGGTAATATTGTGCTTATGTGGTTTATTTTAATGTAGAAGGTACAAATGACTTGGCTGTTAAAACTAAGGTTCCAGTTCTGCAGCTTTTTCCTGTACTTGGGACCAACACCAGACAAAACTGCACCTAATTTGTAAACAAATGTCAGTAGTTCTTATTGCTGAGGAGTCTTGGATTTGCTTTGCACTCACACCTTACTGATCGATGTGAGTGCAAATAATTGCATGGGTTACCTCGCTTACTGATCAGTGTGATCAGTAAATAAACTCGAGATTTTAATCCAGCTCCTGGGCCTCCCTGAGAAGCCTTTCCAGAGGGTAAAATTCACTAGCCTATGTATCACCATATGTCACAGTATAAATGAAAATCTATCAATATTTATTTGGCAACCTGAGACTTTTCTTAGAATCGGGTTTCTACATAGGGGAGTGATTCCTTCCCCCAAAGAGGCTGTAATCTAAGCAGTTCTTAGTTATCTCCTATTCCTGTTGGATAATTATCCTTCTGCTCCCATCCTCGTCTTTTCTCAATGTCCAAGATGTCTTCATTTTCACAGCTTGGTAAAACTTTGGGTCCTCAACTCGTTGACCTCTATGTGGACATGCTGAGCAGCTTGTTGCGCCGGGGCAATCAAATCGAGCTGGATCGTCAGCAGAAACAGCAAGAGCACGAGGCTGAGTCGGATCTCTTTGTGGATGAGGAGTCTCTGATGACAGAAGAGTCTGCAAATGACAAGGTACCACATCCTTTGATAGAGAGGCGCCTGTTAGTAAACTTTGATTTGATTGAACAGAGAGATGGTCTGGGAGGAGGACTTAGGAACATGGAGCATGTGGTCCAGCAGTTGCAAAACTACTGTCTGGAGATATGATCCAACTGCATCACTAACAGTCTCACCCCTGAGCTGGAACGCAGTCAGGAGAGGTCCTGAAAGAGGTCACCTTGGCTGAAAACAATGTATTCGCTAAGCCCTGTGTAAAGCCTTGTTATGAAAATTATGTACTTGAGGAGTGAATATTTCCCCCTCTCTCATCTGTTCTGTGAATTTGTGGAGATTAGAATGGAAGTGTGTTGATGGACCCCAGAAAATTCAGTTTTCCTCTGGAGATGTGCTTAGACATGTCTAGAAGGTTTAGTATAACAGCATAAATCCCACAGCATGAATGTTGGAAGAATTATATTTGTATTATATTAATATTAATATTTTTATCCTCTGGCCAGCTACTAGACAATTTCATGCTCGATAATAGTAATTGACAGGCAGATGAAGGAGTTTAGTGTTTACCCTGGGCTGTGATGATCCGTTCAGTGATGCTGTTACACCTGTTTGTTACAGACGCTGGAAGAGATGCTCACCTTGATTTTCAGACATCCTACGCTGGCGAGCTGGTTCCTGGCGCTGGAGCTGCGCTCCATTCCTCAGCCCGGTTTGAACCCTGTCACTGTGAAGCTTCTGGCAGCTCACCTCAATTCCGGGGTGCTCCAGCTGCTGAAAACGGCTGCCCCCATCCTGCAGAGCATCACAACGGATCACAGACACGTGCTGTCCAAGTATTTCGAAGCCATCACAGAAAGTGTCCTGGAAGAGCTGCGGGCTGTGGGCAAGGACAGAAGGCAGCTCTCTCCCAGGAAGTCTCACCAGCTGCAGGCTCTGGAGGAGCTGCACATGCACATGACTGCAGCTCAGCTGAAGGAGATCACTTTAACCATGCTGCGACTTCCTGAGGCGAGCTTGACTGCTCAGAAATCTGAAAATTCCCCTAAAAAGGGGAAACAGTTAAGCTTCTATGGACAAATTTTGGTGCAGCTCCTCACAGACAGCTACCAAAGGCATCCCCAGCAAGGAGAACTTCTGCTGTCCGCAGAGCACATTAAAGCTTTGGGGATGTTGATGTCGGCATCAGCCAGCAAAGATTTGGAGAAGGTTTTCCTTCAGGCTCTCCAAAGTGAGCCGGTCCTTGCTCTGGCAGTTGGTGTCGAGGTGCAGCTTCACTGCCTTGCCCGGCGCTCACGCACCTCCCTGGCCATCGTGGCCATACTGATCCAGCACTCCAGGACTCACTTGCTGCAGTTCGAGCTCTGGTGTCTGAGCAGTGCCACTGGGAAGTACCTCAGGAAGCACGTGGAGGGCTTTCTTCCACTCCTTAACGTGTATTTGCAATGCAGAGACGAGCACGGCTTCAGCCGGCCCTCCACAGGTACAGGCACCAGAGCTTTGAGCTTGTGAGCCCGGCTTGTGATTCTGGAGGCCAAATTCCCTGTTAGGGTCTGCTGGCCTCAAGGTCTGGTAGTCTCTGCGCAGTGGATGGAGGTGATAACACTTAGATGTCTGACCTCTAATGGCTCTCCTGGCAGCACCTCTGCAGCACTAAAGGTGAAGGGCTGTGCTGAGGGTTGGCTCTTAGCCTGAAGCCGAGTGCTCTTACAGTTACTTGCTGCCCAGATGTCTCTTTTGAAGCCCTTATTTAATGCTTGGTGCATGTGAAAATCTGTCATTGTGCTTCTCTTGGTTTAATAGAGCAGACAAAAAATTCTGCTCAGGCACAGGTAGAACAGTGTTTGGGGTGTGTAATGCCACAGCCAGATGCTTTTAGCAGAACCTGAGCTTTCACTTTTACTGAGTGCAAAAATTTCTGCTATAACAGATCTCCAGAACTTTCCAAACCCACAGCAGCATTGCATCTATGGACAAGTGTGTTAAATTCTCTACCAGCAAAACAATGAGTTTAGGTTTGACACAACAGAACAGGATCACTGTCGTTTCATTTCTCTTACTGCCCAGAATCGGAAATAGTAAAGGAAACAGGCTGAGTGTAGCTGTAGCTCTACCTACGAGGTCAAGCAGTGAAAAGACCTTGTGAGCACCCAGGGAAGTGGAGGATGGAGAAAGAACTGAGCCTCTCTGCAGCACTTCTTTCTCTGTAGCAGATGGGCAGCTGCCATAGCATCATCTTCTAGAACCTGAGTCATGTTGGGCCTGGATTAGAAAGGGATTTGGGATTAGCGTGGTGTTGTTTAATACCTGCAGGTGGTGGAAGCTGTGCCCTCTGCTCTCTCACCAGTTGTCTCGGCTCTCACACCTGTCCTGAGGAAAGCCCTGTGGAAGGAGCTCTGCGCTGCGATACAGGACGAAGCATCGCCTGAGGCTGCTGTGAAACTGCAAATTCTTTCCAAGTTGTTGCCACCTTCAGAAAGCAAAGGGCTGCACAGCCTGATGGAGCAGCTTCCTGCTGCTCTGGAGAGAGCAGGGAATGAGGAGAGGTGGGCAGTGTGTGTGTGCCTCCATCAGGGCTCAGTTTGTCCTGGGAAGCACTGTGACAGGAATGGGAGCAGTAACAGCATCCTCTCCTCAGAGAATCTGTCGCTTTGCACTTTGGCAGCAAGACGTCTTTAACGTATCCAAAAAGCAAGTTAAAATATTAACAAAAAATCAATAACTCTCTCTCTGCAGCTGGGCAGTGGCAGATGCCATTTCCCGAGTGCTTAAGAACTCGGAGGAGCTGCATTCCTGGAGGAGACGTCTGCTGTCAGCCTGCATGAAGGGGTTAGTTGCGATGTACAGCAGCAGCAAAGATGAAAGCAAGCAAGAAGTGGAGAGGCCCATGCTGCTGAGGGTAGAGGAATTATTGGTGAGACTTCTTATCTTCTTTGCCCCAGTGGGACTGTATGCACATGTGTGATTGGGCATGTGTAGATTTTTGTAAATACAGAGTGGGCTTGATTTCCTGTTCTATGGAATCTGGTTTCCATGGGCTTTTAATAGCTTTTGCAGAGTTAACTTAACCTTGATAATCCTTTATATGAAGCAGTTTTATGTTCTTGATGATGGCTTTCTGCTAAGAATCCCCTTTGAAGATGGCAGTATGAGATGTTTAGGAGTAAGAAATCAAAGGTTACCAGTGGTTTTTTTTTTTGGGGTTTTTTTTTTTTTGTGTAATTAAAAGAAGGTGATTGAGACACTTCTGCCAAGACCCACCTGCCATGCCATCTGAAGTCTGGGGCAAAAATCTGCTTCATCATAAATAGAAATCCGGGCTTTGATCCTGAGGAACACTACTTGGTCACTCCCTCTGTACTGTTTCCCTCTGTTGGTTTGAGTTCAGTAAAGACAAATCCCCGTAGCACATAACACTGAAGGTCTCCGTGAGCAGGGAATGCCTTTGCCCTCTGGCTGGCTTTTGCTGAGACTCCCTTGTAGGAGCTGGCTGACTCTGCAGGCGCTGGGGCTGCTCCACGGTGTCCATCCCCAGGGTGTTTGCAGCCTGGCGAGGCTGGCACCTGCATTCCCAGGACTGTGGGCGTGTGCAGCTGTCGGTCTTCTCCAGACTGACAGGTTTGTTGTGGCTCCAGCAGCTCAGGGCACATCAGGTGTAAGGACCACGTGCACCTAGCCACTCCCACATGCAAAGCTTGGTCAGTTAAACCACACAAAAACCTGGGACCGAATTACTTTCACACTCAGGAGTTTGGAGAGTTTTGAGCCATTTTTGGAACCTGCAGCCCAGCCTACTTTTTAATTCCGTACAGCCCATATGTTCCCCTGCTCCCAGACCAACAAAACAACGCTTTCTGTTTCCTTTCAACCAGGAGGTAGGATTGTTGAATCCAAGGGCTTTTTCACCTGTTATCCTCTGATCATCCCACATGAGTGTTTGGCTTGCATGTTTTTAGTGTGTCCCTTGCACAGAAATTGCAGTAGAAGCTCCATGTGCCAAATGTAAACCAACACCTGTTTTTGCTTGCTGCACACAGTGTGTGGTTGAAGAAGTGGACCCAGATGACTGGTGCAGCCTTGTGAAGACAGGACTCAAGTAAGTGTTTTCATTTGAATTTGGTTCGGTTTTACTAGGTTCGCCTTCTTTGGCAAGTTCTCATTTCTTAAACAGCTTTTTATTTCAAGCAGGCGTCCTTGGGTTTGGTTGGGATCTGACTTCTCTGTGGTCCTTCTCCCAAAGGTACCGTTACAGAGATGAAACATTTCTGAAGGTCCTGAATGTCGCCATCCAGTTACTGTACAAGAAAGACCCCTCACTCACTCAGAGCTTAGTCAAGCTCTCCAAACTTCACATGATGGTCACCCAGCACTCTCTATTTTTGTCATCCATCCTGAGGTCAAGAGAAGAAGATGGCACGAGCATCCAGACAAGAGGTATTTTTTAATCATCTTCTTCCCATACTAAATACAGTTAATCTTGTCTTTGTTGCATTATATTCTCTCCATCCAGTAACACACCCACCTATGTAAGTACTTGCAGAGTTATTAACAGTTCCAGAATATTGGCATTTATCTTTAAATTGTACCTCTGCTTGGATCCAAATGCTGCATTCGTTTTATGCTGGTTTTAAACACTTATGTGTTTTAAACTACTGAAAAGGTGGGTTTGGGTTTTTACTTTGGTTTGTTTGTTTACTAGTTTTTCTGGTATTTTTAACCCAGCTGAAGTCTTGGATTGATTATTTTGGTTTCTGTGAGGCAGTTTGTGTAAGATCACTGAAATGCCCATAGGTCCTGTGATGTTTAAACCCCTTTTAAAATAGGTTGACACAGGAGATTTAAAGTTGATTTTGCGAGTTTTATCAAAAATGGTTATTTAAATTATGTATATTTCATATTGCAAATCTCATGAGGAATATCCTTCCATGAGGAGTATAAATTGGATGCTGGCTCATGTGTAGGATTGTCTTGGTTCCTTCTTCGCTGGCAACTGAAATCCTGCCTGACCTAGAACCACGTTTAATCTACATAGACCTCAGCTTTTCTCCACTGCATAGGGGTTTGAGATTCAGTGATTGAAGGAGCTGTGTAAGAAAAGGGGGGGAAATTCTCAGGGCAGCATGTCGATAACAATTTTTTTGCTTATTGGTGAGCAACGTGTAAACAAGCTTTCAAGTTTTAAAGCACCGGGAAAGAGAAAACCACTCTTGTGAAGACACCAATCTAGGGAAGTTAAAACTAAGGAATAGATTTTGCTGCTTACTGCATGTATGTGTCTTACCTTTGGAGTGTATTTCTGTAGATGAGCAGGATGGGTTCTCTGAGGCCAGCTGCAGTGTTCCAGAAGCTTGGTGTCCCGAGTGCATTCACTCAGGCTGGTCCTTTAGGAGCTCTTCGGTTTTGACGTGCTTTTTATATTCCTGAGCATGACTAGGGTCAAAGCCCAGGCCTTTTCACATACTGGGAGTAGAGGAATCTGGAGTCGGGTCCTGAGTGTCCTACAGACAGCCTGCCTGCCTTTGAGGAACTGATCACTTGTATTTTATTCTGCTCGGTTCGTTACAGAGCCAAGGTGGTTGTTTTTGTGCCCCGCAGGACAGAGCTGCTGTGGCTCACGAAGCACCTGCCGTGTTGAGCTCTGCTGGAATGCACAGTGCAGAAGCATTTGATAGTTACTGCAGCTGGGGAGGGAACTCACAAGTTTCAGCTGTGAATTCTCCAGTCCTTGGGGAGGTTGCTGGGATGGCTGCTTCGGCTCTGTGCAGCTCCTGAGCTCATTGCAGATGGCTTTCTGGGGGAGGGAGGAGCGGAGCTGTGGCAAGACAGGGCACAGCAGTCCTTTTTAACCAGAGAGCAGGTGTGTGCACATGGAAAGCTTCTGCAGAGCACTGTGTTCCCACGGGACCTCACCTGGCCACGTGACTGGTGTGCTCAGCTTGGGAATACCGTTTTGAGATGTTCCCTTGAATTAAGTGCATCATAATCCCCCTTTAGTGTACTGGGGAAATGGGCTGTGGTACTTCTAGAGATAGACGTTGATTTAAAATGTGTGTGCATCCATTTGGAGTGGGTCTGGGGGTGTTGGTTTGTGCCCTTTGTGGCTGAGGGCAAAGTGGGGCTCAGGCTGTGCTCGTTGCAGAGGCGCTGGTGGACGTCCTGCTGACGGCTGTGCAGCTCAGCCCTTCTCTGTGTGCGAGCAGCCACCTCCCTGTGCTGCTGGGAGCCTACGGGGCCACGCTCAGCACCGTGGGTGAGTGTCAGCCTGGCAAAGGCGCTTCCTGCTGCGGGTTGTTCTTGTCTCCACAGCTCACTGACTTTGGGTTCAATCTTGGCTTTTAGATCAGAAGATACTGCTGCTGCTTCAGTTGTATGAGAAGAATAATCAAAGTCTTCTGAACTCCAGGTAAGCTGAGGACCTTACTTCGTTGGGCAGACTACACACAAATAGTCTCACAACTGGGATTTTTCCAGGGTCTCATTTTTAAATGAAGGAGACAGTGAATAAGGTCAAACCTAAAGGTGAATGTTGCTTTTGGAAACGTTTTTCCTACATATTTCCTAATCTTAACGTAACTCTCTTGTGTTGCCAAAACTTTTGCTTGTCTGTGGGTTAGACGAGGGAACATCTCATTTCTGGAGTCCCTCACTCTCCGTAACTGGGACCCACTGTAGGAGTCTTCTCTCAGATGGGAGGCTGAAACGTAAGTCAGTAGTGGACTTTTTCTCATTCCTGTGCCCAAGCAGTCCACAGGAAAGTCTGTTGCCAGCAGTTCTGAGGAAGGCAGGCCAAAACCAGAAGGCTTTTTCTCCTCAGACTTTTCTGTCCTGGAGGTAAGGGCAGAGATGCCACCAGCAGTGCAAGGGCACTGGCTCAGCCTGTCCCTTCATGCAGCTGCTGTCCTTGTCACCTGCACTTACAGCTAAAATCCATAGGTGCTTCTGGACAGGTACATTCTGGCTCGGATGGACAGTGGGCACACTGTTAATAAGACACCCTCAGACTGAATTTGAAAAGCTTTGGGATGGGGGAAACAAGTTCTAGTTTCAAGTCCCGCAGGGTGATAACTACAAGTGAAGAGAAAATTTCAGTACCAATTGATCTCCTCTGTAATTGCTTTTGACTCTTTTGCCTAATGCCTTTACCTTTAACCGTGTTTAAGGATCCTGCTGTGGGGTCCAGCTGCTGTGGAGCATCACAAGACTTGCAAGAGTCTGGGGAAGTCCTTGTGGCAGCAGCCAAGCATGGAGGAGATTCTGTGTCTGCTGGATCGAGAGAAGATGATGAAGACGATTCTGTCGTTCCCTCAGCATCGCCGGCTGCTGCCGTCACAGGTGCTTTTGGTTCAGCCTGTCCACAGTTACCCTTCTTTGCATGTGCAGAAGGAGCCTTGAGCCATTCATTTCTGGCATCCATGGAATACACTGCAGTTTGTTTCTACCAGGAGAGTAATTTCAGCTCATGGGAGGACTGGAATTAGTTCTTCAGGAGCACTTTTCAAATTAATTGCAATATATGGGCCACATCTTGTCAGCAAGGGGTGATTGTGCATTGGAAAGGTTGTCGTGTATGTGACATGTATCCACTGGCAATGGGCTCTCCAGCCTTTCTTGGTTTGCTGACATGCTTCTGTACCTGTTGGTGCTGGTCAGGGGAAATAAATAGTTGTGGACATACCCTGATAATGAAAGCCAGGTTTAAACACAAGCACATCTCACCCTGTATTGCATCATATTTTACAAGGTGTAGTATCAAGTGATTTATAATGGGATGAGGTGGTTGGGCAAGTTTGAAACCAGCCTTGAAACTGGTCTTGTTCCTTACAAATACTGGTTTGAATTTGGTTTCAGGGGATGCAAGAGTCGCTATACAAAGATGAAACAGTCAAGAGCCTTGATGACTTCTATGATCCTTGTTTTCTACTTCAGCTCTTCAGTGAACTGACCAGACCAGGTGAAGTGTTTCTCTTTGGTATTTGGTGTCCAGTTGCTCTGCTGCAGGAGCTGCACTTGGAGCTCTGTTACCCCTGATCCAGGAGCTCGTACTGCAAGGAATTTGTGCCTGACTTTAGAGGGAAGAACCAAACTGCTCTGAGGGCTGTGACTGAATTGGCTGGAGATCTGGCCTGTTACAGGCTGTGGTTACAGAGCAGGGAAGCTTCAGCCAGCTTACTTTCCACCAGACAGAGGGGCCTGAGGCCAGCGTGTGTCACGAATAGGCTGCTGCTCTGAACTGTCAGTGAGTCTCTTGCGTGACATGACTCTGCTTTGCACGTGCACATCCCTGCGGTGCTCCACAGGCACACCATCCCTGCAGAGAGCCCTCAGCGGCCACAGGGAGACAAGAACCCTGAGGGATTTCCCAAGCAGCTCTCTCCCTGTGCCGGCTTTGGTTAGGCACTGTGCAGTTACAGCTGGATTTGGCTTTCCACAGCAGTGATATTATAACCAACTGGCAGGCTGTTAGCGTCTGTCAGTGAATCACATTCGCAGTCCTTTGTTCACTCAGACCCCTGCAGGTACAGCTCCTGTGTGGGTGTGCTTAGCCTGCCCTTGGCTGTGGTTTGAACTGCTCTGTATAATGCTGGCAGCGGGGAAAAGAGCTGTCATTGAGCTCTCTGAGGAGAAGAGAAGGGTACCCCCGAGTATTTGACATTTTGCAGCTGCAGGGATCTTAGACAAGCCCGTTAGTGCTGGGCCTTTGAGGTGCACAGGGATGAAGAGCATGGGCAGTTGGTGTCTTTGGAACCTGGTGTTGATACAGCTGGAAAAAGGGCACTCTGCCAGCACCACCCACCCCATGGAGGGAGGGATTTGGGGTCTTTGGCAGCCCCAGCCACACTGCGACCGGTCCATGGCTGTTAATGGGGCACGCACCAAGGCTGAGGGAGCTGCTGCACCTCATGTTCTTGTGGAGCTCTAAAAACTGTGGCTATCCCCAATCTGAACCTGGAGAGGAGAAAAATAGTCCTCTTATCTACTCCACACAGGGTGAGAGTCTGTGTCCTAAGAGGGGCATTTTTAAAGTGATTTATGAGTCCAAGTACCGAGGTGCTCGTAAACCACATCAGCTCTTGGAATTTCCACTTCTTTATTTATTTGCTCTTTGTACTGGCTGCACAGTGCCATCTGAATTTATAAACATGGACTTCTTGCGCAGTGTTTAATGCTCGCTGAGGAAAAATGGGCAGATAGGCAGAATTCGCTATCTTTAGCTCTGATAAGCACCTCTTGGAGCACTTTTCTGTCATGGTTCTCAAGGTCGTTTAGGCAAGCTATATATCAGGCACAGAATAAAATGGGGCTCTTTGTGTAACAGCTTGTTATTTTATGTTAGTTGTTGAATGCACTCTCCAGCATGGAAAATATTACCACTGCATGTTTTCAGTGAAAGAAAGTTTTCCAAATAAATCTTCCTGTGGACTGCTGAAGTGATGAACCTTGGATTTCATTCTGTGGCACTACTCCATGATGTGAATGGTGGGTGCACATCAGCAGCTCCCCAGAGCTCCAGCCTGAAGGAGAGCAGAGTGGCGGCTCTGGGACCAGTGGCAGTGCCTGGTGGGGAGGTGGAGAGCCTGCTTTACCTGGCCCATAACCGGCAGAGCTGGGTTAGAAACTGCCAGGCATGAAATTGAGTTTTAGAAGTTCTAGCAGCTGAGGAAAAGATGAGAGAAATAGCCCAGGTGCTGGTGCAGGGACAGAAATAATCTGTGATTTTTTTACATAATGTTGTATATGTATTTATTTACACACACACACACTTTCATTTATGTGGCCAGTGGAAATCAGTGCACCAAATGTAGGTACTTGGCAGTAACATTGCAGCCCCTTCTTAAATAGGAATATTTGTTTCTAGAAACTTCCTCTCGACCCTCACTGTGAATGACAAGGAAATGCGTTAATATTATTGCTAAACTCGCTGTACATTCGTAGCTAGTAAAATGCCACTGAAATGCCATTGTACTCCACTCCTGGGGATAAGGTGGAGGTTTCACACCAAGTCATTTCTAGCCATCAATGGGTGGGAACAGCACAAACTCTTCAGAACACGCAGTCCTTAAAGGAGAAACTCCAAATCTTGATGGCAAAATGCTGTGAAAGATGAATGCTACACTGAAGGATGTGTTTCCTGTTTTCTGCTGGGCTGATTTCTGGTCGTTGCAGGATTTGTTTTTCCCAGAAGGGCTCAGAGGTACAGCTGAGCCCTTGGCTCAGAACAGTCCTTACCAACAGAGTCACTTCTGCCTGCACAGGGACAGCTGCTGTGGTTTATGGCTATTTATGTGTTGTTCTCCTGCCCTGAAATGCCCGGGAGAGAGATGAGTTTTCCCTCTTGTTCCTTGTACTCAACTTTCCTGAAACAGTGAGATACAGTGTCTTTACAGAATTTACCCCAAACTTTGCATGGCCTAGCAGGCAGGATCATCTCCATCTCACGTAAATGAGAACAGCCCCGTGAATTTCAGCCCAGGTAAAGAATTCCTGTTCACAGTAATGTGCCGAGCCCCTTTGTCAACTGGAGCAGCCTTCCTCAGGCCCTGAGGTCGTAGTTTGTGGGTGTAGAGCTAGAATGGGGTGCTCCTGAACAGAAATGTTAAGGGTTACGGTGCTGTTAGGCACTCTGGGACATGCCAGCACTGACACACCGGCTGCTCTCTGTCTCTCTTCCCCCTGTCCCCTCACAGAGTGTGTGGTGGCGTGTCACAAGTTTGTGGAGGTCAATGCCCTGGGTCTCACCGTGGCTGCCCTGAGCAGCTATGACTCCAACATGAGAGCGGCCGCGTATTTCGTCCTGGCTTCCTTCCGCTCCCACCTGGAGGGGGCTCGCTTCCGAGAGAAGAGCCAGGTAAGGCTCAGCTCCGTGGCCACTTTGGCAGGGGCGACCTTGCAGGTCACGGGCATGTGTGGGAGAGACGTTGCCTTGCTCATGCATCTACATGGGTGTGGTGAGAAAGAAGCTTTTTATCCTCTCCCGCTGTTTCTCCTCTCTTGCTTTGTGTTTCATCCCGTTACAATCAATGGACAGAGGAAGTGGGAAATGTGGTTTAGAAATTCTTAGGAATTTTGTTTGCAGGAATGGAAATTCTGATGGAATTAATACTTCACCTGTGGCCTTTGGAATGTCCCAGAGGCTGATTTATGTATTCAAGCTCCTGTTGTGTACATATGGGCCGTGGTTCAGGCTTCTGTCCCTGGGCTCTTGCAGTTGCTGTATCTCTTGGATAGTGTGCAGAATGGAATTGGGCAGCCAAATCTCAGGTTCACCTTCTCCCTGACCCTCTACATCGCTCGTGTGGCACAGCAGATCCTGAAGCCAGGTACTGGAACCTCCTGTGCGAGTCACTGCTGGGGTGCACACCAGAGCCGTGGGGAATGTTGATCTCCTCACCTTCTCTGTGCTCACTCACTCTCGAGGGGGCTTTTCATTCTGGGGAAGAGAAGGGGAGGGATGGGAGTGTAATGAGCCTCAGAGCAAAGGCCTTCTGCAGTTCCTGGGCTGTTCTCCTGGCTTGGAACACTGCACAGCGCAGCTTCCATTGATTGTTCTCCGTGGCTGTGGGTATGGAGTGTGGTCCTGCTCCACGGTAACAGCTTTTCTCTTCGCAGAGGAGCACATGTATATAAAGGTTAACAGATTCCTTCTGTCACATCAGTATTTGGACCTGAGGAAAGTGCCAGGTTTTTTCCAGCTTTTCTACAGTTTTGATTTCGAGGTAAGAGTCCCATTTTAGGTGTCCGGTTATTCTTAAGAAATTTATAGAAAAAAGCCATTACAATGCAACGAAATCTCATTCTCCCATAGGTGGTTAATTAGAGGCATCTTTGTTTTGTTTCGTATTGGAATTAAAAATGTTACTTCTGTGGGGTTTTTTGTTGTTTCCTTGATACTAACACACAATGAGTTGTGCTGTGTGTGCTCTGAGCACAGTAAACAGAATATTCTGCCCCAGCTAGCTTACATCCATCTTCAGGTTTAGATTAATAACGTTGAGTTCAACTGAAGTATTTTAGGAACAGCAACTTTTGAAATTCTGTTCCCAGTGCATGTTTGGGCTGCAGATTGACTGTTCCTGATGGATGTTAGTGATTAAATTTGATAGGAATGCAAATCGGGAAGTCCAGAACAAGCTGTGGTAAGCCCTGAGCTGGCACTCACAGGAAATTAGGGTTTTGTGCTCTTAGGAGCAGGTGTTATTTGGCAATGTCTGAATGCCTGATGGTGGTATTTTCCTTTCTGCTTCCAGTACAAAACCGAGCGTGAGTGGATCCTCAGATTTCTTGGGGAAGGGCTGCGTGACAAACATTGCTACGAGCTTTATGACTACCAGAGGATTTTCCAGGTCATTCTTTCCTTTTTCAACAGTCCTTTGTGCGATGAGGGCTCCCAGGTAAGAATTCTAAAGGAAAGCACCAAAAACCCCCAAATCCCAAAGAAGTTTGCATGGCTTGGAGATCTTGTCTTAGTTTGATAGACAGGTGTCTGCTAAGGAAGGTGGGAACCTTCCTTAGAACAGAGAATGTGAACCCCTTTCCCTCCGAATTATTATAACTTTAGAATCAAGGGCTCTCAGGCAAAGGTATGGGAAAAGGAATAAGAGTTTTTTACTAGTATCTATAATGAGATAAACAATCAGTAACAAAAAGAACAGTGAACAAAGTAAAAAAAAGGTAAACAAAACAAAAAAACTCAGTGGCAAATGTCCCTGGGCT
>VZRL01001899.1:0-15770 GCA_013397895.1 Origma solitaria | reverse complement strand
TTATCAGTTCCCAAATCTCTTGTTCCCGTCTCCGCCCAGCCAGAAAGTCTTTGTCTCTTTTGTGAGAGTAAATGCCCCTAAGTACTGATCGTTAGTTACCTGGCAACAGAATGGTAAAAATTCCACTCCTCCCCCCCAACCTCCAACAGATCTCAAGTACAAAGCAGAAGGAGCAGCTGACTCTACCCTTGCCCTCTTGAAATCTGTTCCTTGTTCATTTTGTGTCTATGTGGAGGGGGAAATAATTGTTTATGTCTAAACCTGTCACATCCTTATCCTCTGAAACTGGAGCACGTTCCTGCCGTCACGGAGCCTCACGTGGGTGCTGTGGTTTTGCTTTTGCAGTCAGGGCCTTTACTTTCTTTGGGGTCTCTGTTGCCTAACGAGCACATTTGATAGCTGAACAATGCTTCATCAGGAAGGAAACTCACGTGCCGGGAGCTCTCCGGTTTGGGAGCATCCACCCTGAGTATTTCAGGTATCAAAACCTTGGACAAAAAGATAAAATTGTCTCGCAACCTGAAGAGTTCTCATAGGAGAAGCACCTGTGCTATGAAGTATTGAAAGGAGAATGTCTTTTCTTCCCTGGGGTTGCTGAGAACAGCTGGTGTTCGTTTTACCTGGGAGTTGATCAGATACCGGTCAAATTGCTAATTCTGAGTTTGGTAATTAGAGCCTGACTATTTCTGATTCTGTAAAAGAACAAGTTGCACTTTCTGTTTCAGAGTCGCATTCTGGAGATATTGCAAAGTGCTGCCCGTGTCACCAGAGCTGCCTATGAGCTGATACAGGATCACAGCCTCCTCACGTGGCTTCTGCACAGCTTGGAGAAAAGGTAACCGGGGAAGTGGGAAAAGTGAGAACTGGAGAAGTGGGAACAATTTACTGTCCACAGCAGAATAATTATGTGACTGGTATGAAAACAAGGGTGACAGACAAGGAGACATTTGGGAGCACCAAGGGCTGCACTGGCAGAACTTGCTGAACTCTGAGGTGTCCCTTGTGGTTTTGAAAACAGAATCAAGATGCTTTCAGGTTGTGGTAGGAGAGATGATGGTGGGGGCACTTCATGGTTTGGAAAACGCTTCATGGAAAACTTGAGAAAGCAAAATGGCACCCAGTTTTGGTGTCTTTGCCTTTTAAATTTCAAACACCCTCAGTTCACATCCTGGCTCAGGACTTGCTGCACAGGAAGTGGCACAGTAATGGACTTGAGCTGTCTAGAACATTCCTCCTCCCCTTGCCTCTCCCTCATGGAGATGCATACATGCACAAAATCCCTTCTAGAGTGCCCTGACAGATGCAGGCAAGCACACCAAAAGTGCACGAGAATATGGTCCCCTGTAGGTGATGGACCAGCTCCTGGTGAGGATCTGCCTTCCAAATGCATTTTTCCTTATTATATTCCTTTTTTTTTCCTCTTTTCTTTTTTTTTTTTCCTTTTTTCTTTTGCTTTGTTTTGTTTTGTTTTACAGGTTTCTGGAAAACAAGGTGATAAATAAAATTATTTCCTTACTCCATACTCTGTGGCTAACAAATTTAGGAGACAAGAGACAAAACAAGAATCAATCCCAGGAGAACAGGAAACTTCTTCCTATTCAGCTTGTAAATGAATTTCTGTATGTTTTGGTCACGTTGATCAAACATATCCGGTAAGTCCTTTGCTTTGTTTTTTGTTTCTGTCAGTTTGTATTTCATCCTCTGGGCAGTTTGAACTTTTTTAAGGCCAGAAGAATTTCTTTATCTCGGGTAGATGAATGCCGTTTTTCACCTTCAGTGTGGATGTTAGGTAGTGAATTTGGATGAGATTTCTGTGACAGGAGGGTTTAGCTGTTCAAATACAGGGGGAATAAAGTAAGATTTGATGCACAGTTGCTCTCAAGCACTGTGTCCTTAATTCCTGGCCATTCTGACAGTAAGGATTAAAAACTGTACTTATTTTGTTAAGTAGCACGCAGGAAAATACATGATGTTTGTGTTTTCTGTGGACAGGGCCAACGTCGATCTGGCCAAGCTGAGCGAGTTCCTCAGCATGCTCAGCTCTGTGCTGGAATACCGAGCCGTGGTTGCCGAGGCTTTTCGGGAGATGCGGCGTTTCACGGTGAACGACAGCGTCCTCTCCAGCAGGGAGGTGCTGCTGCTGCTGCACAAGTGGAGCCTCGTCAGCAAAGACCTGCCGCTGCAGGAGGACCTGCAGGCCCTGGCCCAGGAGTTCCAACACAAAGAGTTGCTCAGTAAGTGCTGAAATACTTCAAGGAAGGCGTATTTTGTTGCAGCTGTGACAAACCAGCCATACAAGCGAGGCCAGCTTCTGTGGAAATAGTACTAAGGGCTTCTGTCAGACTGATGTAGCTTGGGGGAGGAGGAAAGGAAATGGAAAGCCTTTTTTCAGATCTTCCTTGTGGTGGTTTCTAACCTTAACACAATTGGGAAGCTTTGGAGAAACACAGTTTGAAAAGGGAAAGAGCTTTAAAATGAAACTTAGTTGCAAATCTGGTGTTGGGCTTTGAGAAATGGTGTTCCTTAAGGAAATCTTAAAAGAAAAAGCAGTGCCTGGAGGCTTTGTGCTCAAAGGTGTGAATCATTCTGAGTGTGAATGGGGATCTGAAAGGGATATGTGAGTAAAAACAGTAAATAAATAAATAAAGTGAAAATTAAATAGTTGACTTTTCTCGTTGTCAGCAGTGTTTGAAGAAAGGACAAATGTATCGGGACTTGTGTGACTTCTCTTGTTCTCTGTGAACAAAAAGTGCAAGGGGCTTGGGAGTGGGAGGTCTTACAACAGCGCTGGTTTGCTGCAGCAGCAACTGCTTTTGGTGCACATTAAGGCTTCCCTAGGTTTGTTTAAATGTTCTGTATCAGTTAAGAAGGCATCCTGTGTTCAAGGGATACTGTAAAAGCTTTAGCTTTTGTAAAGTTTTTCTCACTCTTTAAAACTCCTCAGAAAGACATGAAGAGGGTTTTTGGGGTGATGCCTGTAACTTGCTGTGTGTGGGTTGTGTTGCTCCAAGCCTCAGGAGCTTCTCTGTTTCCAGGCTGGGCTGATCCTGTTTGGAACAGAGTTCCAGCCTGGAGTCCCTGCAGCTCCCAGAGCTCCTTTGAATAGCACTGGCTCCACGAGGCTGCTAAACGAGGCTGGCACTGACCATTTTAACAACTGAATCAACGCAGAAGAGCACCGTTCTTGCGCAGTTTCGCACCAGGAAAATCCTTTGGAGAATCTGATGTTTGATTTGGTGGTGGTTTTTTTCTTGCAGAGAATATTAAAGACAAGGCCAAACCTCAAGCTTCATCTTACGTGCGTCGTCACACTCGGAAGAGCAATGAGGTGGAAAAAGATGACATGGCTGCAGACCTGGAAGCGTCTGAGTTGGAGAAATGCAGATTCCATCTGTATTCCATCCTGGCCCATTGGGAGCCCGTTTTCCCAGTGCCGCCCTGCAGACAGGGTGGGGAGACGCTCGGAGGCGGTGGCCCTGGGGCTGAAGCGGTGGCTGTCACCTGTGCGTCCGCTCACGTCGTCACCAAGTGGCTGCTGCGGGCGCTGGCCGAGCAGAGCCTGCTCGGGGAGCAGGACGTGTCCCCCGCGCTGCGGTGGCTGCGGAGCCGCGTCCTGCCGCAGCCCGCGGCCGCGCGGGAGCTGCTTGGCGATGAGGCGCTGAGGAACAGCCTCTGCAAGCTCTACACGCGGCTCTGCCAGGCCAGCGGCGCCTCGGCTGGGCTCTGCAGGGAGCTCGGGGCGCTCGGCTCCGTCATGCTCGGGCTCACGGAGCAGCGGGGCTGGGGCAGCGCTGCCCACGAGCTCGTGAAATCCTTGTGCCTTGCGACCGAGGAGGATGCCAGCAAGAGAGGTGACTTGTCTTGTTCTTATCGCTCGCGTTACAGGGCAGTAGGGGGAGGAAGTAGGAAATCCGTGGCTCTTTTCATCCGTTAAACTGGTTTTGCCATGTCCACCCAGGCTCAGAGCTTCCCAAAGGAGCAGCTGTGCCTTCGGTGGGATGGGGACAGGGGTGGGCAGCACAGAGCGTGGCCACACTGGGGTTTTCTGACAGTACAGCACTCACACTCCCTCAGAGGAACTTCCCTTTCAGGGACTGAAATGGAACCAAAGTTATTAAAAAACAAAAATTCCGAGGGGGAAGATAGACTGCAACAAACGAACCCATCTGGGTGCGGATGCTGATCCGTATGGTGGTCAATGATAGCATCTGACAGATCAGATTTCCAGCTGTTTTATTGAACAGGAAACTGGTTTGCTTCTCCATGTGAGAAGGATCATTGGCTTTGCGTGGGCAAAGCCACCCTAGATTTTCCATCTAGGAAGAGAGTTAGGGAACTCTTTTAAAGCATAGGCCTGGAGGTAAACAGATTGGTTTGGTATTACTGTGCAGAAATAGAGGAATGCCTGGTCTGATTTTTTTTCTCTCATCTTTCTTCCACAGCTGTTTCTGTATTCCTGACTTCCCTTTACGTCGGGGACGTGTGGCTTGGAGCACAGGAGCCAGAGATGTTACTTACCCACGTCAGATTGGTCTGCACTGGCGCAGGTTATGAATTACAGGAGGACTTGGAAACTCAGAAACAAGGAGAAGAAACTATTGTGTCTCTTTGCAAAAAAATTTGGCTACATCAGGGCATTAATTCAAGGAACTAACACTTCATCTTTACTGTTCTGTGCTCTGCTATCATCACTGTGAGCTGTGAAAGGCTCCTGAGCTTTTCTCATAGAGACCTAACTGGTTTGGTCATAAAGATGACCAAATATTTTATTACTCTGTGCAGACTCGGGGAAGATTTTATTCAACGTCTCTCAGTGGGACACTGAAGTTCCAATCTCCCTTTTCTTGAACAGTCTGGGACACAATATTACTGCTATCATTTTTTTTACAAGCATTTTTAACTTTTTGAAGAACCAGAAAGACTGTGCATGTGTGTGTTGTTAAAATCTATCCTCTCTCCAACATAGGGTGGGAAAAAAAGGCTTCAGCGCTTCCCACAATGTGGTGTAGGTGCAAATACTGAGGAGCTGGAGGTTTAGTCATGATGATTTACTGTTTCTTGAGGAACCCCGGTTCATTTCATGATACCAAAACCAGTAGGAATAGAAGACTGAACTCTGGAATCATGATGGCCTGGGATTCTTCTTGGGCTTAAATTACATGGCTTTTAAAAACATTTATAGCAGAGCTATTCTATTTTTATTAGCCCCTTTTTAAAAAGAATTAAAAAAAAAAATTTAAAAAGTAATTTAAAAAAAAAGCCCTGACCTATCACTGGTGCTTCAATGTGGAACACAGGCCCATCTTCCCTCCTCTTGAACAGGCGAGAGATGGAACTAAAACCCAAAGGCTTGGCTGCCCATTGATTACATGTGAGTTTTATTGGGAATTCTCTGTAAAATCTGATGAATTGTTCTTGAATGTGCCCTGGAGGGGAGTTGAATGTGCCAGCCCAGATCTGCAGACATGCAGTGCCAAAATGTGACCCTTTGAAATGTAAACCAGAATTTAGTCAAGTGACTGACGACTGTGTGCTGTGCCCAGGTCCTTTGTACAAATCCTGTAGAGGGGAAGATGAGAACTGCACATTCCTTGTGATATGTATTGCATTTTGGGGGGGGGGTTGTTAAATAAAAATGAGATGCAAATGAGGGAATTGCTTCTACCTCTAAATATGTTTGTCCTAAAGGAGCCATCAGCTCTGTATCAAGACTTGAGTTAAAAATAGTATTTCTTTAAGAAATTATTTTTAATGGTTAAATTATTATTTAACTGCAGGTCCCTTAGAGGCTGCATGTTGTGTCATGTAGAATTCCTAGGGGCTGATGTCAGGAAGTCTGTGTGATGAAAAATAACTTGCTTTTCTTGATTAAAAATCAAATGTGCAAGAAAACCAAAGGAGTTCCAATCCACAAAATGTCTTTCCACCTCTCTTGTTGATGCTCATGACACAAAGGGAAGGAATTTTTCATCTGTCTCAAGGGCCTAAGCACACCCAACAATGAGTTACAGTATGATTTGCTTGGAAGAATTAAAGAAAGGCGGTGAGAGCATCCCACCACTGCAAGGACAGGAAAAGTTGAAAAGCCGTGTGGATGTGGCACTTGGGAGCAGGGGTGAGTGGTGGCCTTGGCAGGGTTGGGGGAGCAGTTGGGTTTGATCTTAGAGGACTTCTCTATCTCAAACAATTCCATGATGCTCTGATTCTAATGGAGGACTCTGGGGGAAGGGGAAATGAAGTGCTCCCTGTGGAGAGCTGAGCTCTGGGGAAGCCCCGAAATGAGTCCCTAAGGGAGGAAATTCACTGCTCTGCCCCACTCCCCTGCTCCCCACTTAGGTGCTGTAAGCCAGGCTTCGTTTTGCTTAGTATTTATTAGTGGTTTATGTACTTCATTCTGTAATTCCCAGTCATTTGAAAGGAGCAAAATAAAAAAGGTCTTGAGTGGTTATGTGCTCTGAGCCATGGTCCTGTGCAACGCAGAAATTGAGGTTGTCACAATGGGACTATTCACATCTTCCAGAAATACCCTTTAAATCCATCTGTGGAGAAGAGGATACCGAGAAGCAGGGTGATCCCAGTGCCTTCTGAGTCAGGGGCGAGGATGCTGGAGACGGCAGGCCATGGGGAGCTGCTCAGGAGCGAGGCACATCCTGGCCCACACTCCCTGGATACAGCATGGAGCTGCTCCGGCAGTGTGTCCCGGGAGGAGTTCTTGCTGTCTCCTTGGCGATGCAGAGTTTCTAAGCGTCTCCTCAGGTTTCAAATAATTTGAAATGAATGTAGTTTTTCAAAAGTAGATGATGAAATGCATACTCTCTCCTCGGGGGATGTGCTGAGCCGCATTGCTCCAGTGGGGCCATTAGGACTTTCTCTTATGCTTCCAGGGTTTTTCAGGTTTGTCCTTTGTTGAAAGACACTTTTCTCCTGACTGCAGTTTTGCTGTGGCAGTGTTTGTTTGACAGGCAGGCACAGCTCCGAGCTTTCTCTGCAGTCACAGGAACTGACCACAGGGTTCATTTCACCTCTTCCAGGGTTACCTCAGGCTCAGGTCCTTCCAGGAATGTCTGCTTCAGCCCCAAGGGAGGTAAGTGCTTAAGGAGCCACATCTGAGTGGGAGCTCCTGAGGTCCTCACAGTGAGGCTGTTCCCCATTGGAACTGCTTTCTTCTCTCTGGCTCCCTACAGCCACGTGCCTGGAATGTGGGGCCGGGAAAAAGGACAGTTGTCAAGGACATGTGTTTGGAAGACAGTCACAGTTTCTACAGGAAGTACATTATCGAAGTTTCTAAAACTACGGAATATGCTGCTTCTAGCACAACAGACGTTGAATCCAGCATGAGCGATGCTTTTGGGCTTCAGCCCTCTTTATCCACCATGAGAACCACATCCCTGCTGGAAATGGAGTATGGCCAACAGGAAAGGCGTGAGCTGAGGCTGATAGGACTCCCTTTTCCCCCTCAAGATGAGACCTTCACTCCAGCCCTTCACTCAGTTCTTGAGCTGGATTTTTAAAGAGGACATTGGAAACTTTGCCATGGCTTGCTCTGTGCCGAGGGCGAAGGGAACTGTCCCAGCTGCTCCTGGGGAAGAGCAGAGGGTAAGAGCTTTGCGAGACCGAATGGTGTCACTGAGGGCAAGAACGAGAGGGGTGTGGGACATTTGGCAGAGACTGTCAGGGGCTGGGGCTGGGAAAAGACAAGACATAGCTCTAAGGGCTGGTGGGGAACTGAGCAGGGAAGTGGGACAGACCTAAAACGGAGCAGATACGACTAGGGCAGCAGGAAATCTCCGGTGTACCAACAATAACAACTCAAAGACGTGGTTCTGCCAGAAAAACAAGCTCGTGCTGGAGTGGAGGGGATGCTGTGAGAGCAGCAGGCTCCTGCCTCCTCTTCCCAAGCCTCCCCTTAAAGGATACGTAGCAGATGAGTCCTGGCCTAGCAGCATAAAGTTCCACGTAACAGGGCTGAAGAGAAGATCTCAGCTACTGCTGCATCCTCAGGGCTTCAAAGGTGGGGGAGGAAGATTACATTGGGGAGAAAAATTAAACCTAAAAGTGAGAATGGAAATGGAAAATTTTTGAAAAGCCTTATTACTGTCCTAGAGCCATGCCTTCAGAGGGGAGAAAGAAGACAGCTTGGACTAAAAGCCAGTGTTTCAGTGACTGATAAGCCTAACTACCAAAATCTAAAAAGCAAGAAAAAGTAAATGGGATGAAAAGGAAAAGAATTCTTTTTAATATTTGGCAGAAAGAAAAATACGAATTTTGTAACCTGAAATATATATTAATTGCTAATGAAAGCTTAAAATATCTGTGCCTGACAAGATTAAGTCAACAGGGATTTTGCATAATCAAATTCAAAAAGAAGAAACAAACTCCCAAAGTCTCGGCAACAGGCCCAGCACAGGTAGGCAGGTTTGGCATGTTCTTTGCTATGCTGCAGGTGTATTCAAGACATCTCTCCGTTTGACAGAAGCGAGGCAAGAAAACTGTTACCAAAACAGGATGCTTTTTTTCCCATCTATCAAGTAGCTGAATACCACCAGTTAGCTGTCCACGTTTTAAAATCAACTGGAGAACTTGCATCCCAGAGACCTGGGGGCCATCTGAGGAGAGCTCTGGCCGTCTCTGTTAATTGTTAACCACCCCGGAACAGCAGGGACGTTGCAGGAGGCTGGAAGGGTTCCAGTGTCCCCATACCCAAAGAGGCTGACCCAGCCAAGCCCCAGGCAGGGTCACAGAACTAAAGCTGAGATAAGATACAACTGGAAAAGCCTTTCAAAGGACAAGGAAGCTAATTCCAGACCGTGCGAGTTCAGACAGAGACAAGTGACGAATGTCTGAGGTTGCCTTTTGAGGGAAGTGTGATCTGAAGGATAAAGGCAGCTGCACATCTGTGATTTACTGTGGGGGTGGTCATGCAGCACATCCAAATACTGAATGGAGTTTCTCACTGTGAGAGATCTGTCTGGAGCCAGCAGGGAGCCCCGAGCCCTGGACTGAGCCTTTCTGAGAGCAAGAAACATGGATGAGAGCTGAGACACGCAGATCTTCAACTCTGGGCACCCAGCTTGAGTGTTCCTCCAGCATTAAACCATCTGGAAGGAAGAGGATAGCCACCAGATTTGTGTTGCGCACGACTATCGGGAACACACAGCCTCCAGGGAGGTGCAGGGCACCGCGAAGGAGCTCGTCCTGTCCTCCTTCCACTGAGTGAAGTTCCAGCCTTGCCCAGGAACTGTCTCTGGCCACAAACCCTTCTTTCACTGTATCATTTTCGACGTTAAGACACGTCAATGAAGCAAATGTTAATGCTCTGGATCCCAGCAGTGCGATCATCAGCTGCCCTGGCAGGCTAATGGGCTTGGAATCATTGCCCCAGACCTTTTGTCTTATTTCTGTGGGCTGGTGCAGTGGTGACAAAAGGGACTGGGACACGGATTCCTCACTGCAGGACTGGTGCAGGCATGTACCAAACCTGGCACCAAATTTTTCGGTATTGGAGAGAAGTGTGTGGTGCAATCAGATCAGGGATTCAGGTCCAGGACCTCTCAGTGTCTGAGGATTAAACTGTGGCATAAGTAAACGGAGTTGTTGCAGAGTCCTTTGGGAGACGCTTTGGCAGTGCCTTGTTCCCGTGCCGATGAGAAGCACAACTCAGGGGGTTCTAGACAAGAACCCCCCTAGATAATCAGATAAGAACCAGGGGAGCGCGGTGTGCCCTTGCCAAGAGAGCAAACCCTTGGTGCTACACTGTGGGGGGAGAGAGGAGTGTTGTCGGCAGCCAAAATTGCCCCAACACTGCATCCAAAGAGGTGTGGCAGGGGGGATCCGTGCCCCTCCGCCCCGCTCAGGTGAGACCCCACCTGCAGAGCTGCCTCAGTCCTGGGGTCAGTACAGGAACTATCTGGAGCTGCTGGAAGAAGCCCAGAGGAGACCATGGAGCTGCTCCAGGGCTGGAGCCCCTCTGCTCTGGAGCCAGGCTGGGAGAGCTGAGGGTGCTCACCTGGAGAGGAGAAGGCTCCAGGGAGAGCTCAGAGCCCCTGGCAGGGCCTGAAGGGCTCCAGGAGAGCTGCAGAGGGACTGGGGACAAGGGATGGAGGGACAGGACACAGGGAATGGCTTCCCAGTGCCACGGGGCAGGGAGAGATGGCATCTTGGGAAGGAATTCCTGGCTGTGAGAGTGGGGAGGCCCTGACACAGAGAAGCTGCTCCCTCTCACCAGGACCTGAGCTGGGAGAGCACACAGGGCTCGGCATGTCCCTGGGCTCGACAGAGATGGATGAGCACAGAAACGGTGAAGGTAAAAGTTCTCCAGCCTTGACTGCTGACGTGAGCATGCATTTGTTGGGTGAGCGCATCAGAATTATCATAGGAAAAGAGACATGAGCTTTCCGTACAGACGCCGGAGGATTGTCACGCCAAGGGCGGCGGGTGGGTGACACAGCAGAGATGTGACAGAGCAAGGAGGTGCAGGTTCACACCTGGGGCTTCTTTCAGGCACTTCACTGCGTTTCGGTGCCAGAATTGGGAGAAGTGGGATTGAAGTGAGGCTTAAAAAACAAACAGAACTCAATCAAAAAGGACAAGTTTTGTGTGTGACTGGGTTTAATAGTTTCTTTGGTCCTAAAATTCTTTTCTTACAGCATGTTTCAAGCCTAGAAAAATTGTAAGATAGGATGGTTTCAAAGCCTAAGCAAATCTCATTGAATACTGTTTTTCATTAATGATTTCTGGGCACTCCAGAAAACATTTCTAGACTTGCCTTGTTCCCAATAGCTCCTTTGATGGCCAAAACTGAATATATCAGGGATAAATATGTGTATTTTTAAGCCAAGTATTTTGCTCAGTAACATGATGGAAAGGTGAAAAAAATTTAAAAATCAGTACTTTGCTTAAGTCTTCCAAACACTCTGAGATTTTCACATATATAGACCTCTCCTGCCAGTTTTTTAGGAGCAGTAAATTTCTGGCAATATGGCTCTGTTATCCTGCAATTTCATGTCAATTTCCAAGATGTCTGTTGTGTTGCTAGTCTGTCTCCTGCTGTGTTGTTTATTTGGGTAAATTGCCTTTTTTTACTGCTGCTGTTGCCTTTTGTGAGCATGCCAGGGGCCCTAGGGTGCCAGTCAATGAGAACACTAGTGCTCCTTTTCGCTGCTGTTTCCCTCTGCTTGCTTGTGACCTAATCCTGAACCTCTGCCCAACCTGCTCAGATGAATTTTCTGCATCCAGATGGGATACGGAGGAGCAGTGGGCAAATGCATCACCAGGAGCAGGGGTTCAAGAGACACTTCCAACCAAATCCTGGCAGGAAAAGTATCACTCGTGTGCAGTTATAAATGTTGTATGTCATTGCTGGATCACTCGAGGCAGTGGTTATTTTTCCACATGGGTTATTTTTTCCCATCAGGAGCTACTTACTTGATCTCTGCTTGTACTTACTTCACTGGGGTTGATCCAGAGCAGGACATGCACAGCAAAATAAGGAAGAGAAACATCACGAACGCAGCGAGGCCGACCCAAAAGGCAATGACGATGGAGTCTGTGGACACAGCACAGTAATTCTGTCACGGCTAGCATGGCAAAAACAAAATTCAGAAGGTGATTTATCTTCTCCAATAAAGGTGAGCCATTTGGTTAATTTCTCCTTTTAGAGAGAGGAATCGCAGCGCCAGTTTGTTAAAGCTCTTGGGAGCCTCCTAAGAGTTCATGGGGACAGGGATGAGGGAGGGCTTGGGAAAAGCCTCCGGAGAGTGTTCTGGTGACTGGAACTGAGTAGCTATTTGAATATGGTCCCTTTTACACAAGCACAGCGCAGGAAGCAGTGTGGTGCTCAAGCCTGAGCTGTTCACTGCCAAATCCTGCAGGATCTTTAGGGAGAGCCCTCGGGGAGGGAAGTGCAGCCTTGAGAGCATTTTATCCCAAGAGAACCAGCAAGGGAAGTTTGTTGCACAGTGCCTGTGACCCTCGCAGCGCATCGGTGCAGTGGCAGAGGCCGTGGCCCTTGCCCTGGCCAGTGCCTCTGCAGCCGTCCTGAAGCAGCGCAGGACACTGCCTGCTTTGCCAGGACCAGAGGGGTTCTTTGGGGAACAGGAGGGCTCCCGGGGCCAAAGCCTGTCCGCGGCCGGTTTAGTGCGAGTGTGAGGCGGCTGGGGGAGCAGAGGGAGCTGCTCTTTGGCCAAGGCTGCGGGGCTGTGCCAATTATTGCCTGAGCCGTGGGCTCCCTGAGGGAGGGGATGAATCTGCCGCCGCCCCCAGAGCACATCTGGCCACTGTTTCCAAAACGCTCCTTCCTGGCATAGCTGTGGGGGTGGTGGCCTTGCCGAGCTGGGGTGCTCTGCCCTGGATTCACAGCCCGTGACTCAGGGTGGATGAGGTGAAAAAGAAGGGTCACTGACTCCAGAGACAAATATTGGCCAAGAGAAAATAAATCTTCTCTCTGAAAGGACAGAAAACATTGCGTTCTTTGAAACAGGTCCGGTATGTTTGATGGAGCGTTTCTTTGTGAAAAAGTGCAGTATGTGTTGCATCAAAGCCACAAAGAGATCGAGGGAATCAGCCCAGCTCCTTTTAAACCCAAAACGACAGCCGGCCCAGCTGTACCCTTATCGGAAACCTGAGTTTCGGCTGGGCTGCTGAGAAATATCAATGGGGAGGGGCAGCTTCTTTTATTCTTCTCTCTTAAAGAAAGTTTCGATGAGCTTTGGTTCAGACGATGCTAAATTAGCACACGATGCCCAATGTTCTGACCCGCTCTCCCCAAACTTATGACAGGAAAAGGCAACAGGGTGCTGCTGGCCAACCACAGCTCCAAAAGGCAAGCTCATGGCCCAGGGACATTTTAAAAAGCCTGAAGTTTTGAAGGGTTCCAAGCCATTAGGACAGAAATGAAGGGTTTGGATTTACAGAATTCCCTATCAGAGCTCTTTTGGTTTCATATTTTAAAAACAGTTTTAATTCATTTCATGGAATTTGCTGAAGCTAAATAAATTGGCTCCAGGTCTCAGGTGGAGCTTGAGGCAAAAATTTCTGGGTTTAAATTCTGCAATGAGGATTGTTTGGTTTTGGTTTGTTGGGGGTTTTTTTGTTTGTTTTTTTTTTTTTTAACTGGAATAACATATTTTAACAATCTCTAAAAAGCTTTCCTATTGCTAAATTTTATCATCACCTTCTGTGCGTGTGCATGTGCATGTTTTTAAATAGCCTATCAGTTCGTAGGCCAATTAAAAATTTTCATTTTTTTACTCAAAGCAAGAAAAAGCCCAGCCAGCTGTGGAATTGTTTCCCTTGGGGTTTTCACTAGAACTTGCAAGCCACTGTTCTCCCACTGGTATTTGGAGAAGGAAGAATAATAGTGCCGAGAGGATGCAGTCTCTGATCCTCCTAGACTGCTGACGTGGAAAAATGTCTATTTTCATCTCCTTAGAAAATAGCAACGCCTGAAAGGCAGTAGACTTCCTACTTCTTTAGGGGAGAGAACAAGTGGGAAAAAGAAGTCGTCAATGCAAGGTCAGTTTACCCTGCTTTTGAATGGAAATAAGGCTGAAATTAAGGCTGGAAATAAGGAGCAAAGGACCCCATTTTGTCATTTCCTCCACAAAACTATCAGCAAATTTCAATGAAATTGAACAGAGGGTGAGCATCTTGCCTCAGAAGCACAGTTTCTACAAATTTCAAGAAAACAGGCAGCTGAAGAAAGAGAAATACCCTATCAATTGCCAGGGAGGGAAGCTCTGTAACACACCTCTATTACATACCGTGTAACCCAAATGGTAGGAAAAATGTTACTAGGGAGAGCAAAGGGGAAAAGTTTCTTCCCGATTTTTGGTTTGTTCTACAGCAGCCACGTGCCAGAGACTTACATGTAGCTTAGCTAAGCAGTTTGGGGTTTCCCGGGTGGAATTTGGGGGTAATCATCTCTCCTAACTTTAAAATTGGGAGAATCAGAGGAGCCGCTCATAAACTGCCTGGTCCCAGCCGTTACACCAGCACAGTTGCTTCAGAAAAACCAAAATTATTTGGGACTTTAAAAAGACATTGCTGTTTCTCTGTACAAACCCAGTGAAACGGAACAAGCTATTGCAAGCCGAGTTGGGCAAGTGCAACGTCATAGCCTTTGAAAATAAACTGCAAAGCCCAGCAGAATCAGTTTCCACAGCAGTAGAGCATTTTCACAGTCATGGCTATTACTACGTCCTTAGTGCAGCAGCGCTAAATCAAAGGAGGAAAGGTAAAAGGATATGTTTGCAGCTTGTTGTTCCTGGCTAGTGGAAACATACCTTTCCTTTCCTAAGGCTCCGAATATTTACCAGTCACAATGGCAGCCTTGTCCCAAGATGAAAACACAGTATTTTCAGGAAAACCTCTGCTCTTTCAGTGAACTTTGGTGACAGTAGCACACAGGTAACTAGCACCCCACACTACAGATGCGCAAGTCATGAAATTTCCCCTTAGTAAATTATTAAAAACATCTGTCCCTCTGAGCAAGAGTTAGTGTCAGCAGTCTTATCGCTTCAAATACTGTAAGATAAAGCCCAGTTTGTGTGTTAGCAACTAGGCAGCCTGAAGGCAGACACCCACCCACACAAACCGTGCACTGCCACGGACTCTATTGCGAGGGGACAAGAGCGGGTCAGTGAGACAAGCTACGCAACGTTTTCCCTGTGCTGGATTAGCACCTACTACTCCACAATACTCACATTTATTGACCTTCAACTTGCTTCCGTCCACTGGAATCGGATCTATGTAATCCCAGTAATATTCGTAAGACCAGAAATACTCGGAGGAGTTTGTTCCGTTAGCCATGTCAGTGGTGCATTTTACGGCAGCTCAGAACTCTGACCCACTGCTTTGCTTCGTTGTACTGCAGCGCTCTCAGAAAGAGAATTGCACAACTGATGCCTGTGCCAATCGCTCTGGGGTCCCGCAGCTCAAGGACTGCCTTGGAACTGAAAACATCTAGTGGCAATGAGTGTTAATGTATGGCAGGCATGGAAGAGCAGCCCTGAAAATGCAATCCTCGCTTCCTGCTGGACACTCACGTTATTCCTCAGCACGTTTTAAACTGAGATGGGTGTCACATAACCTAGGGATGGGGTGGAGAAGTGCCAGCTGGGTCACAAACGCTTCCCCCAGAGCAGCGCACTGTTCCTGGGAGCTCCTGAGCAGAGCTGGGCTGAAAGACATTCCTGAATGCGTCCTGATGGAAAGGGCTGAGGTCTGGAGGGGCCACACAAGGAGCGGCTGACAGAACTTGGTCTATTCAGCCGGCAGGAGACTGAGGTCGGACCTCACTGGGGTCTGCGGCTCCTCCCGAGAGGCAGCTCCGATCTCTGCTCCCTGGGACAGTGACAGCACCCAGGGAACGGCTGGAGCTGTGCCGGGGCAGGGTTAGGTTGCCTATCAGGGAAAGGTTCTTCCCGCAGAGGGTGCTGGGCACTGCCCAGGCTCCCCAGGGAACGGGCACGGCCCCGAGGCTGCCAGAGCGCCGGGAGCGCGGGGACAGCGCGGCCAGGGATGCGCAGGCTGGGATTGTTCGGGTGGCTGTGTGTGCGGGGCCAGGGGCTGGGCTGGATGATCCCTGCTTGTCCCTTCTAACTCGGGAGTGTCTCTGAATTAGATGCGACTCGATAAAACACCTCACAGCAAAGGGATGTGCTGGAATAACTACACACTGGTCGCGGATCCGAGGCTCTCCCGGGGCGCACACCCCCGGGGCGGAGTGGGGCGGTGACAAGGGCGACACTCGAGCGCAGCTCCTGCGGCAC
>VZRL01001898.1:3357233-3368763 GCA_013397895.1 Origma solitaria | reverse complement strand
AATACAATATAATACAATATAATTTTTTATGATATGATATGATACGATAAGACATAACATTACATTACATTTTATTCTTAATTGGATGAGATTATGTTATATTATATATCAAATCAACTGGACCAGGTCGTTCCCCGTCTGCGCGCGCCCTCTGGCGGCCCTCCCGGGCTCGCTCCGCGGGGCTGGCAGCGCCCCCTGCTGGGCACAGGGCACAGCCGGACATTGCTGCTGGGAGCCGCTCAGTCTCTCCCGGGCCGCAAGGGCCACACTGAGCTGCCACAGCTCCTGTCCCCGCTCCGAGCTGTACGGATGTTCCCTCCGCTGCCTCACAGTGCTGTGATTCTCCCCAGTCCTCCGGCCCACAGGGAACAGACTGCCCGCGACCCTCAGTTAAGTGTTCTTTATGCAACCATTGCAGAATTCCAGAGCAGCCAGTCCATCACCTCCAGCTCTGATGTGTCCAGGCTTTCTCAGCCTGGTGGGACTGCATGGCCCTGGAAGGGCGATCCCAGCAGTGTCTGAGGGACTGTTCTGCCATCCCATCCTGTGACCAGAGGATGGGGGAGGGATGTGTACAAACCACCACTGCAGCCACACCCTTCCTTCTTCAAAAACACCTTCAGAAGCTCCTCCCTGGGGTGATCCCTCAGCCATGGAGCTGAACCCAGCCCCTACACTCACTGAATAACCTTAAAAACAAAGCACCAGGGAGAGCTTCAGCACTTTGCAAAGATTGCTTTGCAATTTCTGAGTGTAAGGCTCAGGTGGAGTGTCTCAGCACTATCAGGACATGGTAAGAGGCCTGTGAAAAGGGAACAGTGACAGCATTTAACAGAAAATTGCTCGGGAGGAAGCCCCCTACAAGTAAGACTTTCTCCTCCTTTGCCAGAGGTGTAATGTGAGATCACGATGAAATTAACCTCACCTCCTACTGTGTTCGTGTAGGATGAGTAGTACAGGATAATGTTTCTCGAAGCACACAGATATCTCACCTGAAAGCAAAGGGCCTGTCAGTGGATAGTAACACCTAAGGAAATTAATGCAGCTGATACGACTTTTATTTCTGCTTTTCTGTAGAACAGCTCCAGTATTCAAGTGGTACAACTAGCTCTTGCACATGGTCTGCTCTGATTACAAATCTAGAGTTGATTTTCTCATCCCAGAAAGTGAGAGTGCCCTGGCTAATCACTACTGACAGAAATAACAATGTGGCTGAAATACACTGCAGGCCTTAGTTGGGTTATCTGAGAACTGAGCAATATGGCTTAAACGGGGATGTGATGTGGGAACAGAGGTGGGGAGGAATGGTGATAAAATGGAAAGTGGTCTTTCCCTCATTAGGCTGCACAGCTCATTAGTTCACAACAAAATACCTGGCACCTACATGAAAGCCAAGAAAGTTTTTTCAAAATCTTGTGCTCAACTGCTGCCTTAAATGCCAAAGCATTTGCATGTCTGTGCTTCCATTAAGCTCCCTGGCAACTCCATCCTATTATAAGTGCAATTATCTGAAGTCCACAGTGATTAACATGCTGTTCAGCAGCTGACTATCAAGGGCTGGCAAGTCACAGGGTATGGCTGTGGATACAATTGCCAGGATGAATAATAAAATACTCATATAAAAGTCTCATGTAATTTCAAATATGCACTATTTTGAATACTTCTGAAATATTTTAGATGAGGGGATGAAAACTGACTAATTTCTATTTTTTTTTACAGAACAAGCTGAATGAAATGGAGTTGCATTAAGGACAAGTTAAAAAAAAATATACAAGTCGACCTGCAGGCATGAATCTCAGAAATAATAGTAATTATCATATTAATACACCTGTTAAACAAAAAGGTTTATATCTTTATTGACTCAGCAAGTCCTCAACCATGATCTTATTTTGAATACACCCTTGCACTACAATTATTCTTACATAATTCAGTCTTCCTCATTACAGAGAAAACTTTATATTACAGCAAGATCCAGGTCACTTCATGGTGCTGTTCAATCCTTGCACCTTGCAAGCAAATTCCAGGGTCTTGCTGTTCACCTCCTTCCAATGCACACAGAGCCCTGATGACAAGTAACTCTGACACCAATTAAGGCAGCCACAGTGATTTAAATATGAATGATTTAATGAGTGCCCAATGCTCTGGTCAGTGCTTCCCACAGAATGAGTGGGCAGGGTGCCTACACAGAAGTCCAGTCTCTGTTCAGACACAATTGATAATTACCTTTAAAAGAAGCAGATGTTTATAGGCAGTAAAGATGGGCCCACAAATTTTTTGGAGGTATCAATAAATTACCTAAGGGGAAAAAAAAGTTTTGGTTATAAACTTCATGAATTAAAGCATTCCAGTCACTCTTCTGTTNTCAAGTGATTTGGGGTCATTTAAAAAAAAAAAAAAAAAAAAAAAAGAGGGTGTCTTCTATCCCACTGCAACAGAGACACAGCAATTCCGGAGTAAGAAAGGAAAAAGTTTCTGAGAAGCTGAAGCCTTTGCCAGTAGGATGGGGAAGAGGCTGAAGCTCCTTTAACTGTCCCATTTTGCCCTCCCAAAATACCGATGCTTACATAGTATCAGTAGTAATAATACTACTACTAATAATAATAATAAAAATAATAATATAATAATAATTTAATAAAAATAATTGAATAATAATAATATTACTGTTAATTTAAATGATGGTTAACAGATCTGGTTTTCGTAACGTCACTGATAACCCAGCTAGTATGAAACTGGTCTGTTAGGCAGCATCACATGGGAAAGGAACAAAGCATTTACCAGGTGCCCTTGGCTAAAGCCCAGCGAGGTACAAAGCTTGATTGCTGTTACAGCAGCTTTTAAAATGCTAATCAAAAACTGCTCTGCACAGAACTCTTCTCCTCCAGACCCAAGGTGTGTCCAACTCCCTCCCACCACCTGACTACTGCAGGAGAAAAAAAACCATCATGCAAAAATCCAAGTGGAGTGATTTTCCTTTGTGAATCCAAGCAGCTCTAGCCCTCCTGGCAATTTGATACTACCTAAATTCAGTGGGGCTTGTCCTGTTAAAAGGGCACACTATAAATATAGAAAATAGTGATATTCAAAAATAGTTCATTTTATCCCAGAGTAAGAATTATCAAACAGAGGGGTATCAATGGACCTAGTAGGATAGCAACCTAATAAAGAAAACATGAGAGTACCAATAAATTAAGCATTTAAAAAATAGGCACCCCCACTATTCAGGTACAGGTTCTTTGAATTTCTGTATGTATCTGCTGTGATTTAAAAAAAACAAAAAAAACCCAAAAAAACCTCTGGAAAAGGCAATGTTCCTTCCTGAATAAAAAAGGAAATGAGCCAGAGATAAAAGAATAGAAATAATTTCTAAACCTTCCCATAAACCCCTCAAGAACAGTAGCCAAATATCAGATAAAAAAGTAGGCTGTTCCATATCTTTACAAAACGGTGTTTTAATTTATGATTTCCTCTTCGGGATAAAACTGAAAGAGTTCAGGAACAGTGACAGGAATGCACATTCTCGTGGAAGTCAAGGCTGACCTGACTGTTTAGGGAAATGCTTTGACCCCTAAGTTAAGATCAGAAATCCTGTTGTGGTTTGTGTTGTAACAGCTTAAAGAAAACAAAATCAACAAATCCCCCAAATCAACAAAACCCAGAATATTTTTTCTAGTATTTTATTACATAAAAAGTTGATTGTCCATTGGAAATACTTCACAAAGTGCAACCACATCCTGTGTAGTATCAATGACAAACTGTTTTTTTCTGAGTAGACAGCTGGGTTAAAAATTTAACAGTAGCTCAGAAAAATTAGTTATAGCACTAGAAGAGAGAAACCACTACGCTGAGAGGAGAAAGGCAGCAGATGTTTCACTGTCATGAAAATAGATGATTTTCCATGTACCTCTGTATAGAACTGAAAAAAAAGGAAATAGTAACGAGCTATAATTACCACCCTACTTGTTGAAATTAGTTTTAAAGGAGGTATCTGAATGTAACAAAAAAACCCAACAACAACAACAAAAAATCCAAACATTTTGAAATTGGAATAAGCTATGTGGCACAAGATATACCTCCATTTGTCACAGGCAACTGACTCAGAAATAACCAAACAAAAAAACCCTGGTCAATTGGCTGGCTGAATTTCAACAAAGCTCCTTTTAACTACAAAGGGGAAAGACCCAATCTACCATAAATATAGATTTATGAATGACTGAATCTCTACTCAAAAGCTGGGCTAGAGCTATAGTGTAGTAATTGTTTCTCCAACAGTCTCAAGCATAATTTGATCAAAAAAGAAATAACATTAGGAGACATATAAAACTGCACTTCCATGTATTTCTGATCAAGATCTGAATTGTCATCTCTGTACCATAATTTGTGAAAAGCCAAAACTCATTAATATTTCATTTTTATAGCTTCATCTGACCTCTGTTCTTCCCTTGAGATGAGAAGCAATATTATTTACAAAAGGTGGTGCAAACCCAGAATATGTGACCCAACGATAAATTAGTTATGGACAAGAATTGGACTGCACACCTCAACTACCCAAGTGTCTAATGAGATGCTTCTCAACTCTGCTGTACATCTGGATTAGTAGACGACTATAAGAAGTAAAAGTTAATCCTGGAGAAAAAAAATTTAATTTTCCACTCAAACAGGTACAGACCTGTTTAACGAAGTGCAGCTGAAAAGGTTTCTTTAATCCTAAATCCATACAAATATAATTAAAATTAAATAAAATGAATCAACTGGAACCTTCATCAACATCATTTACTCCTTACATACAGAAACCAAAGATGAGTTAGTCTGCCTCCCGAATATATAATCAAATGCAGAAATATTTAAAAGGTTTTACTACTCTGTGAAACAGTACATTTAGTGACATCTTTTATTTTAGAATAAGGACTCAGTCACGATTTCGTACTTTTGATACTGAAGTATTCCACAAGATCAACCATTATGGTTCAATTAGGACCTTTTATCCAAAACACTTGGATTTTAGCACCTTAAAGAAAAAGTAACACCTTACAAGTACTGAATGAAGACAGTTACTACTGTGCTCATCCTCTGCAAAATGATGTGGACCACTCTACTCGGTGCATTTAGTCCCTAACTGGGAGTAAGGCAGAAGGGAAACAATTCTAAGCAATGCATTTGACTGAATACAATCTGAATAATAACAAAATCTCCCCAGTTATACAAAGTCTTTGCTCCCATATATCCAACTCCATAGTAATCAAATCAAATGGCCACTTACAATCAACCATATCAGTCAGGAATCTGTACCAAGAAAGAAAACCACCAAAATCTGGTCATTAAGCATCAGTAAGTGATATGTCCAACTCAGAATTTAACTCTGTGCTTTTTAAAATATTTAAACAAACCATTAAATCAGTAAACCAAATTAACTTCAGAGTTAAATCTAATTCTTCCAGCTCACTGCCTGGGTAACAGGGCACATGGAACATCTGCTTCCACAGGCACAGTCCTTTAGCAGCAGGAGCAACCTGAATGCCCTGGATTCGTCTTCTCTTTTCATCCTGCCACTGCTTGTGCAGGTGCTGTGATTCCATTCACTTCTGAAGGGCACAGTGTCCTTCCTGTACAGACCTGAAGTGCATTAGCTGAGTACTGATCCAGCTTCCCTCACGCTCCTAAGCACTGCCAGAGATTTCTTGGGACAGAACAGACTGAGTTTATTTTAAAGAAACAGGCAGCCTAACCAAGCATGTCCTAATCCCTGTGATTTCAGGCATCTTTGGCCACTATTCTTTGCAACTTTGGGCAGTTTTGTGCCAACTGTGTCAATCAAACCATCTTCCAAGAGAATCTTTTCACACTGCACTTGGCTCTCTGACAGCAGCTGTGAATCAGTAATTTGCATACCCAAGATGGACACAGCCACTACAGATGAACATCACTGTATTCTGACATCATGATTCCTTCTTTCCCACTTAAATTAAGTTTGTGATATTAGACACACAGATTTGTATGCTATTTTTAAACAACAACAAAAACATAAAAAAACTACAAACTAAAGCAGTCAATTGCTGGCACGAAGCATTAACTTTCCTGTAACTAAACAAATGGCCAACAGCAATGAGTAAACTGGTGAATTTGAACACAAATTTAAACCTCAGTAGTCTCTGCTTCCTTCCTCCCCACCCCAATAAAGCCAGAACTCATCAAGAGATTCCCTTCCAGGAGCAGCAGAGCAGGATTCAGTCTGGGTACCGTGGCTGTCATAGCTCCTCTCTCTGGGTGGTTGCTCGGTTGTCCTCTGTGATGCCATTAGATTTCTTCTCTGCGTCTTTTTTCTTCTTTGCTTTTTCAGGTTTTGTTTTGTTTTTCACTTTCTCATTTCCATCCGCTCCTTTGCCAGGATAAACTTGACCTTCCAGAGTAACATCTGCACACCTTTCCTGATTTATCAGGAAGTCTTTGATCTCCCAGGCGTAGCCACCATCCCGCAGCATAAAGATGGCCCGATTGGCGCCAACAATAAACCTAGAGGAAAAAAAAGGATTTTTTTTTTTTCAGTTAACTCTGTGCTTTTCAAACATTCCAGCATTTGCTCAGAGAGCCTCCATGACTGAGGCATTTGTTTAAGAGCAAGAAGCTGGTCTTGTCGTTGCCTGGGGATGGGGACAAGAAAATAATTTTCTAGGACATTTAAAGAATAAAATGTATGAAGTATATAAATAACCAAGGAAGTAAGAATAAGGAAACAAATTAAGAACTAATTTGGCACTATGTTTGGCACTATGTAACACCCACTAACGAGCATTAAATTTGCTTTATACACTTACTGCAATCATTCTCAGCCTCAGTGCAAGAGTGCAACATTCTTCTGTTACAAAATTATGCTCTCTCTCAGAGAGAAAACAAGTCACATTTTTTAGCCAGGGGAACAAAAAGCCTTTTATGGTGACAAGTCTTCAGTGTGTGGTGTTTTCCATCAAGCACATAAAGGCAAACCACTGCAGCTAGAACTGATAAACAGCTGAAACACAGCGAGATAAAAAGATTCTGGGCTATACATGGTGCATAAGCATTGAAATGATTTCTGCACCACACCACAAGTTTTGAAGTGCGAATTGAAACAAACTGGAATATAAACTCCTACAAAAACAGAGAAATAGTAATGGATGATGGAGCTGGGGAATGGCCAAGGATGAACAGCTGAAAAGGTTTCCGGGAAGAAAGAAAGGGTTCTGCAAAGGTAAGAACTTTATCCTTGTGCAGAACAGCTCACCTTTGCACATCATAGTTTGCATTGAAAAGACTGCCCTGCCACAAGCTGGTGATTTCTTCTGTCTCCTTTTCTGTAGGATTTCCCGACACTGTGACAAACATCATCAAAGTCTTCCCTTTTTTTGTCAGCTTCAGGATGCTTTCAGGCTTGCCTGGATCAATTTTTGAGAAATCTATTGGTGCTGGAGGCCTCTTGTGTTCAGGGAGATCTCCCTCTTCAATGTCATCATCCTTCTGTTTTGAAAAGGACAAGGAAGCTTTAAATTCACCTGTTCCACAAATATGTTCGGTTTATTTTTAATTTCCCTTTGTTTAGAGAATAACTGTGCTTTGATAAAATATCTTTTAGTTGAATGATGGAGGCTGTGAAACCAAAATAAATCCTGACTGTTGTTTCAAGGTATTCACCAAGAGTGCTCTTTCCATTTATAACCCTCCCCTCAAAATTATGCAGATTTTCATACTGACAGGTGGAATCTCAGTTTATCACATACTGAGAAGTATTTCAGCCTTACGGCTAATTCAATACAATTCCACCTAGGAAACTCATAATATTTTTTTTCTTCAGTTTCATAAAAACTTATTAAGTGTGCAAGACAAAATGCAAAAGTTGCAATAAAAGCCCCATACACACATATATAAAAAACCATTTATCTGATAATGCTTTCAGAGGTCAAAACTCACTTCTGGGAATCATGTGACTGCTTGAGAATTTAAGTTTCCTTACTTTGTGTCTTTAAACAATTAAACCCATGAGAAATCAGATTTTCAATGCTTATGCCACAGAAAATCTTTGATTAAAGGTTTCATGACTTTTCTAATGCACAGATGCAGCTCACAGTCTGACAACATAATCACTCAGAGTAAATCACTCCCACAAAAAAGAAAAAACCCTCTTGATGCCTCTGCTGAGACTGACAGCCATTTAAATATTTGGAAAGGCACAATTTAAACTGCTGCCCCTTAAAACATCTCACAACCGTGAGCTGAATATGGCGACAACTTACATAAAGCCAGAACTTGGTCTCTGAAACGGTGTTTGTATCATAGAATCAAGAAGTAAAAAACAGAACAAAAAACCGCAGAAGTCTTATACTGGCATCCACCCAAGCACTACTAAATGAGCAGGAATTAAGGCAGATATTTTAGGTGTTGTCGTGACTTCAAAGATGCATCACTCCATTAGGAACATGAACTGCAGCAGTAGCTGAAGATATTCTCCTTCAGAAGCCTCAAAGGTCAGGAGCTGAGCTTGATTTCTAGATCTCAGAATGCATTCCCATTCCATCTCTGCACATGTTTATACACAAACCCAAGAGCATCTTCCTACCACACCCATGAAGTATTCCATATCCCTCAAAGGCTAAGGTTTTGTGTTCTTTCAGTTCTGTGGTTTGTCGTCTTTCAGACAAGTGAGTTTAAAGTTTAGGTACCATAGAATAGAAGCTGTAGGAGCCTTAGATTTTATCCTTTCTTTCCTTACTAATTATGGCTCTCTTTCAATTTTTCAAGTCTGAAGTAGAACCACACTTTCAAGTAGTTCACATGCCTTGAAATTTCTGTTAATAAGTGAACGGGGAGGAGTGCAGAGCCCAAGGAAAGTCCCTGCCCTCACTAAGTGGGAACATTACTTACCTTAGAGGAAGCTGGAAAATACTCAGACTGATAAAGTACAGTGAAAATACAAAATCTCATGTGACTGAGTGAAAAACATTCTCCAGAATTAAAAGCAAATTTAACTGTAATTTAGTCTGGTTTGACTAGCACAAAACCAGCTTACTTCAGAGTTTTGAAAGGCAGAAATAAACATTTCTGAATACTCTATGAAATACAGAAACTGACTTTGGATCTAGTGACAATACAAGCTACTAACATGCAATACCTATTTTTCCCTTAACTATTCAACGAAATGCCCCTAAAGTTGTACTGTTAAAATTTGAATGGGAGTATTATCAGAAGATGTCAAGAGCTCCCCTATGTGGCATTTCTATTCCTGATCCTGTACAAACTATTATGCATTAATGTTTAAAGCATCTAAAAAGTAAAAAAACTGAACGAAAAGTATAAGCCTTTGCTTTGAAAAGTCTAGCAGACTCACTCAAACAGTAATATGAGGTTCCAGAGGGAAAGCATTACATAGACACAGGAAAAACTATATATTCCTTCCCTGCTCATCCCCTCAGCTCCCATTCTCACAAATTTCTCATAAATGCCCTGCATTTTTATTTTTAAAAACATTAGCACCAAATGTCACTTAATTCCTTTGCCTATTCAATGGTCAGAGTCAAGCCTGAGAAACCGTGAGCCTGTAACAGTAATGAAATATTCAAAGCAGATGGCATTTCAGTAACAAAGAGACCTCCAGCCCAGATTCTCAGTTCTGTGTCCAGCTCCCCAGGACTTGAGGCTTCTGGAGAGTGCCTTTCCTTGAGGAAAATCCCTTGGTGGCTTCCTTCAGCTCTAGTTGTGCAACTGAAGCACCTCTGCCTCTATTCCCTGTTGCCCATCCTCATTTTCCACCAGCTCACTCTCCCAGATCACCAGGCAGTCATGCACACGGTGCAAGGGGCAGCACAAGAGACTGCACAGAGAGGTGGCTGCTCCTGCTGGGAAAGCTGCTGGAGCCACAGACTTAGCCTTGCCAGGCTTGCAGCCCAACCCAAGGCTCTCAGAGCCACCATGCTCCAATGGTTTTAAACAAATTGCCAGGGAAATAAAAATTACTTGGAGTAATCTCATTCAGTTGTAAGTAATGACATTTGATTCTGTACAGATCTATGCCCTGTGCCCCTCATTCCCAAGCATAATTCCTGCTCTTACCCAAATTCACAGTGGCCCCTTTGTTTCACATCCTACTCCATCAAGTGCACTCATGCCCCTTCTTCCCTCCAGCCACCACGCCCTCAAGCCTTTCATGCTCTCTGTGTCCTGACTCCCAGCAGGCAAAATGCCATGCAGCTGACCATCCCAGAGACCAAACAACCTCGAATTGCTGAGCCCTGCCTCAGTCCCTGCTCTGCTCTATGTGCCCCTCCTCAGTGACTCCTCGGCTGCTCTGCCACATTTGCACACAACTGCATCTGCACAGTTGACCTGGAGCAGGGACCGGCTCCAGCTGAAAAGGAAAAACCCTCAACAGCCTCCTGACCCACCCACCAGGGCTGGAGCAGAATATACAGTCAAGAGATACACCAGCATCAATCTGAGCCTCCCTTTCAGCCATCTCATTATAAAGAGATGCTCACCTTCTAAGATTTTTTTCTACAAGGCCAAATTTGGTCCAAATTGGGCAATATTATTATTTAAGCCTTGATTTTTTTTGGCAGCTGGACTTTCTGGGTCCTTGGCTGATACCAATAAAAGAAAAGTGAACTTCGAGCTTTTTACTAATTTAGTTACAATTTTAACTCAGTTTTCTAAGAACCTCCCTTCCTAAAGGGATATATGCAGTGACAATCCATGGGACGAACAAGTCCATAACCTGCCAACCAGGACCAAGGCAGGTATCCATACTTCTCGTTACCTTACCTATAATTTATATACAAACCACACTTTTCCACCTTGACTTATAGTGCAACTGGTGTTACATGAAGTAGAAGTTTTCACTCTATTAATTCCTTCAGGGTTTTTTGCAAATTATTCCAGGGAAAAACTTCTCAGGAAGGAATAAATGACAGTGAGCAGCGTTCTGGCATTTATCAGAAGATGATGGAACATAAAACAGTGGAAAGAACTGAATAGTGGCATGACAACCACATGGAGAAGAGAGTGATGGGAAACCGCCAAGGAAAGTTAAGGCTGATAAGGATGAAGGCGATGAGAGAGAGCTGGAATTAGAAGTTGTTACTACGAGAGAAGATAGGAAAGAAACACCAAAGCAAAACAAGAACGTAGCTACTGTGTAAATGTGAAATGAATATTCCTCCTGGTATCCATCCCTCGGTCACAAAATGTGTCTCTCTCAATATATCGAAAAAACCAGACTTTTCAGCCAGAGGAGGCTGAAAAAAAGCCTCCGGGGAAGGCATCGGGACAGGCACCGGGGCAGAGGGGCGGGGCAGTGCAGGCTGAGGGCCACTCGCCCCGTCTTTGAAACCCCCACACACGGACCCAGAGCCTCAGAGGACGGAACCCGGCACCGACCGCCCTCCAGCAGGCTCGGGGATCCCTCCCGCCCGGCCCCGATCAGGCCCGGGGATCCCCCGCCTTGCCGGGCCCGGGCAGAGCGGCCGCTCCCGCGGAGCTGCCCCGGCCCGGCCCCGCCGCCCCCCGGCAG
>VZRL01001898.1:3309317-3346810 GCA_013397895.1 Origma solitaria | reverse complement strand
GCGCCGTAGGAGCGGAGGCTGGCGCCGGAGCGGGGTGGGCGCCCCGGCCGAGCTCGCTCCCCGCAGCAGCGCAGCCCCGGCGCCCAGAGCCTTTTCTTGCCTCCCGGCGATTAATGGAATGATGTTGCGGAAAAGGCAGAGCGATCCTGCCGGGCTCAGTCGGGACTGCTCGGGCGGCGGCGGAGGCGGCGGCAGCGGGGTAGCGAGCGGCATGCGAGTGCCCCCCCGGCGCTATGGCTAGCGGTGGGTCCGGCAAGCNNCCGGCAAGTCCAGCAGCGAGCTCTCCGGCGGCGGCATCCCCAGCAGCAGCTCCCTGCAGAGGAAGAAGCTCATCTCTATCTGCGACCACTGCAAGATCAAGATGCAACTGGTGGCCGATCTGCTTCTGCTGTCGAGCGAGACCAGGCCGGTGAACACCGAGAGTCTGTCTGTCTTCGGTGAGTCCTTTGAGAAGTGCAGGGACACGATCATTGCCAGGACCAAAGGACTCTCCATCTTGACCCATGACGTCCAGAGCCAGCTCAACATGGGACGCTTCGGGGAGGTGGGGGAAAGCCTGATGGAGATGGGGGAGCTGGTGGTCTCCCTGACCGAGTGCTCTGCCCACGCTGCCTACCTGGCTGCCGTGGAGACTCCGGGGGCCCAGCCTGCCATGCCTGGCTTGGTGGATCGCTACAAGGTGACCCGATGTAGGCATGAGGTGGAGCACGGCTGCGGGGTCTTGAAGACCACCCCTTTGGCAGATATGAGCCCTCAGCTCCTGCTGGAGGTTTCTCAGAACATGTCCAAGAACTTGAAATTCCTGACAGACGCCTGCGTGCTGGCCAGTGAGAAATCCAAGGATAAATTTGCTAAGGAGCAGTTCAAACTCAGTGTCAAATGTATGAGCACCAGCGCCTCTGCCCTCTTGGCCTGTGTCAAGGAGGTCAAGACCTCACCCAGCGAGCTGACCAGGAACCGGTGCGTCTTGTTCAGTGGACCTTTGGTGCAGTCTGTCTATGCTCTGGTGGGCTTTGCCACTGAGCCCCAGTTTTTGGGTAAAGCTGCCACCATTAATCCAGAGGGCAAAGCTGTGCAAACTGCCATCCTAGGAGGAGCCATGAGTGTGGTATCTGCATGTGTGCTCCTGACCCAATGCCTCAGGGATATAGCCCAACACCCCGAAAGTAGCACCAAAATGAGCGATTACAGGGAAAGGTTGAGGAACTCAGCTTGCGCCGTCTCCGATGGTTGCAACCTGCTATCTCAGGCACTAAGAGAAAGATCTTCACCCAGGACTTTACCGCCAGTGAACTCCAATTCTGTGAATTAACCCCCACATCGTCTGTTCAGATCCCAGTCATTGCTAAAGGAAAATAATATCCCACCTCCTCACCCCTTTTTTGTATACCAAAGAATTTGCTTGGATGAGCCCAATCCTTTGATTTCATGTGGTGAAGAAGCAGAACATATTCAAACTATATGTACTAATAAAGGTAGCCAGTTTTGGCTTCTTTTTATTTTACTTTAGAGTTAAGCAAGTATCTGCAGATAAATTTTCCTTTATTCAACAAGGTCTTCACACAAATGGTAAAACTGTTTCAAAGTTTTTTATATTTGGGGAGGTGGGGGTATCTTAGAAAAAGGAGGAAAAAAAAAGAGCTTTAATCGCGCTGGGTGCGGTTTTTAAAGTTTGTCTTGTCTTGTCTTCCGAAATTTCCCTTCTAAATTTTGCTGTTTGGTTGTGCAGGAAGAAGGTTACCTCAGTTCTTACTCATTTAAAAAAATGAAAAAAACCCAACAACACATAGATGATGGATGTAGCTACTATTTTGTTTGTTTTTGTTTTGTATGACTTTTTTTATTTTGCATCAAGTGTTAGGTTAGAAGTGCATTTGGTGTGTAGGAGTGGAAGGACTGGAGGTTGTGATTATGTTTTCCATGTGTTGATTTCCAAACTGGGGGAAAAGCTACTGTGAGTGTTTAAACAAACAAACAAAATTACACTATAACAAAAGTGATTTTTAATTTTTTTTCCAATGTCAGTTTTTATCTTGCATGTACTGGAGTATTTATTTCATCTATTAAAATGTTATGTTTCTCAGATGCCTTTCTGTGAATCTCTTAATACTTGAATAATTGAACAACTAGGCCTGTTTGTATTGTATGTCATTTCCCCCAGGGAATGGGTGGTACAAATGTAACTTCTAGACAGCAGCATACAGGCTTCAATTCAGTTCTTTTATTTTCATAAATACTGTCCCTCTCCCAGTACCACCCCTCCTCCTCAGGAGCCTCTGACAGAGCTACTCCAGTTGCATCTGTGGACAGCTGGGCAGTGCTGCACACACTGGGATTGCTGTGCACTGCGATTGCTTGGTATTGGGATTGCTCTGCACTGGGACTGCTCTGCAGAGTGCCGCTGGTGGCTGCAGCAGGGCACAGCCTGCCTTTGTTTGTCTTTATCAGCATTCCGTGTTACCTTTTGGGAAGGTTTTGTATTTTAATTCTTGCAGATGTTGTGGGGCCATCTGTGTGTTAAATTTATGAGTTTCAGTATTATTTCTTGAAAAACTTTACTCTGCTGGTTAGCCCAGCATGTTCCATGTGTCTGCTTGGGACTGTGAAGGTTTGCCAGAGTGGGTGCTTTAATTCCTCAGAGGTTTGTGTTGGGAGTTCTCAGTAGAGATTTCTGTCAAAGCAGTTGGAGTTTGATTTTGTAGATTACAGGAGAAGATGGCTAACTTCTGAGGCGCAGCCGACCTCCAGTTGAATTCCTTAGGAATTGTGAGTGGAGCTTAGTGCATGCTGCAGTAGTTCCCATAGTTGCAGTGGTGAATTTTGTCAGTCTCGTCTTTGAGGGTCTGTGAGATCTGTTGCCTTCTGTATGTTCTGTTAAAGGTAAATAGAACAGAACAGCAAGTCTTCTGGCAAGGTTTTGTTTGACTGCCATGCTCCGTTGCATAACTGTGCGTTTTTTTATAGATTTGCAGGTTGAACAATGTTGAAAGCTACTGGAGGAAGCACCTTAAAAATGTTGTTACCATGGCTTAAACCTTAACAAATACTGTTCTATTTATTCCTTTGAAGAAGGAAACCTTTGGGTTTTGGATATGGAATGGACCTGGAGTAGTGAAAGGTCTTTTTTTACAGCATTATTGTTTCTCTGGCATATGGTGCTTTTACTTAAGGGGAATGAAACGTTACTGGGTAGTGGACAAATACATCTGTTGGAGGAGATAAAAACTATATCCATATCTACAAGGTTAGAAAAAAATAATTCCTTAAGTACAGTGGACCTCTGTGTTAGGTTTTGTTTCTATTTAAATGGAACTTCTCTGACTTCAGTGAATTGTATGAACAAGACTTTCCTTTGCCATAATCAGCCCAGGCTACACTCACACGGGGTGTGATTTTCTCACCACACTGTCTGTGGTGCCCACATCTCTGCGGTGAAGTATGGAAGTCCTCTCACTGTTTTTTCATAAATACATGCACACGGTGTTCTAACTTTGAGATGCCTCCCCAGGTATTTCCTCAGAGGCTCTCACGTGTGCACACACAAACGTTTTCCCATCTGTATGGCAGGAGCAGCTGGAGGAGTCTGGAGGGACTCGTAGGAGGCCAAGGCCATCTCCAGGGAGGTGCTGTGGCTCTGTGCTCTTGCAGTGTCTGCTCAGCTGTCCTCTGTATCTCCTTCCCTGGTGGGTGTCTCCATGGGAGCTGCGATAGCCTCCCCAGCGACCCTTCCTCCTTTTCCGCAGCAGCGGTGGTTGCAGGAGGAGCAGGGCTGTTCCAGGATGTGCTATCTGCTGAGGAACAACCCCACCCTTCCTCTGCATGGATCCTGCCTGCTGCAGGGCTCCGTGCGGGACGTGCAGCCGTGGGGCTGGGGCGCTGCAGGGCACAGGTACAGGAGCATCCTTCAGCTCCAGGTCCTTTCGCTTACTCTGACCTACATTGGGGACACCTCCTCCTTCCACAGACAAACCAGAGAATTCTGAAAGGCAGCTCTGCAGCACGTCTGACGAGAAAAAAGTAATGTCCCGCTGGCTCTTTTGATGTTTCTACTTAATAATTTTTGGTGCTGCTGAACTAATTAGATCCTTTTTGATTCATTTATACATTATTGAGGTTATATGGATCACAGTACAGCCTCCTTATTACCTCTGCATATGAAAAGCACTGTATTATTAACGATGATAATGCTGATTTTTGTTGTGGTAAGATCTTGTTTGAAGTGGTTTAGTGCAATTTTTGTTTTAACAAGGTTGCTGTAGCTTCTCCCTCTCCTTCCTTATTACATTTTTAAGTGAGGTACATGCATACATATATAAATAAGTATGTATCATCTTTTAATACTAAAAGACACAAACTGCTCTAGATCTCCCTTTGCTTTTCAGCTGTGTGTCTTTTGGAAGGATTCTGTTTTATAAATTAAATGGGAAATGCAGCCAGGCCATGATTTTTTAAGGCTGATTAAAAAAAATACATATACGCCAATAGAAAATTCACCAAAGTAACTTCCTATAACATTTTAAAACAATAGTAATTTTAACAGTTCAAAATGTTCAATCATTTCTTTTGAGAGTACAGCTCGCACAAAGGGAGGCACGCACTGCTCCCTGGCCTCAGCTCAACAGTGTATCTGTCAAAATCTGTGCTACTCATGTAATTAGCACAGCAAAGTTTTAAAAAAAGGGTTTTGATGCCAACAAGCGCAACTTGCACATCGTGGCATTTTTCTGAGGTGAAAAGAGTGGAATCCCACTACTAGGTGAGAATATATATATCTATTTTAAATGCTGTAGTGCCACATTTATAAAGACCTAATGTATATTGTGATAATTTATTTGGAATTTATTCCTATAGAATATTAATTCTGATACAAGGCATTAGTTCAGTAGGTATATTCATGTTGTTTGTTTACTTTGTACTCTCTGGGATAATAAAAATACAAAATGGATGAGTTTAGAGGGTGCACTTGCAGGGCCCATCGAGGTCACTGATTATCACTTGGCACCATACCTGGGGCCCTGTTCCCAAATGCTTCCACACCATTTAAATCAGCTGGTCCTGTCACTATTTCAACGTGGGCTTACACAAGCATGAGATGTTTTCTGATCTGGAATCTTGATGATTTTGACAGGAAAAAAAAATGTTTTAGGGTGCTTATATCGCATGTGCCATAGGCATTTAATAGAATGGTTAACTTATTTCTAAAGACATTATGCAATGCACATTTGTAGCCAAAAACAATGCTATCCCCACCACAAGAGAAGTGAGCTTGTTTTTTAAATGTAATAATTTTTTAACAGGGAAGGAGCTGCCACCTTTGTATTGTCTGTGAATTCGATACGATCTTGTGGTTGCTGCTTCAGCATAGGGAAGGTCATTATTGATGTAATACAGAAGCTGAATTTGAGTTTGAGATCAGAGCGATGTGTTCTCTGATTCTAAAAAAAGTAAGTTCTGTAAGGCAACCAGTAAACTAGCAGCAAAATGCTGTTGGAAAGCAAGTACACTGTTTAAGGGAACTTGCAAATGTAAAGCCATGTTATTTTTCAAAACTAAGAGAGAAAAAAAAAGACCCTGGGTCAGATAATTCCCTTCACTTTTTACCACAGGAAATGATCAAAGTAGCAGAAAATCTGCTCTTTTTGGCCAAACTTCTGTCAGAGACAGAAGGGGTCGAGCCAACACATGGTGTATGCAGCCGTGCAGCAAGAGGGGATGTGGCTGATGGGAAAGGAGGTGGGACCAGAGAAAATCTGTAGGGTAATACCTCTTATTAAACCCACAGGAATTTTCCTATTCTCGATAAACCAGTGGCTGATCCAATAAAGCAAATCTCAGACAGCACAACCTTTCTTTCTGGGCCGTCAGAAGGCTGTGAATGAGAATGTGGGGCTGGGAGCGTTTGGGATGCTCTGTGCTCAGCAGCTGTGTTGCTGTAGGGAACCAGAGGTCTCTAGGGTGGCTCTGAGACATGTAAGAAGTGCAGGCACAACGTGTACCTGCCAGAACTGTTTGGTGGGAAACTAAGGGGTTGGGTTTTATCTTTCTTTGCTTTCTTCCCTATCGGGCTCTTTCCAGACTTCACAAGCAGAAGCAGATGGTAGGGGCCAGTACATTTTATTTCTTTGTTCTTGCTGCCTGTGAAAGGTGCCAGATGGGCAATGATAAAGATAGAAATTCTCTTCCTGTAGCCCAGGGATAGCGGGAAATGCAGAGCTTCAAGGCTGCCCTATCCTCACAGGATCACCATAACATGTTTTTTTGGGCCCACTGTTTCACTCTTTGATTTTTTGCCAAGAAACTGACAGAAAATCCCAATGGCAACTTGACAGGGGCATTGAGGACCAGCTAAATATTTCCCATATGACACCAACCCACCACCAGGTTTGGATCACTTACAAATGATCCAAAAAGTAGATGGGCTAGGTATGAAGTGCAAGGCCAGATCCTTCATATGAATAACTCAGAAAACTAAATACTGTGTACTCAGAGGTGTTTATTTACTTGGGAATTAGAATTATCATATTTTTTATATGTAAGACTAGTTCAAAAGTATATTTAATTTACATAATTAGCAACAGTACTCAGAACCATTTTCTTAATGAAGACAGACATCTATGGACATGAAGGGCCTTGTCCATGACTGTAATTAAATACTAATATTTTCCACACTATGTTCAAATGTTAAGGGTTGTTTTTAGTGTGGTAAAGTAAGGAATTAGATATTGATTTTCATTAAATGGAATATTTTCCTAGAGCTTGTTTTATTGCACTGGAGTCCTTTGAACCTAAGGGTTTTTTTTAAATTTTGTTTTTTTAAAACCATGCAGAGTATGATGCTATATTCCAGCAAAGTCAAAAGCAGCATTTCAAGATTAATGCAGAGATTCCTGGGGTCCTTTGTCAGCTTGCCAGGCTCTTGTTCCTGTTCTAACTTAATTTTTTATAATTTCCTTTTATGTTAATAAAGACTTCTTGTGGCTGTAAAAGTTGAAGTTGTCTCACTCCATAGACAGCCTGGTTCTTATGTAGATTCTATTTAGATTATTTAGAAATCCTGCTGGTTGCCAGATGGAGCTCTTCTGGGTTTTATGTTAAATACTTGGAAAGCTAAATAGCTTGATTTTCCTCTTCTCCCTCCCTCTATAAAATAAATAAATACTTCAAAAGTGATTACTAACAACTTGCTTAAATTCAGCTTTAAAATCAAATTATTTTGAGGTGAAGTGACTGCAAGCGTGAGATCTCTCAGTGTAGTCGGATTTTGGTAGGGTTTGACTTAGCTACCAAGATCTTAAGCCATCAGTTTTTCTCCAGTTTTGTCTGGGCAGCAGGAACCTGAACTTTAGTTTGGGGATAGAGAACACGGCCCTGAATCCAGCTGGGCACTGGCACTGATGACCTGAGGGACATCAGTTTCACACTGAATGCACACAAGGTGTTCCCCCAGGCCATGCAGAAGTCACTTGGGAAGCACTGGGAGTCAATGTCCCACTAATCATAATTCTGTTGTTGTGAACTTACAAAATGTCAAGAGAGCAATTTTGGCCCCCAGGGTTATGTTTTCAAGTACAGAGTAAGAAATTGCCCTTTTCTAGTCAATTTTTTTTCAGTATATATTGATTCTGTCTGGTTCACATTACATATAGGAAGTCTCCCAATTGGCTGTTCAGGTGTACTTTGGCCCCTGTTTGCATTCTGAACATGCACACCATGGAAAAAAGTGAGAAAAGTCAGCTCGATCTCTATGTGCAGTGTGACAAATTATAGGCCCTGCAGCACTTCTGAATTGGCATGTAGTTAATGCTCTGGTCTTATTTAAATGCTTCAAATTTAGTCAATGTTTAAAAATTTACTTTCTGTTTAAAAATTTACTATGGAATCAATCTGTTCTGGCTATATTAGATTCATAGTTCAAAAACTTTATCCTCTTTCATCATCTTAAAGTAGTCATTGGTCTAAAACTCTTCAATCTCTGGGTCTGGCTTAAAAAACAAAAAGAAATTGAGCCCTATATTTCAGTTTTAGTATTTTTGAAAGCTTTAAAGCTAATGAGTTGACCTATTTTTAAATTACAAAGCATGGAAAAATAGTGGGTGTATTCTTTTTCATGCTGAAGTGAGCCATTGTTTCTCTGCTCATAATTAAAAACTCACTTTTTAGAAACTCAGATTGGTCCTAGGCATCACAAGAAAACCTGTAAGTGAAACTGCCTGCATGAAAATTCCTTAATACTGTGTTTAGACATAGATTCATTCAGGATCTGTAATCTTGTGAGTATTATTAGAAGACTTTGTCCCAACAGCCTGTAAATGGAGCTGGTAACATCTGAAGAGCAGTTGCTGAAGTGAGCACTGCAATTTCCAGAGACAAAGTGATATCTCTGAAACTCCAGAGATAGGCACTGCTGCCTGGGCACTGCAGGGTGTGACACTCTGGAGAAGCTACAGTGAAATATGGGACTGAAAAAAGCTGTGAGCAAGAGAGGCTCAAAGGGAGGGCACAACTTAGAGTTTTTGAGGGGGGGGGCAAATGGAAAATATTTGGGCAGAACTGTAGGAGTGTTTAGGGGCTTAACTCCCATTGATTTGTAGTGAGAGGATGTTTTGTGGGCCTGGTCATTTGCAATGAGCTTTCAATGCCTGTGGTTTTAAAATTAATTATAGGATGTTGGGTCTTACTGAAGCTCTAGGAAGCTGGGAAATTTGCAGCTGAAGTACCAGCATGGGCCATAATCATGTTCCTGCCATGCTGACCTCTGTGCATGGCTTACAAGCTCTTGTTATCCTTGCAGGCAAGGGGCCCAGCTCAACCTCATGTGTCTTTTATGGTTGCCAGATGCCAGCATTGTGCATCTTACTTTCACATCAGAATCACAGATTTTGTCTCTGTCCCTCTGCCCTCTGCTCCTGGTGCAACACCCAGATGTGAGAAAGAGCTCCCTTTGTGCTCTGTGCATGTAAGCCCCACAGAGGCCACGCACATGGGGATGGATCCTGGTAGCCAAGGGCCAGATGGCATTGGGAACATCCCTGTTCTCTCTGTGTGCAAATGCCAACCTCCTCAATGCCACGTACCTTCTCCCAAAATGTGTCCTGAAGAGCTGCCCCTGACCTGTGTTCCCTGGATCTGCATCTCACACGCACTTTGTCAGAGGCCTAATGCTCCTCAGAAGGGAGGGTAATCTGTTTAGGTATTTATGAGGTGATTTGAGCTGGGGGAGTGGCGGGGGAGCAGGATACTGAGAGATGTAGGTTAGTGGCCAGCTTAAAGTTGTAGCCCTTAAGGAGTGTCCTTTTGGGCTTTTGTATGGCACTTTCTGCATCTGTTTTAACTAACTGCTGTTTGCTAACCTTGTGTATTGATCTTCAGCTCTGAGTTCAGCAATAGAGGAGACATCTGAATTTATATTGCTCTGTGAAATCTATTTATTGAGGAATCTCCTATAACTTTCCTATGCTGGACCCTGAGGCTTCTTTTCTTATCTTGCCACAGGTTTCTTGTTTATCAAAATTACTTTAGTTTTCTCTTCAACCAAAGAAAATAGCTCCAAAGGAAACCCTATTTGGTGTACTTATCCAATTCCCTACCTGTCTGCCTTTTAGGGACAGTTTCAAGATAATTAGATGAAAATCACTTTCTTTGAGAAGTAATTTTACTCCTAAATATCAAAGCCATAGTTGGAAACTCGTGAGCATTTTCTTTTGTATGTGATTAAACCCACATCTGTTCATTGGGTAGAACAGAGGAAGAGCCATGCTTTTCTGCCTTGATATGTAAGACAACAAAAGACCAAATGTTCAGTTCACTTTCATGACTGTACTGTAGTACACAGAAATGTCTGGCTGCATCAACAGTGCTGGTTTGGACCCTAAGTGTCCTTTGATTACAGTCCCAGCACTTTGCAGACACTTGTATGGGGGGGAAAAAGAAAAATATGGTGAAAGACCATGTCAGGACATTATATTGTTCTGTATTAGGTTTGGTTTTGTTTAAAACAAGAAAGCTCAAATTAGAATTATGTGCCAATTCTTTATAGGATCCCACTCATTTGGCAAAGGAATTGCATTAATTACATCTTGTTTTCTGTACTGTGTCATTACAGAAGAGAGAGCACATGCTGCACTTGTGAATGAAATAACTCACTCACTTCTTTGAAATCTTTGCTGTATTTTCCCCTTTTCCTTTGGAAATAATGGTGGCCTGTAAAAGACTCCCTGAGCGATAAATATGCTTTGCAAATGTACAGTGGTGATCAGAAAGCAGCTTGAGTAAAACAGACTTCTAAAATCTCTTAAATCTATGTGATAGAACCATGACTAAAATGTCAAAGTACTTTTTCAAAGCTTTTCCCAAAAGTATTGCCTTAGCCATAGTCTTACCTGGGTTGCTGTTGCAGTCATTTACTGTTGCTGTGGACATCTCCTCCCCATGAGATGATTTCAGAAGATGGACAGGTTTCACTGACAGAAGATGCAGTTGCTGGCTGGGTTTGGATTCTTTTTAAGGCTGTGATCTCAGATGTTGCAGGTTCTTCCTTGTGAGACTGCGTTTTACTGAGGTGATCTGGAGTCACTAATCTTGAATCACTAATGTCCAAGGAAAATCACTCCCGTCAAGAGAATAGAGCATAAAGAATGTTCACAGTCCACCTGTAGGAAAATAATGGAATGTAGGGAATGGACACTTCCAATAATTCTGAACTAGCCCTTCTACCTCAAGACTATTAATTCCAAAATTTAAAGAATTTTAGATGCCAAAAAAATTTATAACCTGCGTGATTCACAAAAACCTTCCTTCATGTGTTGCTCTTTTCAAAGTTTATTTATCAAAAATAACAGGTTAAATGTTGGGGGGTTTACACCAAAAAATAGCAGGGTTTTTTATCAATGGGGAAAAAGCAAAGTGGAAGCGTCTCTTTTGGTTTTCAGAAGTGGGCTGCAGAAAATATTTCTTTTACTCATTAAGATGTTCTGTAACTAAGTAATTCTACTTCTTACATAATTCTAAAATATATTTTTACTGTTGATTTGCATTGACGTCCTCCAGTTTTATTTTAGAAAAGTTCTCAGCTTGTTTATGCACTTCAGTTTTATCGACTATATAAATTTGTCCTCGGAATCAAATAATCCTGGTTAGTGACAGAGTGAAATGATATTAAATCTATTTCTAACAGAAAGAGCTAGCTCTGTGCTGAAGTCAGATTGATGATAATTTCAACCTAGTAATTTTAAATGCTGCTGTATTTGTAGTAGTGTAATTCTCAAACTGTTTAATTTTATCACCACTCCAGAAAGTACAAAATTCTCTCTCTCAGACCATTTCTGGGGGGTATTAGAGCCCTTTAGAATGTGCTTAGCAAAAATGTTCCTCGTTAGATCTAGTTTGCAAAGTGAGTCCTACCTGCAGATATGAAACAGGGATGTGCAGGTTTAACATGTTCTGAGAGAGGTTGTTACAATGTTAGTTAAGAGCTGCATTACCTGAGGTTTGGGTATTTCGACTTTTCAAAGAAACACAGACTTTTTTATTATTTATAAGCAACCTTTTAAATTTGTTTAGGTGCATGAAAGCCCCAGGAGTGTTTTATGGTAATCTCACCCCTCTTTAGTTCTTGTCAAATATTTCCATTGCTTATTTATTTATTTACTTATTTTCTAAATACACAGCACAGTACCCTGTGCAAATATGAAGCATTGATTTTGATAGCAAATTAGTTTCTGGTTTCAGTGGGGACAAAGTTTATACCATGATTCTCTTCACTGGATAAATTATTTGTCTCTAGCATCTCCAGACAGACAGCAGATCTACCAAATTACTACTAAATGCTCATGAAATACTAAGTAATTATTAAATTGCTAAAAATCTGCTCAGATCTAGCACTTAGTTGAGACCTTCTGCTTATAAGCAGGGACTTACATGGAAATATATTTGGTAATAAAGTAAATGCTTGTCATCATTATGCCCTGCCAGTGATTTTGGGTCTCTGCATGTAAGGACTGGGAAAGAAGGTGGAAACTTGTCTGGTCACACAGTACAGCTCAGTTCTCAGGCAATAAAAAAGCCCTTGCAGAGTTAGCTTGGATGAGCTGATAAATAGGGAGCTGTAGCTTTCTGATAACTGAGGGATTTGTAGAGCATATCGAGTCACAGTAACTGTTAAGCAGTTGGGCCAAGTCTGCTCACAGTGAACATTTCTTCTTCATCAGAACAAAAACTGTGTTGTCTATCCCAGGCTGTCATAGATCTTCACCTTTGAGGACTGTGCCTTTTCTAAAAACACAGCTAAAAAACAATGCACCTGTTTCCCATGATGTATGTCCAAGCAGTCATCACGTTTTTGTGCCTGTCTTGGTCCTGAGGATGGCACTGTGTACTACTGTCCAGTGATGCTTTATTTTGTCTTGCTTTTTACACTGTCATTCACATATTTCATAGTGCATATCATCAGACTAGAAGCCTCTCTTTCTCACCTCTCTTTCTATTTCTTCTCTAATGCTTCCAAAAATCTCTTGTACTGACTTATAAAAACAGCTGGAGCTGCAACATCACTCTATTTTAAGCTCTGAATTGTCTTAGCATTGGTTCCGCATGCTGCTTGGGTGGAGACGTCAGTTAAAATTCCCAACACAGCCAGGAACTGCAGCTCTGTGTAAGTGGTGATTTTTAATTACATTACACTAAAAAGAGGATTTTTCCCAGAGCACTTTAGCAAGAGGGAAAAAAATGGAAATAGCGTTTGAGGATGACCTTCCACCCCAGTGATCTGGGGGTGATGTTGGCTGATGTCTGTTATTGCTCAGTCTGTTATTGCCATGGACCTGCAGTAGTCGAGTGCTCTGTCATCGTAACTAAGCAGAAAACTCCTGAGCTCACTAAACAGTTTGTGAGGGGTTTGGGAAATGGCAGAAGGATTTATGAATGCAACTGCAGAACAAAGTATTCCTTAATGTTACATGAAACAAATATGGGTCCTATTTGAGCAGACTTTGAATGCATTGATTCTTGCAATTTCTTCTCTCAGAAGTGCTATTCCTGACCCCAAGATCCTGAGAAAGAGAGAAGGAGAGATTAAAAAAGAAGGGAATTACTTTGCAGCACTCCAGCATGGGAGCAGGAAAAGTATTGTTTGGTTGTCTTCAAAAGAGAGGCAGTGTTGTAATCTGTTTCGTTTTTGTCCACAGAACTTGAAAAGATTTTTCCTAGAAATGTGTAATGGGACTGTCAGAAAACAGACCCCTCCCCTTCCCAGTAGTTTCCTGCTGAAGTCATTTAAGGCCTCACACAGCTTTCATCTGTGTAGGCACTGAGAGCTCATGGGCCAAGATTTTTATTTTTTTTAAAGGGAATACAAGCAAAACTGAATCACTTTTTAAAAAGTCGTTAGGAATGAAAGTTGGAAGTTTTTCTGCATGTGAAGCTGGCTCTCCACTTAATCAGTTTCTCATTTCCGTTCTGTTTCTGTCAGTCCCGGTGAAGTGGCTGTAGGTGTTTTTCTTGTTTTAGGTATTGCTCAAAGCATGTATGTGAGCTGCCCAAAGGGGCGGAGAGGGAAGTTGTTCCTTACTTCACTTCTGGGACTGTCTGTTCAGGGCTTTACACAGGAGGTGACTTGGAAAGGCTTGTGAATTCCATTTACTGTGCACTCAGACCTGATGATCGCAGTAAGCTGAGCACACAAAACCTGCTCTGCAGGCAACAGCCCTCATGCAGTAGCTATTTAGAAAAAATATCCCTTTGTGGAACTGGCAGATAGCCTGCATTTGCAAAGATGGGGATTTCTGTTGGTTATATATACTATCTTTAACACAATGATCAAGGCAATGTGCTCTTAGAAGAAACCATTACTGCTCTGAATAAATGGATGCTACTCAGCATGCATTTTCTGCTTGGACTGAATTCAAGCCTCCCATTCTGAAATGGATAGCTTTTTTGGATCGCATTCACTTGTCTCTCAGACAAATCTGTAGTGTGGATTTGTTCCTTAGATGAATGATACACATTTCATCCGGTTCCTTTCAAGTCAAACTCTGCCTGGCACAAGAATGATAAATGTTATTTTCTTTCTCCTTCTGTTTAGAAGACCATGTTGTATTGTGAAGGATGAACCTCATTCCCAAGAGAGATGAAGTGCATTTAGAGGTGGATGTACTGGTACATGTTTGTAATGCTACAGCTCTGCCATAGGCACCTCGTCAGACAGACATATGTTGGGGTAGTCTTGAGCCTTAGTCACACTGCACGTATCAGCTCTTTTGTAAAGCTTTCATTGGAGGTTATATGTCCCTAAAGCCTAGAGGAGTCTTCTCTCTGAGTGAATTTTCCTATTTTGTTTTACTATTAGTCTTCGGGGGTAATACAGTATACAAGTATAATGTACAAGTATTTCAGCCTTGGAGCATGAAGAGCTTCCTGATGTTAGCTGGTTATTATAAATTACATATGCATTTAAGAGAAGAAAATGCCAGTATTTAAGTAGGCCACCAGCATACTGTGAATGCAATCCACTGCATTCATATGACATTTAAAGCGTGTATTTGCATTTGCTATGAAACTGTGCATACCTAATGTGTGATTTTTGGGGCTTTCCTTGATCCCGTGGATAAGGAAGCTCAGTGAGTTGAGCACAGCCTAAAGAACAAATGTACTGATTCGAATTAAACTCCTGATCAGGTCCCAGCATCACATTTGGGATTGATGAACTAACTGGTACACTTTGAGAAAACTCGAGTTCACTCCCAGCAGCTGACCTTTATCCTGCAGTGCTGGCAAGCCCTGAGCATTACCTGTCCCTGTCACCTCCCCACATCCCATCTGTCCTTGTGAGGAAACCATATGTTTGAGGCTAGACAGAAAAGATATTCCGTGGTCTTTCTGATAAGGGCTGACTTGAGGACACAGCACTTTAGACAGCCTGGACATAGATTGACTGCAGAGGCCATGTGGAAAGGCTGTGGCTCAAGACCTGTTTCTAGGAATGGCCATCTCAGATACAATTTAAGCAATTTGCTTAATTTGCTGTGGTCCTATTTGTGCTGAAAACTTACCCAGCCTTTCCCAAGGCTTTAGATCCTTACCTGCTTGCTAAGGTATTTTTATTTGTCTGTCTTATTACTGGAATTATTCTTGTTGCTTAACTACAGTGTTGGCAAAAGTTCTTGTCATACTGAAAACAAGATTTGAACTGAATCCAAAAACTGTGGAGTCGGGGCAGCTGTATGATGGGGAGGAGGTGGCACATGCTTTCTAAGATTTGAAACTATTAACCATATATTCAAGGAAATGGCACCAGAAATGTCTTTATTTCTGGTGGTAACTGATAATTTTCACCAAGAGCAGCTTTGGTTCTTATTATAACTTCTTCTGTCAAGAGGCTAAGACTAGCCAACCCTGCTTTTGTGAGTTAGCAGTGGTAATTAGAGATGCCTGCTCTATATTACGGTGATGTGTACATACACTGGTAAAGGTTGATAATAGGAAACTTGTCATTCAGAAGCCATTCTGCCAAAATGTCTGTCTGCTGCTTGGCCCCTTGTGTAACGAATGGCGCCAGTCACCACAAGTCACCGGGGGTGACCTAATGACCAGTCACCACTAGTCACCACCTAGTCTCAGGGCAGCAGCATTTTTATACATAATTCCTTTCTGTGTGTGAAAGCCCTTCTAGGCATCAGCAGAACAGCTGGCTCAGTAACTGAGGCATGCAATTTACAGGGGTGACAAAAAACTGTACAAGCAGTGTAAGCCTTCCTTCCAAAGAATGGAACAGTCAGAGTTGCTGGAAGAACGTGATAAGAGTGTCAGTGGCTGCCTAGGTTAGGGAAGGATCGGGCGTGTTCACTGAGGAGGATAGCGTTTGTTTAGGTTTTTCCTCCTGGGACTAGTTTAGTATTTCAAGCACGTTTGGGAACTTTTTCTTCCCCCAATGGTCTAAGATGTGAACTGGACAGTGTGTACAGATCTGAGAGAATAAGACTTAGCAATGCTTCAGAAAAAGCAGTTGCATATCCTATAATGACAGCTTTGTTTCTGGATGCCTGTGCAGGCTCAGTTTTTGTTTGCTGACTTTTCTTTCAGCTTAAAATACACAAGAAGATGCCTGTTGGGGCTGAAAAAACCTAAAGATAGACAAAACTGCAGAGTAAAATGGAGCTGAAACCAGCCCTGTCTGGGGAGTCCCTATGTGTGCTAATATCAAAGGGAACAGCTGGGGTCTGCTACTGACACCATTGTGAAACCCACGTTACTTTCCACCTGACTATATGCTTAGTGTGCGTACCCTGTCCAGCAAAATGGAGAGTTGGTACTTGTCTCCTTTTTTCTCACCATCCATGGGAAGGTTATTTAGAGCAGCATTGTCTGAGTCACTTTGTCACAAGCCCATTCAAAAGGCATTTTTTGTGTGTGAACTGCTCCAAGATGAGGAGCAGACACAAAGGGACATACTTGTACAAGTTGCTATTCAGAAATCTTGAAACATAAAAACACATAGCTCTGAAGGAAAAGGCCAAGACCCTGAAAATAACTGGCCAGGGTAATGGAAATTGTTAAAAGAATGATTGGGAGCAGCCACAACCATTGCCAAAATCATTACGTTCATCAAGCTGAAAAATGAGCCTGGTGGTAGCAGTACATCCAGATGGCCAAGGAACAAGACTTATTGGTAATCCATCCATTTGCCTGGTTGGAATCTTGTCCACCCAGACTTGCTCTCGTTCTCTGAGAAGGCTCGGGCTCCTCAGCAGTCAGACAGTCACTGCTGGAGGCACAGGTCGCAATATGCAAACCTCAGATCGTTAACTTGGCTTGTATGGACACTCTCCAGATCTGTGTTCCAGTGCCTGAGTGCTGTGTGTGCTGCCAGCATGGCTGGGTGCCTGCCAGCAATTAGGGACCCCAGGAGGTCCCTCAAAACTGATGTACAGCTTCTGGAGCTCTCCTTGCAACACAACCTTTCCCAGCAGAGCGTGATTGCTGTAACGTGGAAGGGAGCTTTGCTCTACGCATGCTAAGTACCCTTATCTCTCAAGTGGCCTAACTAACATAATTAGATTAAACTAAGAGGAATTGGGCCTAATCTCATCTCTGTTTTAGATTCTGCCACTCCTTTTCAGGTCCAGAGAAAGGCCTGAAAAGGCCTGAAAGGACTTTGAGTCCAAAAGCCTGCCTGTTCTTTCCAATTATATTAATTGTCCTAAGAAAAGTATCTTTTTGTGTATGTTCTTTCTCTACAAACTCTGTTTCTCTCTTGCTACAATACAATTGTTAGTTCCATCCTGGAAGGATTGGCATGTATGTAAATTGCAATAAAAGGATCTGATCTGTGCTGTTAACTAAGTTGGGGGGAAAAAAGCAAAGCTGTGCATTAGTGCAAGAAAGCTGTCATTAAACAGGCAGTGTTTTTTAATACAGTTAAAAGTCAGCTGTTATGGTTACCATCATATTAAGTTTTTCTCCCCAAAATTCACTTGTCCTCTTAATTAAGATAAAACTTTCCCCATAAAGCATCTATTTTGTTTTTAGACAAACCTGTGGCTATTTAATATCTAGTTCATTTTAAAAGCTACTAGCAAGGTGGAGCCAACACAGTGACATTACAACAAAACCGACTCTTTTTTCTTAGTTTGTAACCTTTTCTACGATACTAATATTACATCATTATTTCTTTTTTACACCAACCAGGATCCTCATAAACAACTGCAAAGACTTGACATGGTAACAATGAATACTAGAATAGTTGGAACTATCCTAGATGTCCTCTTGCAATACATCAGCACTATAACGTGAGGTGTGTGTCAGCTGCATTAGCAAAGTAAAGGTGCCAGGGACAGGAACATCTCACTTCTCCTATTTAAGTAAACATTTAAAAGATGAAAAAACTCCTCTCTCCCATATGGAACTGAAATGTGCTACAGAATGATTCACATCAAATAAATAAATGCTTTTCAGTTGCAATCATTTCCTATTGAGTTGAAGTGGTATTATGCTGTTTTAATCTCATCAGTTCCAGAAAGCACGCACAAATGAAAAGAAGTGATTTTAACGCTGTAGGAGGGAGAATTGCAGCTTGCACAGAGCATACAGCCAGAGGAAGAGGAATAATTTTACAATGACTGACCTCAATTCTATGCCAGTTCACAAATTCCACTACAATTAATTTCATTTTCATTTCCCACTTCATTCCTGAAAAAATTAACCCCACATGGTAACCCCTCATGCATTTATCCTATTCACAGTTTCTACGCTTTTTATCACAGAAGAATTTAAAACACTTAAAACCCATCCCAGTTTCATCTGATTGCCACTTCTACCCACCTTCACAGGGAAGTTCAACTTCTGCTGCCATCTGCAAGAACAATCAGTCTTAAAGGGTATTAATGAATGTTGGCAACAAACCTTTTGGAATGGTCCTTTTGGGCATAGATGCACACACGGGAACACTCCCTGCCTAACGCTGAAACACAACCACCTCTTTGGTGAGCAGCAGAAATAATATGACAGCTTGTAGCAACACTAAATAATCATCTACTTAGCCTAGAGCAAAAACTGAGCAGTGGGAATGTACAGCATTTGAACCAGCATTTGTTGGGGAAACATTTCTCTTAAGACACAGAAACCTGATTGACTGCAAATATACAAAACTTTGATAGTGCGGTACTTACAGTGCGTAAATTCAGCAAAAATTATTTCAACACTCTTGTATCTTGTTGATAGTACCTGTGCACTTTTGGAAAGATTTCTTCTTATAAACACCAGACTTTCGGAAACTTTTTCATTTGTACAACAGGAAGCTCCAGTCCTGCAAAAATATAATATTCTAATGAGACCATAGTCAGATATGGTGCAACAGTCATGACACTGATTTGTCACATACAGCTAAATATTCTGCTTGAATGAATCTCTCCCTTTTTAGACTCAGCTCTGTACTACAAACACTTGGTTTGAAGACTGAATTTGTTTTTTGCTTTAGTACTTCACCATTCCTGGAGAGGTGTCTCATGCTCCTGTTCATGTGGAATAGCATCTAATTTCCCAAGGTGTCTATTGACTTGAACAGGGTCACTCTGTATTAGACACACCATGCAGATGTTACAGTTAGCATTTCTGAGGTTTGTCTGTGCTGAAAAACACTACTGCCGAGGACTTTGCTTATTAAAACTGCAGTGAAAAGCAAATCTTGGTGACACCTGAATGCATTTAAATTAGATTTTTCAGTATACTTAAATAACAACAACAAAAAAAAGAAGGTAATTTTCCTGTGCTCCAGGTAATAATACAAAGGTGTATTCTAGCATTATTTAAAGTTCAGTTTTTCATTGGTTTTGGAATCATGGAAAGTTGTTAATACAGAAAAACAAACAAAAAAATCTCTATTTTCCCAGTGGTGCTCATTACTGATGCAGACTTGCTGTCAAATTGCCACCACACTGCAGAAAGGTACACAAATCAAAAGCCTTCATATACTGGAAATCTTAACAATTTGGCAAGCAGAATATACAATTCATATCGTTAAGAACAGAGAGTAGGCACCAAAAGAATGGAAATATCATGTTGGTTTGAGGGTTTGTTATTACAAGAACATTATCTTGAAATATTATCCATAGATACTGCCAGATTATCTGAATTCAGTCCTACCACCATAGCTGCCTTCTGCTTGGAAAAAATACATCCTTAGCCACTGTAATTAACTAAATTTTTTTTGTTGTTTGAAAACTGCACAGAACTAGCTGCAGATATAAAATTTCAGATCAATTTGTTTAATTCTGTAACAATAAAAAAAAAAGATAAAATTAGCAATGTTGAAAAGTCTAAACAGATCCATTTTGATAGTAGCCAACTGCTCACTAGTAAATATGCTCCACCTCTCTACTAGGAAGCAGCAGATGAATTCTTGCAATTCTCTTTGTAACTGTGATCCAAGTCCTTCTGAAGCCAGTGGAATGATTTATATTAAAACAGCTTATTAGATCTTCATTTTATGTGTTTATCTCACTGAGATGAGTGATTATTTCATCTGTTATTTCAGGGCTTCCAAACTCAACGCTACAGTTTGTCAAGTGCTGTTTTTTCTCTTGAAACAGAGATAGTATATTAAAGAGAGCACTATTGGATAGCAACTGATATTTGTTACTGGTCCATGGCAAGATACTAAATTGTATCAATGCTAAGAATATAATTTCAATATATTTTGAGATAAAAAGTCATACTGACCACACAAAATGTCCTTAGGTGACACCCATAAGGAGGAAGTTGCTTTTGATAGACAATTCTTGCTCTTGCAGGTGTACTCTCACAAGGCTGGGAAAGTCTTTATTTTTGGGGGTTTCCATGGTAATGTTGGCAGTCCTAAATGGAAACAAAAATATTTAAAAGGAGATGTTAAAAAAAAAGCATGATCCCAATGTGACTGAAGTTTGTATTTTTCTAAGAGTAGAAAGCAGAAATACTGTATATGGGTTTAAAAAATCTGTATACATTAAATTCAAAAACAAATTCAGGCACATTTTTATGAACTCTTGTGGGTTTGGCATCTTAAGAAACTCTTTAGAAGCAGCCTTTTAAGAATGGGCAAAAACAAAGTGACTCTTTCCATGTTTTTTTTCTGAACCAGGCAGCCATTTTCTACAACCTGAATTTCCATACAATCAAAATAATCTTTGCAAGGGTGAAAATGGTTGCTGTCAGAAGTGCATAACACAAAAATCCAAGCATATTTCATTGATTTTTAGATATAGCCTTTAGGCACTTTGAATGCTTGATGTGAAACTTGGGCTGCCATCTTGAAATGAAGTCTCCAACGCTGCAGAGATTTTTAGATTTGCTTTGTGGTGCTGACAGCGAACTGCTGTGAGTGACAGGAGAGAGCTCGGCAGGCGCTCCCTGCCATGCCCTGCCTTGCTCCAGCCCCTGTGATGTTCCAGGAGGAAGCTCTGTGGCCTCTGCAGCTGTGCCCAGCTGTGAGCACTGTCCCCTCGAGAGAAGAGCCACAGTGACAGACAGCAGTGCACATGGCAGGGCTGGCCTGGCACGGTGTCAGCAAGCCTGGGAAGGTGGCACACATCCCCAAAGACCTCAGCAAAGACAAGGGAAGCCTCCTCCTGTCTTCTCTCGCAACCGTCTGGGAAGGAAGCCCCAGGCAGGAATGTCTTGTGAGCCTTTGCCTGCATTCCCTTTGCCTGGAAGCACACTCAGCTGGCTCAGGCAGTGCAGGGACCTGCTATTTATACATCCTGCTTGAAAAAGAGCACTTGAAAGTGCCTCTGTTCCAAGGTCCTAGTTGTAAAAAAAACCCCAAAACAATTCTGCATCCGTGAAAACTTCCAAAAATTGCTTTCCTCGGGGTAGAAGCCGGATATATATTTGTTGAATCAGGCTCTTAATTAGGTAGGACACAAAGGGCTTTCTCCCCCTGCGATACTTCCTGCCCAACAACAGGGCTCCCCCTGCTAGCCCTGTGAACATTTCATGGGGGGCATTTTTTTGTTACTATTTATTTCCACAAAGATTTATTTCCACTGTAGCAATAAGCAACTGAGCCCCTTTCTTCCCCCTTCTCTCACCCCCATTTCGATTTCAGGATTTTTTTCAGGCCAAATTTCTTCCCACTTACTTGGTCTGGTCTTTTCATTAAAATAAGTCCTTCCAATGACCCCCAATCATTTGCCCTTCCTGTCCATTCTTGGTTATGCCAAAACTGTTAGTTCACAACAGGAAACCAATAGCTTGTGCTATCAGGAGACATTTCCTTCACAGCACAAAACGTCTGAATAATAATTTCAAGCAAGGCTTCACCCATTTCCTGTGAATGGAGGGAAGTTTGCCTATCCCAGTCCCTCAGAGCTCTTTGTTTCCATCCCTTCATGATGTAATGCCTTCTACATAGGGAGGGTGGATCATTTTCCCTTACCAGCACTGAATTCAGTGTCCTGTGTAAAGTTTTGATACTGCTCTTCAGCAATAAAACATGTAACATTTACAAATAATAAAAAGTTGTGCTCTAGTTTATACTCGTGGAGTCTCTTTCAAAAAATAAACTCACCTGCTGGTGTCTGGAAAATAGCTATAATGAAAACACAGAGGCTAAACGCAGTCAGGTTTATAAATGTTTTACTTGCAGGCTATTTAGCACTACAACTCCAGCTACTGAGTATCCTGCCAGCAGGTAGGAGAGCCCACCTGGAATCAGCTCTTTCTGAGCACCAGAATGTCCCAGGCTAAAATGTCCATTGTGGCACTGCGTTTACGGAAATACTGCAGAAAGATAAACTGAATCCTCAATTAAGCAATGCCTAATTTCATCCCTATATAGCAAAACATGCATTGAGCAAATACTGAAGTGACTTTTTAAAGTGACAAAATACATCAAAGCCTTATAATGGCAATGCTAAATTGTAAAAAGGGGAATATTAAGCAATGCATGTTAGCTCTTCAGTGCTGAAATATTTAGGATGCATAATTTTTGGCAACAACTGTGTTAAGCTATTTTTCATCTAAAAAATGTAGGCATAGAAAATGTTATATAGGAGCTACTTTTCCCCATTGAACCCTACTGTGGTGCTTCTAAACCTATTTTTGTTAAATTATGCAAACTGGAATGTATTTTATTTAATTTTCTACTTTTTTTTACAAGCTTAATATGGGCTTGTGATTATGATTTTTTTACATCATATGTTTTTTCCACTGTTAGAGGAAGCAAGAAAGCTTAAATGGAGAATTTGTCAACGAGTTTGAGAACCTTAAAAATAGCTCTTGTCACACTTGTTTTTATAGTGCAGTCTTAATTACAGCATTTCCTCTCACACAAAAACCATAATAAATCCCTCCATTATTCTGAAGACAATAAAATTTTTATTACATTAGTGTCCTCTCTGTAATTTGAAATGTTCACGCCAACATGAAATGCTACATCTCTTATTCTAATTCACTTGTTCCCATCAAAGACCAAGCTAAGTTACTCTTTTCATCCCTCCTTTAAGCAGCACTGCCTGCACGTCCTGCTTGTCTCCTCAGCTGGGATGCTGCAGGAGGCAGGCACGTTCCTTCTCACAGATTCTAGTCATGTTTGTGTTAGGTAAATAAACCGATTTAACATCTCTGCACAAGGAGCAGTGTTTAAGAGCAGCAGCTTTGTGTTTCAACATCTCTTGCTTGGAAGGCAGGAATGTAGTTTTCTTGCTACAGACTGGCAGAACCTTTGCATTTTGTGTTTTCCAGTCCATTTCCAAAAGTGCATTTGTCAGTTATGGACCCAAGCAGCAGAAAGTCAATGCACTAGGCATATTTCACCTGCCCTGACCACCTTCAGTCCTCACTTTCCCCATCAGTGACTGTAAGATGTGAGACTATGTCAGTCTCTTTGTATTTGTTGCACAGGAACCGATCAAAGATCAGTTTCCATCTTCATAAAGACGAATTTTGTTTCACTTCATTTGGGGCTGAGGAAAATGTTTCCCCCTCACTGTCTTTCACAGATCAGAAAAGTGGGTCTGAAAAAAAAAATCTGTAAGATATCATTCCATTCCTTTTCCAATTCTTCAACCTTAAACAGGTACATCTTGTTAAAATCTCCTTTGAAGGTGATACCTCAAGACTATTGCTGCATTTTGCTCTTCTTTCTTTCCCTTCGCAATTTTGAATCCCCTTTCATCTGGGCATTTAAGTATGACTAAGTTACATTTAAATGTGTAACAAAACCTCAAGTGGTTGTTCATTCAGAAGTTTGTAAGGCCAAAGCTGGGAACCCTTCCTTTGTTCTGGCCATCTGTCCCCAAAGCTGAATGGCAGGTGAGCTGTGCAAAAAGCAGGGCAAACACCAATGCCCAAAGACACCAGCTCCTGTAAGACTGGACATGGTGAATATGTATAACTGTGCCTAATGGCAAGAAAAGCTAATGACAGTGTTATTCTCTTGGCTATTAGAAAAATACAAATGCCAAGGTGTAACTGTGCATACTTAAAATAAAAAAAATTCAGGCCAGTCATGAGAGAAATCTTCCTGTCAATGTCATGTTTTAATATTACGAAAAAATCTTTTATAGCAACGGCGAGAACACAATGTCCTTTTCAGCTTGTAAAACTACATTTGCAAAGCACTCTGAAAAGGTCTGTGGGAAATACCACAAACTGTCAAGAAGTGACATCTAACTCCCTTTCTTCCTATTATTAACTTGTATAATACTGAATGCACTCAAGTAAACTTCCCTAAAAATCCTACATGAATGGGAGTTTGTGCAGAGTATTTCTGGCTTGCTATGGAATAGATCAGAGAATTCCATCCATCTGTCAAAACACATGAGAAAATTATGCTTAATCCTGGTTGTCTAGTCGGTGAGATGAGACTTGGAAAAACTAGGAGACTTGATAAAGGCTGCCCAGAGACAGAAGAAGCGAATGTAGCACAGTCTGTTAGCCATTCCAGGGGCTGCAGCTGCATGTGGCAGCTTTTGGGACACATCACACAGTGCTAGCCTGCAGAAGGTTCTGGACTTCTCTGTGTAATGCATATCAAAACTGTCAGGGATGTCTGGAGCCCTCACTGCCTCAGCAGTGATGCTGTGTGATATGGCTGGAGGGGAAAGGAGCAGAGGTGCTGCAGAACAACCCTCACAGACGAGGCAATGCCAGTAGCTGGGAATGATCAAATGTCCCTGCTAAACTCACAGGGCTGTGAAAGGAGCTAATAGCTGACATTTTTAACACTGGAATTTTCAGGCAAGTAAAATCATAATTTTATCAGAATAGTGATGTCAACATTGTATCATATATAACTCCTGGCTTAAAGTCCTGGTAGACAACAGAGCAGTCCTGGAAACTGGATACCTTTAAAATCCATGTCCCTTAAATAGGTTAAATCCCTCTAACACCTTTCATGCCAACATTTCTTCTGCTTAGTACTCAGTCTCTCATTATGTTTGACATTTTATTTCCACTATTGAGTTGTCTTTTCCTTGTTTTTGCTCACTCACGGGGCATACTGGCCAGCCTACAAAAAAGTAATTCGAATGTTTTAAACTAGGCTAATATATTTTGACTGTATCCTTTCTGACACAGAGGACTGTAATGCAGCCAGATGTTCATTGTTACTATGTTAAATAAAGTAGAACTCCCTTGTGGCATTCCATATGCTAACAAATGATGTAATGAAATTTTGGTCATGTGAAAATTCTATCATTATACCACTCAGCATCCCCCATGAGCACTCAGAGGCTAACAGACTTGCCTGAAAAGCCCCATAAACACATCCTCCTTACAATACAGAACTGCAATTATTTTAATCTGACGTGCTGCTTCCCTTCTGTGTGCTATGTGCCCCAGTAGTACAAGTACACTTTTCTCTGTCTTGGTGAAAAGGTGCACAAGACAAAGACAGAAAACTTTGCTACCATGATGTTATACATCTGTACACACAGGATATGAAGAGCTGATTACAAGAAATGTGATCTAAAAGTGGCAGGTGGGAGTGCTCAGGTGGGCAAAGATAGAGGAGGGAGAGAAAGCCATGCAGGGAGAGAAGGAAGGTGCATCCTCTAAGAGACCTTGGTGAAGTCAATTTAACAAGCTTGTCCTTCTTTCCCCTTTCCCTCCCTCCCTCTCTCCCTCCCTTCCTCGATAAATGTTGTACCATGTCAGTGATCCGGTTTCCAACACAAGCCCACACACAGTTGTAGGATCACAGCTAAAGAAATGAAGAAATGCAGAGTGGGAGTGAGACCAAATGCCAACTGTTAAAGTTTTACATCAACACTTATACCAGCTTTCATAGAGCTGTGCCTGAAAGTGTGAAAATAGAAGCAGGGATAAGAATGAAGGAAAAGATATGGATGAGCTTTACCTTAGAAAACGTGGCTACAGATAGAAATAGCACTGTGTCTTTACCAGGGGAATTTTCAGACAAGAAACCAAATAATAGCAAACTAAATTTAAACTTTTAGAAGTCGCAGATGGGTGCCCAGTTCTTCAATGTCAAATTGACATGTGGAGTACCACCCAGCCAGTCCCATGCTGCAGAGGAGACTTGGTTGTGGAACTGAAACCCTTAAACTGGCCAATCATCTCTGGAACTTGGGCACTGCAATACAACTCTGAATTCCCTGGAGATGTACAAAGCAATAGTCCTGTGAAGTTTGAACTTCTGTTAGATTTGAAGCAGGTATCTCTTGCCCTCTTCAGAGCCCACTCAACACACTTTTGGTGGGCAGCAGATGCTGTCTGGAAAGTGGAGAGGTGGAAAGGAGAAGGTTCTGGGCTAGGAGGGGAGCTGGGGAGAAAAGGACTGAGAGCAGCCATTCCCAGTAAAGCTGTGGAGCTTCCAGGGCAATCCTGCATGATGTTTTTGTTCTGTCAGAATAGGATCGCTGGAGCAAGAACATGAGCAATGCATCATACCTGAGTGTTGGGTGTCAGTCTCTTTTATCAGAAACGGAGATATTGGGAGATCCCCAACTCTTCCATTGCATGACCATAGCTCAGCACTGCTAGCAATTGTGAGGGCTGATTTCTCTGGTGGGACGATGTGAGTTGGTCTCCTGCAAAAATGAAAGGCAACAGTAAGCTGAAGCACATGCAGAAACTAGAAAGTTTGAAATTAGAAGAAATCATAAGCATGTGAGAGGACAGCAAAGCTTTGTGCCCCACAGGGCAGAAGTTTTTGAGAGTTCCCTCCATTCTCCTGCACAAGGCAGCAGGACTGCACAGCCCAGAGCGTGGCCACACAGAGGGGGCAGCACATGACAATTTAGTTTATGCAAAGCCTCACTGGCACAGCTGTACTGCTTCATGCTCTGGAGGAAAGCTGCGTGTAGCCAAAACAGGTATCTCTACTGAGCAGTGCAGACATACCCCGAAAGCCTCTATAAACAGGTTAAAGCAGCCTGGATGCACCCCTGGCAGCACTGGGATATGCTCCTTTCCATGATTCACAAACAGGCAGAAACAATAAGTCAGCAAACACCAGTCCCACGTAAGCTTGGCCTGATTGAGGTTTTCAGAGGAGGGATAAACTCTCATCTGAGCTTGAGCCTGGCTATGCTGCAGTTTTGTCTTGGTGCTTATCTGTTCTTTCCTAGAGAATTCACTGCAAAAATGTCAGTGGGCTTTCAGTAGCAGGGATGGGGAGGAGGAAGAACACCATATGGCATTTCCCAAATGTGTTCACACGCCTTTCACATGTTTACATTTTGTGACCATGGTCTAAGCCCAACCTCAAGCTAACCTTGAATCTTGCAAACTAAATACAGCCCTGCTAGTGCAGCTGGAACAGGTGAGAGAGCCAGATAACACTGAAAGAGCTTAATCCAAAGTCTTAAGAAAAGAAAGAAAAAATTGCTCCTCAAAATCTGTGCTGCTAGAGCCACCCTTTATGCTACACTGACAACTTTTTATTCTGGAAATAGCAGTGAAGTATGTTCACCACCACATATCATGGATCTGAATGAAAAATCTTACAGTTTTATTGCCTAAATAGTGCCCAGGATAAGGACACCTTAAGGACAGAGACAGACTGCTGACTCACCCATCCACCCTTGCTTCCAGCTGAGCAGCAGCCTTGGGGAACTGCGGAGCAGAAAAGCCATTATACAGATCTGCTCCTACTCCATATTCTGCCTGAAGAAAATAAATAGATATTCCCTTCCTGTACCCTGGATGGTGTCTGTGAGCAGTGCTAAAGCTGTCCAACTCCCACAGAGCCCCATCTACACCCGAGCTCCCAGGAGAGCTGCTGACCCAATTGTAGCACCTCGGGGAATATTGTGTTAAAATTCCCATGAGGACATAGGACTGTGAAGCTGTGGGTGTGATCCAGGAGCTGAGCCTTCATGAAAGAGTTTTATTTTTGCAACATACTTAGCGATGTAAATGAACTAGCACTGAAACACCCATAAAACAATTCTTAATTCTTAACATGGCCTCAGACTGTTGAATCATAAAATACATGTTCTATATAATATTTATTTTCTTTTTTAATTCACCTTTTTAAAAAACAAACAGAACTTCCTTCCACTCTACCCCTGGAAGACAGCATTTTGTGAAGTATTTTGGCAGAAGACACAGATTATTGTATTTATTGGTGACATCATAATGAATTAAAGTAAAAGGGGAAAAAATAAAGCTATTACAAAGAGGTCAAATTCCAGCCATTTTTCTGGAGTAAGGTTCAGTTTTGAAGTAGTTTTTCAAAAGAGATTTTACGGTGACAATTTCTAATGAGGTTAATTTGAAACTGAATATGCTAATCATTGGTTTGATACCCTTGACACTGCAAATGTATTGCTTCCCTTGGTGTGATAATGTTACTTATCATCTTTCTTTTGCTACTCTGTCAAAAGAATAATTTCAATTTCAGTCACAGGCTCTGACTTTCATAATCATGGAAGACTGTGCTGTTCCATTATCTTAACTGGAAAAAAGCATCTCTGGGTGAATCACAACAATTGGAGTTGGTAGGGATGGAAAATAGGATGCTGCCTGCTGAACACTACCCATTCAGGACTGCTATGCATAGGCTGGGAGTCTTTCCAGAGAACTGAGCAGGAATTCTATTCCATCTAAGTTGTTGGTCAGTTTGTTTGGGATTTTTTTATTACTTATTTGTTTTCTGTGACTTTTCTGGTATCATTTATAGTACAACTGTCAGGAAGTAATGATTTTAAATATTTTCAGAATTTTCAGGTTTCAGCCCCTGGCTTTGAAGCATATATAAATTCTACAAGGCAGAAAAAGTGAAAATAGTGGTTTGCCTTCCATCTATAGGCCACTGAGCTGAATCATACTACCTTGCAAGAGCTGTTCAGCAGCATACTTAAATGGTTCTTCAATACACCTTCAATACATTTCCTAACTTAGAGTTGTTAACAACAGCCAAAATCCTCTTCTGTGTAGCCCTACAGAGCCCAAGTCCTCTAGCAGAGCTTAAAAAGAGAGTGAGAATTGAGAGGCAGCAGCCCTAAGACAGATGTTTACTATTCAGTTAATTAACTCTGTCTTGGTGTTAATCACTGGCACATTCAACTCAGAGATGGGAAACATGAAGGAGGGGGACAACATAACAGAAAATAAAATCACAAAAAAAATGAAACCATTTCAATATTAATTGGGCAGAAAATAAAATGAAGATTTCAACCCAAAACGGACAAAACCACCCTGCAATATTGTGGTTTCCATGTTTGTTCTGAAACCCAACACACACGGAGGCAGTACCGTGGAGTCCTGAGAAGACCAAGGGTGAACAGTCCTCCTCACCCTCCACACATCTCACACGTCTCAGTGTGTGTTCCTTCTCACAAGGCTTCACCACTACACAATTTCCCTCTTTTCCCATCCCTGCCCAACACACAGGAACCCGGGACCACCTATGATTTAGCCAACATCCCCTTCCACCCACCTCTTTCCAGAGGCCTAGTGAAACACATGGGTCTACAAGGAGGAACTGCTTTCCTGTTGGGTATTTTTCTGTCTAGACCAAAGTGTTCTGAGCTACTGCTTCTTAAACTGTGAGAAAATAGCTAATGCAATACAATGGCTATCTCCACCCTAAAGCCTGGGGTTTTCTAAAACCACAACCTGACTACCTGGCAGCCAAGTTCCCCACTTTTTATATATATATTTATGTATATGCGTATATATTTATATTTATACATTTTTATGTGCATTACAGTATATTTATACTCACTAAATGGATAATGAATTAATCTACTGACTTATACACAGAATATGTCAGTGTAGGCCAGCTCTGATGAAGGATACAGTTTGGATACAGAACTCCAAGAATTTTGTTGAGAGGAAAAAACATCAAAAGTATCTCTGTTACATAGTTAAATACACTTACGAACTCTGTCTAACCAATTATTTTTGTACATTGGCTTGAAACTACAGCTGCTAGCTGTACAAAGGAAATGATGACAGGATATAAAGGACTAGGGAATATTCAATATTTACTAAACAAAGATCTTACTTTGAGCATGCGTTCAGTCATACCATAGGTATTTGACAGAAACAGCTCTCTGTGCTCGGACAGTTCAGACAGTCATTGCTGTCATTTTGCAGTGCACATGCAATAAATCACCTTGCACTAAAGGTACATGCAATAACCGAATTTGTCCTCCCCTCTTAAATTATGAATTCAAGCCAGAAAGGCTCTGGAAAGCCTAAAGGCATTGATGAATACAGAACAAAACCTGAAACCCTGAAAGACCATGAACATTTTGAGAAATTCATTTCATACCTTAGTTGTTCAAAGAAACTCTCTTCAAAGGAGGAATTTCCAAGCTTGGACCTGAAGACAGGTTAAAATCACACCAACTTGTTGAAAGGGATTTTACAACTTCATCTGACTTCTTGGGTGACTGGAGAGCAGTTCAGAACATTTTTAATATTACCAGATGAGAGTTGTTCCTTTAACACAATGTGTATGTCTTCTCCTTGGGAACTGAAGAAAAGCACTATTGTAAAACATTATTATTTATGAACTGTGTTATGGTGTTTGCCAGATGACTGTGCAAGGGGCCCCATGTCTAATCAGGCTGTCCAGAGCTCAGTCACTGTAGTGACAGACTGCCACGTTTTAGAGCCTTTAGTCTGGAGAGGCAGCAGAGGCAAAAAGTCAGAGCTGATCACTCCTATGTTGGAGATAGCCAACAGTGATTAAATTACTTGTCCAGCTTCAGAGAGCGAGATCTGCCCTAAAGCAGGAAACTAAGCTCAGATCTCCTGAGGCCCATGGTTGCACCCCTCATGTGCTGTGACTCACAGTTAACTCATGGTTGATTAACAATAATTAGGATTTCAGTTACGAGGGACCACCCATCTCCTCTGCCCTTCGCATTTTCTAGGACCACTTAACTGTTCACATTTTACAGGCACTCTTTTTTGTAGAAATTACTTTTGAGGCCCAGATATCTAAGCATCTGCAGACATTTTGGTTCACAAAAGATGATAAAAGACGTGAGAGAGGACTGATAATTCCCTGCCACTCATCTGAGCCAGTGCGAGAAAGTAGCAGTCCCAGTTCTGATAAGATATATATGAAAAGACCTTTGATTTGTCAGCTGTAAATTCAGGGAAACTGTGATCCCTTCGCAGTAGTCCTTGACAAGAATAAGAGTTATTGTCCTAGAATAAATTATTTGTGAACTCTTTGAAATTAGACTTGGAGGAGGGAAGCTCTGGTGGTCCCACATTTATGATGGACTCGCTTCTGCTTGCAGGTTTTCTGCTCTCATTTTATCAGGATCCTCTGCCATCATTGAATTTCCTGAACTTTCCCATCACTGATTTACTTTTTTGTTCAGATACATCCCTCCTTCTTTTCTCAGGTGCCGCTTATGCAGCGATTTGAGCGAACTGTTAAGCAAACTGTTCAGGAAACTGGGTCAGTGTAAAAATAGGTTTTCTTGCTTCCTAGCTGCTAACATGGGTACCAGATTGAACAGAACCACAGAGAAAAAAGAATGGTAAGTCAAGCTTTTTGCACCTTTTGAACATCTTTGTAATGCATCTTGTTCTCCTTTTACCTTCGCAGTTCAGGAGTGAACTCTGAAACAGATCTCCCTTGTTCAAGTAAAGCCTGACTCCTGTCTAAGATAGCAGTAAGTTTTACACCCCTGCACTTCCCATTCATTCCACAAATGCTATAGCCTTCTCTGAGCTGGCTGCGGATCTTCCTTCCTCCCCCACCTCCACCCAACTGGAAGCTGCAGGAGCAAAAAGTTGAAATATTTAGTTTCCCTGCAAGTTTTTCAGTGCTCCTTATCTCTGGAAGGGGTTTGATCTCTTCCTGCTTTGATTAGAAGGTGACCCAGATGGGAAGGTACAGTTACTTTGTGCCATCGGCAGCATGACTAATTTGTTCAAGTTGCCAGCCCACTAGATTCTCACTAGGTGAGAATTTATTATAGCAGGCCTTAAGGTATAGAAAGCAACAAAAATAGATAGAATGTGGCTAGCAAGCCTTCCCAGAGTTATTTACTTCAGGTGTGCTTGACATGTCTGCACAAGGAGCCCAATCGTTTCTCCGAAGTTAACTTTCTCTTTTATGATCTCATTTTTCCTTCTGACTGTGAAAAGGAAAGAGTTTTGCTCAGTCCTACCAGCTTGTTCCAAAGTCAGGGAGACTACATCCAGTACTGAGCAACACAACAACATGTCAGGAAAAATAAATGAAATGGTTTTGTGGTGTCAGTTTGTGAAGAAATGAGATGAAATATTTTTTCCATATGTTGAATGAGCCCAGAAAAAATCTGTCTAGATATTAGGCTCACTACAACCTGCTCGTAGCATTTTTGGAGGAATGAACAGCCTATTTTATGGCAGACACTCAACCATGCTACACAGGCTAAAAAATACTCCCTTTTCTCAGAATAATGTTCTTTCATAGCTAGATAAAACAGAGTGAAAGTTATTTGGTAGAGTCTTCTGGAATAGCAGAACACATTAGCTGTGATTCTATACAGAACTCATATTTTTTTCTTCATTTCTAACTCCTCTTGATTCAGAACTAAATGAATAAATCCCAATAAAAGGAGAATTAAAAAAATCAAGCGCTTGTTCCAGGTGACCTCATATGTTGGAGAGCAAGTTCTGGGTGACTGTGGGTTACTGGAAGTCTATTCTGGCTGGAAATATATGCGATTTTTTTTTTTCTCCAGGACTAGGATGAAGCTAGCTTAGCTTCTATTAAGCTAATTTCAGGTAAATACATTTTTTTTAAGCCTTATATTTTCAGTTCACAGAAAGTTCAGATTGTCACTCCCTAATTAAAAACAAACAAACAAAACCAAACCACAAATACACAACAAAAAACCCCAACACTTCCCCCAAACAACAACACACACACAAAAGAACCCCCCAAAACCAAATTAATAAGAAGTTCATGTTATTCCAGGGAGGATTATCCATGTGTAAAATGTGCATTTTTTTTGTCTTTGACCTACCCACATTCCTGTGATTTTCATTTACTGTCAAGCCACTGTCAAATAGGAGAGACAGCATTTTCTGTAACTTGCAGCCAGTAAGTCTCATTTTAAACACTGAAAATATCAGAGTGTCCAGCGTAAGGACAGCAAATTGAGCATGAAGAGGAAGCTTTCAGGATAAGCTTCATGTGAAGAGCCTCACAGTGTCCTTGGGGCAAAAAAAGTATTTTAAAGAAACAACTATATTTTTCTTTTTTAACCAGCCAAGAATTCTTGGGTTTTCATTCACAGCTTCTAAAATATAAGTACATTAACACTCATAAAACTGCTTATTCCACAGCTATGTTCCACATACTAGACAGACTGTTTATTCACAGCAATTACTGAAAGCACCACCCATTCTCACTGTATCTCTCAGGCCACAATCACTGGTGTCAGATGTGTTTTTACTAACGAGACTGTGGAACTCGTAAGCAGAGAGCTTTCCCACCCTTCCCTTCTCCCAAGCATTCGACAAGCTGCAGTTTCAGGGTGGCCACACCCCGCTTGTTATTGTTAAATTGAAATATTAAAGGTGGGTTCCTTTATATTTTCCTTAGCCTTTCACCTCTATTTAAAATAAAGTGCATTCAAGGGACATCTGTGTTACTGGCAACACCATCACATGAAGGAGCTTTCTATAAATAGCATCACTACTGAATAAATGGCTGGAGTGTAGCACTCACCAGCACGATGAAGTCAGGATTGTATTATTTTTTCTTAGTAGATCTGATGGCTAATGGATAAAGCACACATTTATTTTCATTTTGAAACAAGATGGTTAAGGTACAAATAAAATTAAGAAGTAAGTGTCAGAAGATACATTGCCAAAATTGCTAAATTTCTTTGGAGACACTCGCAAAGTGACTGATATCTGCATTCCAAAGGGGCTCCTGAATTTTTGCACTTATTTTAGAGGTTTTTAGAGGTCGTTTTTGAAAGTGTGGTTTCTTGTCTCTCTTATCTCTGTGGTTTTCAGCTGTAAAATGGGGTTAATAACACTTAATCAGTTCACAAAAATACTATGATGGTGAAAACATTCATGTGAGTAAAATACATTAAGTTTCTCTGACTGAATGAGTCACCACAACACAGAAATTATTTCAATTTGAGATGTTTGGCATGTGAAAGAGCAAGGTAAATACCAGATAATTTTCTTCTGTTTTCACAACTGAAAATATTACAAACTTTATAAAACAGGGGCCAGACTTGCAAAGAGCTACAGAAAATCTATCCAAATATACATTCATAGCTTTATGTAGACATACCTCAAACCCGTCCTAAATTTGCCTGCTGAGGATTGTTCAAGGACTAGTCAAATCTGTGATCTGTTGGCGAAATTCAGTTAACTACTCTTTCTCTAAACTACTACTTTTAAATATGCCAACTAGGTAAACCTAGTTTGATTGTTTATGTTCTGAAGAGATGATTGCAGTGAAGACAATGTAATTTAAGCAAACAACATGATAAAAATTAGGTTTGTCTGAGAAAAACAGGGACAAGAAAAAATATCATAAAAAGACATAGAAAGTGGTAGCAGACACGATTTCACCAAGTGGACTCAATAGCAGCAAGGCAATTGCAGAAGAAAATCTACAGAATTGATTCAAATAGTATATAATTTTTCCATTCCTAAAACTTCCTGTATAATATAATGAACATACTAAAAGAAAAAAGTATAATTTTTTACCCCCATTACATGGAGGAATTAAAAGAGCTTCATAAGCCACATGTAAGACAATATTAAGCACACAGACTTTCCAAGTATGAAGTCTACAGTCTACAGTACATTTCTGTTTTATACTGGGGATTTAAAATATATATGTCATTTCTTTAAGGGAGAAAACCATTCATTGACAGCGATCAGCATATTGTTAAAAGATTTGCATGTATCAATAACCAGAAAATACACATGAAATGATGTAGACATGAAATGAAGTAGAGATGCCTCTCTGAAAACTGGACCCATCATTCCTAGTAAACGATATAGTCCAAAATGAAATCTAAGTGGTTTCTGAGGAATACATGGATAGTAAAGGTAACTAAGTCTTACTGTGCTCCAAGGTTTTCAAAGTAGACCCAAAATACTGACCAGTTTTCTTAATTTTTTCTTTCCAAATCACTCAACATCTCTTAGAATAAATTCACATAGAAAAGCCTAAGAAAGAATAATCAGGAATGAACAGAGAACAAAAAAAAAAGATATTTCTTTTTCCACCATGTAAATACATTACTTACCTACACCCTATATAGTACTATGTGCAGCTCTGGTCCCTTTTTTTCTGCATCAATCATTGGGAATAATGCCATGTGTCATTAAATGGAAGTGATATTTGTATTATTTCAGGATGGATTGACTAAGCTTTTAGGTACGTTTTATTGAGATGCAGCATTAAAATATTGAATGCTGAAATCAATAAGGTTGAAGGAATACAATTGCCAAGTAAAACAAATCAGAATTAAATGTACATTTCCACCGTAGAGCTCCCATGAGTTGGTATATGAGCCTTAGGAGAGGAGTAGGCAGGTTAGGTCTCAGAGAGACTTATTTTCTTTGGCTGGTAAACAGCTAATCATGTTTTAACTTGGCTCTTGTTTCAGATATCACATTCTACACAACTGTCTTCACGTTCCCCTCTTTTAAGTATTTTGAGTTTCTTTCATATACAACAAGGTCTTCTAATTCAATATCAGTTTTTCACTTAGAATAAGAAGGCAACCTGCTGTGTAGTATATTAAAGGGAAACCAAATATTTTTGGTGACAACTCAACACCTAAGGGTTCGAACTGACCCAACACTAATGATTGTTATCCTATCCTGTATTCCTCAAGCCATATGGATTTTTGATCACAGTGCAACCACAGACTTGCATAATAAATCAGTCACTACAATAAAACACCCATAATGACCCAGTCAGATGTGTAACTTGTGCTGCTCAGCCATCAGTGCTCCCTATAGTTAGAAGCTACAGGGAGTTGCAGGACCCCAGGGAGGGAGGGTGGAGCAGACACCGTCTCTTTCACAGCCTCACAGGACTGAGGACAGCAAAGCTTGACCATCTCTTTTAAGTTAAGCTGATTGACTGCCAGCTTGTTATCTGGCATGACTGCAAAAACTGATTTAGAGGCACTCAGCAAGATGACTGTTCAGGAGCAAAATTTCATGGGTTACCTCAGGCTGGGAGTACAAGCTTCAGCTGTGATTAACTCTTGAAAACTTCTCCAGGGTGCTGGACTGCGATGAAGAGCTGGTTCTCCTTACTCTCTCCCAGAACTGTACATTTTCCAGCATGCCAGTCTTCCGAGGAGCTTCAGTGGGGTAAATCTGCAGTGCCAGCTATGAAAAGAAATGCCAGTCGTTTTGCAATTTGCCTTTCCAATTACAATTACTCTTTGATTCTTCTGAGCCCCTGGTTTGCTGGCCCAGGGCATCTGCACTGATTCAGACTGGGGGCAGGTCACTGTCCTAACAAGAGCACTGCTCACTTGGGAGGTCATTTGTTCAGTCCCACAGCAATATTTTCTAAATTTCACTCCTGATATCCACCCTCTCAACAGAAATCAGTCCATCTAAACAAAAGAACTCCCAGCTCATTTGTATAATACCTTTACCACTCCATCCATGTTTCATATGGTATTCCAAAGGCTGATCTGGATTTGCAGGCCATGTTTTAATAGCTTTGCACCACCACACTTATGAAAAACAGTAATATGGCTGTAAATAAGCGTGTCATATGAGACTGATTAGATAAGGTAAAGCACTGTGGATGTCTAAAATGCAACCCAAACACCACATTTCGATCAGAGCTCCGTGTGTGTTCTAAGGCAGATGCTGGAACACCTCAGATGTATCTGGCTAAATAAGCTAACACTTCTGGACTGTTGCATAATAGGTCAAGAGATTCCACAACATTTCTTGAGATACATTATTAAGTGTAATTAAGTTTCAGTCAATGATATCACACAAGAACAAACAGGAATATTCACAGCACTTGTAAAAAATCAGCACTGCAGTTTTAGGAGAAATCCACTAAGTTACACATTTCATAAATGGAGAACTGTCATGATTTACAAGTATACAGTAGAAACCAAGATATTTAAAAGAGCAATTCAAACTTCTCAAATTATATTTAGTGTTCATAAAGATTGCTACAGTTTATGCACCTGTTTTGTCCATCAGTTAAATTCATATTATTTTCAAATAATGGCTCCCTTTTCTTAGTTTTGATTATCCTGGGTTTCTACTAACTGAACTTCCACTGAAACAGAGCAGTCTCTAAAAAGTAGACTGGCACAGATATTTATTTGCATTAAAATTTTCATTTTCCCACTTTGGTTCTTTACACACAGACCTCTCTTGATTAATTTTTAATTTCCCTCTTACTTGGTTCTGTCTGCATTTTTATTGATTTTTTTATTTCTCTTAAACTTAACGAAAACATGCTGCATTAAAGGAGACTTGGAAATATCATAACAAGATTGTTCATCTCAAACATAAACACATTCCTTTTTCTACAGTTGATACCTCCCTCTTTTCTAAAAAAAAAA
>VZRL01001898.1:3286016-3309290 GCA_013397895.1 Origma solitaria | reverse complement strand
AAAAAAAAAAAAAATCCTTAAAAAAACAATCATAGAGTACCTAAGAGTGGCTGTCTCTGTGGGCCAGTAGCTTTATTTTAAATTGTAGTGTCTGAAAACTTGACAACAGAACTACCTGGTTCTGTATACACAGAAGGGTCATTCAGGAGTTTATTTATTTAATCGTACACACACAAAAACACACGCATGTTTTAGGAGCCACTTGTAAATTGAATATATCTGCTGCTACAGTCTTGTGCTAACAAAAATTAATGCAAAAAAATTCAGTTGATAAACTTAGAATCTTCACACAGCTTTCTTTAACGAAAATTACAGACGTTGCAGCAAGTTCTTCAGACCAAGTGCATCTTGAGGGTGGGAATTAGATTTTCAGTGCACTGATCAGGAGTTGACTGCACAACCTGAGTTCATAAAGAACAGTGTTAGTACTTTTTAATAGCATTTGGGGGGTTTATCAGTTAATGAAATGCAGCTTTTGTTGTGGAGCAAGAACAAAATATTGTACTCTTCATATATTCATATTTCTTGATTAAAGGTAACAGAGTCAGACCAACATTCGACTATTGTCCTTTTACAATGGTCAGAAATGTATGTCTGAATTTAAGAGAGGCTGTCCAGACTCTTACAGATCTGATTCCATACAGGAAACATAAAAGTTGCAAGAGAAATCAAATGATTGCTCGACAGGGCAGCCGGGCCACAAAACAAAAATGCAACAGGAGAACTTTGCCTTCAACAGCAGTCCCAGATCAGTCAGGCTGCAATCACACTTAGCATCAGAAGAAAAGGACACCAGTGACAATATTATGCTTGGGGCAAATTTATTTAACCTACTTGTACCAAGTCTGTATTTGACTCTCTGTTCTAACAGACAGCATATTAATCATGTGTGTCTGACACCACTCATGAAGATTCTCAGTTGACATCTATTACCAGTGCATTACATTTACTTTATGGCTAACTACAACTTGGAGAAGAGCAAACTGCCTTTGCTGATGTTATACAGCTATTTCTGCAGTTTAACTTTTGGACAAACCCCAAAACTTTCACAGCACTGAATCCCACAATACTTACAGTCAAGTACTAGCTCATCTGGGAACTACTGAAAAACATTATTTCCAATAAATGCACACAGAGCTCGGCTAATGCTTGTCGGTCTACCAAAATCAAACGAAAAATAATTATCTGAAGAATGACATAACATTAACAATAGTTTCAATATTAAACATTAGCAACATCTGGTTTTGTTATATCTCTGTTTCCAATATAAGAAAAGGCAAAGCCACCCTACCATCTCTGCAGAGCCTGTTTTCTCTCCTATCTAAATGCAACTCCGGCAGAAGGTGAATGGGGTTTTTGGACTGTGCCGAAGAGGTGAGCAGAGAGGAAGTGAAAACAGCCACACAGCCTCAGTCACCAAACTCACTACTGGAAAGGACAAGAGCCACTTCTTAAACAAGGTGATCCCCTCAAAAAATCTGGCATCTTATAGCTAACCTGCAGGCAGCCAAGTTAAACACCTGTATGCCAGACAAAAGCAGCCGTCTGTGCATCTCTGCCAACCCATCTGCTCAATACACCTTCTACCAGCGGGCTGAGATCTTTCAGTAAATATCCAGTTCAAACAAAAGGTTGGTTGGTGTTTTCCTTCCTTTTTTCACTCTTCCTTAGGACCTTAATTTTCAAATTATCCATTGATTAACTACAATGATATAACTACCTTTATTATCACCAGTAGCTGAACATCACCTCTATTTTCATTGACTATTGTAGAGATAGAAGTAACACACACACTGAGTTACTATTAAATTGCTGTTGCCCTCATTACCCATAGACACACAAACACTATGTTGCTCAAGCTTTTGACGAAAGAATTATAAATTAAGGATAAGATTACATTTTCACACAGTTAATCTATCAAAGGATTCAGTAAGGGATTCTACAAGGGACAATAGAAATTTCTTTTGGCTGTGTACAGGATTTAAAAGTTAGCTACCTGTATTTCACAGACACACACAGAATGGATAGACGAAAGGGATTGTATAGGTGTTGGACTCAGGAAGGAAAATATATTTAAGTTGCCTTTCATTTCATCTCTGGTAGCTGCACAGTTACACATATAGCTGTTATTAACAGTATCAGAGTCTGAATTTGTATTGAGGGAAGAAATGCCACCCCACCCTCTCTTCTCAGCACGGAGGTTTTCAAATCCATTCTCACAAAATGAAACCCTCCCAACTATTAATAAGATATAGGTGGGTTTGTTGTTTACATGTGTAGCAGCAGCTACAGAAAACGCTCATTAAAGTCCCATAAAACGAAACTTTGCATGCAATCTCTGCTATCAGGCCTGAACATGGTACCCTATTTGTTCTAAACACACAACAGGATTTATTTTTCTCTTCCTTGACTACAGACCCACTTTCTCCTTAGTTTCCAGGTTAGTTTTTCCCTCTGTTTGAGGAAGCATGTAGACATTTGTCAGGATGAAGGCTGTCGCTTAGACGATAATAATTTTACCTTTTTTTGTCTCTCATCCTGCTCGTTCCTGTGTTACTATTTTGAAGGAGGAGGAGGTGTTAAATTTGTACAGAAAGTGTACTGTGTCTGAGGAGGACTGGCTGTGCATTCACCTTTGAAAAGTCCCAACAGCTTTGCTCTCTATTTTCTGGGTTCAGGGAAGCTTCTCTACACAGCGACCTCGGTTCATTCTTTGTTCACACAGACTATCTGTCTATTTTCAAACTGGTAAAGCTTAACTGGTGCTACACAGGATGTGCCTGATCAGGGAGGCTAATACAAACCAGCAGGACACTTTCAGCATTGCGTTCATTCCCTTTATATGATGTCACCCCTACTGCTGTCTGGGAGGGGAGGTAAATGGATTTATGACTTATTTTTCTAAAATTCATAGGCAAATTACATAAACTAATTGAAAGTTCTTAATTTCAGTATATTTTAGTATATTTTTTGGTGCAAAATATATAAGAAGAGGTGAGGCAGAACAAAATCTAAAAGCAATACCATGGCTGGTCCAGATCAGAAAGCTGTAGGAGCAGCAGTGTTTGGGCCCTGCTGGAATCACCTTGGCATGCCTTTTCCAGCCGCAGTGTTCTTGGAGCTGTAGGATATTTGATTCTCTAGACCCTAACACTAATTCTAAGCCTAACCCTAAGGCTAACCCAAACCCTAACCAGCATAGTTTTTCTTGATAGAATCACTCATGGCAAAGCGAGCAATGATTCTCCAAGCTTAGTCTCAGCAGAAAACTATAGATAGGACATTGTGGGACTAAGGTTCTTACCCACAGAGATGGTTTTTGTGGTGGGTTTATTTGTTTTGCCATTTTTTAGGGGAAGGGGTATCATCTACATCTAAGGATTCATGAGAACTGGCCCCTTATTTTGGGATAGCTGCAGTATGTCTTCCTCTGGCTCCTCCTCTCTCCAACACTGCCCTACTAAGAAGTGTCACCTTAGGTCCTGGAAGAGACAATGCTTCATGGCTATTTACAACCTGCCCTGCTCATAAAAACACAGCATAAATTTCATGTTCAGCCTGGTTCCAAATGGTTTAGCAGCTGCACAACACATCTACAAGGAAGAGAACCAGTCATTCCAACGGGAGCTATGCCCCAAGTACCAAAACTTCTGATGACTTTTATATTCCTTTTATGGCTATCGAACCGTGGATAAACAATACTTTATTTTCTTCCTCTTAATGTTGTTTTTTTAAATTAAAATATTTGGGGTTTAAAACATATGAATATATTTTATAGGAAACTATTTTTGTTAGTGGTACAGAACTGCATTGCTTACTTAAGTATGGATTGGTCCCATTGAAATTGAACTGGCAAAACTCCTAACAGTAAGGCACTTCTGGGAAGTTCTGTTATCCCAGCTACATCCAAACCAGAAGTAAAAAAAACAAATTATTTTCAATTCGGACTCAAAAGCAAAACTATACTCCTGAATTCACATTGATCATCAAAAATGTGGGATTGAAAATGGTTCTGAGTAGGAAGATACAGCTCAAATTTCTTTCTATTTTTAAGTAATGTTTGCCCTATTTGCTACTGTCAGAATGGCAAGAACTCAAACAGAATATCCACACCAAGGTCAGAGTTCACCCCTCTAACTACTGATTTGTGTGAGGGAATGCGAAGAATTTAATACAAGCTGCAAATTGTTCCATTTCCCTTAATTATTTTCCCTGTCGGATACAGTTCTTTGGTGGGTGTTTGTTTTTGCAACCATAGTGATGAGATATATTTGCTGGCTGCAGTCAAAATAATTCCAAACATTTATCTACTGGCATCATTTTTTTATTCCGAAAATGCAGACATTTGCCTGCTTTACACCCAAAGGGTAGGAATTTGGAGGCTATACTCCCAAAATAACTCTTGCATTATTTTTCAAAATCAGAGCAAGAGTTTTGGGTTTTTTTCACACATTCCCACAAAAAATCATGGTCACAGCTCACATCAACACAGAGCTTCATCCATTTAAAATTTTCTTATTAGTCCTTTCTTGAGAAAAATCCCCAGATGATCTCATTTAAATCATAAATATAAATATTCCTCAGAGCAACGTCCCTTATAACGTGTGCAATAAATCACTTTTCCCACAGTGCTGCTCTGCTACTACTCCTCTTGGTGGGAAAAACTCTCTGTATATGATTTGACAAACTGCTGACGAAACCAGCTTCATTTTAGAACCATAGAGGAATCAAACGCTCACCAGGAGATTGCAGTTAACAGGCAGAAGTGTATTTCAAAGCATGTGTGTACATGCATCTAAATACACATTGGCTAGTTGACCTTGGATGCAAGCAATGGTTTTGACAGATCCATACTGGTGACAGCTCTGAAGAGTAGGGTTTAACCCCCTGTGATTAGTTTGGAGGCTCCGATTACAGTATTTGCTGGAGTTATGAGTACTAACAGCATAGTGAAGTTTTCAGCTGCTGAAGTAAAAATCCATGAAGGACTGTGAACTGGAACCTTCAGCCACTGCCGCTCACAGGACAGGAAAACCTGAACTTCACGGCTGCTTGTTCTGCTACCCCAGACTACGGTGTCTCAGGGCAGGAACACTGCTCAGCTCTACCCCTCCCACTGGCCTGACAGCATCTAGGAGAGCAGGCAGAGAGCTGGAAGCAGGAGTCTCTTTAGTGATGCCAGCATGAATTGGCAGAGCTTGGGATTCCAAGCACGTCGTCACATGAGCAGGCCTTATTCTCAGAGCTGGAATAGCCCCATTGATTTCGTGTATCCAAAGTAATTGGATTATGAAACAAAAGTAAATTCTATCCTCCTGTTTTCTCTACACCACTTCCTCTTCACGTGTGCTGCTTTCAATTCTATTTTCAAAAAGAGGAGACTATGGCTGCAATATAACTATGCTTACAGTGTAACCAGCCAGTTAATAGTGCTGCGAAGCTGTGGGCTGTGAAGAGCTGAATATGCTGGTAGGAACGGAAGGAGATACTTGGTTTGGGAAAACATTAGTGGTTAATACTGTTTGAAGTAATTCTGGGCAAGTACCCATCTACTGTGATCTCAAAAATTGTCACAGAGCAGTGGTTATATTGCCAACACTTTCCAGGAGCTGCTCTAAAACATTATTGGAAGTAGCAGAGCACTAAAGATTCAAATTTTTTGTCAGATAACAAAATGAGATTGATTGTTAAAAGGAAACTAAGGCATAATCTTGCTTGCATAAACCAGAATCAGGAAAATACTCTTTGTTTCTGGCATACGGTTTGAGTCCAAACCGAGGGCAGAGATGATTTCAGGGCTTCAGCCACTGCCCTGACTGACAGCTTTCCAACATATTCACTTTCTGTCATGAAGAACACGCTGTCACAACGACTCTAAAGAAGCCTTTGTGCAAGACTGAGTGTAACAACACAGCATTGTGGAAGTAATTTGTTTCCTTTTCATTAATGAAGATGTATAGGACATGAAGTACTGGTCACTGACTTTTCATCATTTCTGTTAGAAGAGATGGCATCTGCTGTTCCCAATTTAAGCAGGACTTGAGATGACTGTCAGAGCAGCTGATGTCCTCTAGGATGGGTGTTGCTAGAGAGTATTATTGTCTAAAAATAAAAATAGTTTCTAAACGAAATGTTGTAGGAGGATAAAAGTTCAGTTGAAGTTGGGCAGTGGCCAGGCTGGGTTTCACGGTGTAATTGCTAATTGTGCAAGCTCTGCCCAATGCTCTGTTTACCAAGGATGTTTTGCCCATTTTAGCAGAGGTGGGGCTCATTTCCTTAACAGACACAGAACAGAGCTGCAGTCTGCTCTGTATCCTGCTTGACACAGCATGCTCAGATCCTTAGGCATTCATAAAACGTAAAAGTAACTTCTCTCCTCCCTACTAAATAGTGAGCTCAGGTAAAAGGATCAGGATGTCCCTCATATTCAATATTTACCTTTTCCTACTTGTATACTTCAGAAAGATTCACGGTCAAGTTCAAATCAATGCTTGTCCCAGTTAATCCTTCCTGTCAGACTTGGTTTAAATGCAGCATTGCCAGTATTCCATTTTGATCATCACAGCATGAGAGCAGTATAAGAAACTGAATGCAGAGTTCCTGCCGTGAGTTTGTTCAGTAACTCCTCACAATTACCAGCAGTACAGCAACACATGTGGTTGCTGACATGAGCAAACCTCAGTCCTGACTGCAGCCAGAGGAAAGCTAAAATTTATTTAGTACCAAAACTTGCTGTGGGTTACAAGCTCAAGGGTGGATATTAGTGCATTCATGTAAATTATTTACCTCACATAACAGCCACTAGCTGCAAAACCACAGAGCATAAAAGGATCAGTTTTTTGTTAATGAGCTCTTGTCTCCTTCATTATAAAATTAAACCAAGGCTGAATCAAATAAAGAAGTTTTTAAAATAACCTAAATTTTAAAGCATGTGGTATCTGATTGAAGGAATGGTTTTAGAATTCTCTGCCAAGCATTCAGAAACTACAGCCACAATACTTCTGCAAATCAGTGCCAGGTCAGAAGATTATAATTATCATTTCATTATAATTATTCCTCTCATGCCACATTACATTGGTAATTGCTGCTACAGTTGCAGTTAGGGCACCCACTTGTACTTTCTTATCTTGTAAACACCACATTCTTAGGAATTTTTCAGATGTTGTGAGGTATTTATATAGCCCCATGCTAAATCAGAACACTTGAGCAAGTGTCCTGAGCCTGTTACGTGGAACTGGGTAGGCACTGGATGGTCCACACAGAGCTGCATGGCTTAATTACACGTAATGGTGCTGGAGTTAATTATGTCTGCAACAGCAGCCTTAACTCTGGATTCCTCAGCCTTTGCCAAGTTACATCTAGAACATGGAAAACCTTGTATGACTCTGTTTGTTTAACAGGACTATGATCCACATACCTCACCCTTATAAACAAGGAGAAAAGAGTTGGGTACATGAGTCTTTCACTTTTAACAATGACACGGCACTGGAGAAGGCAACAGATACCAAATAAAGCAATTCCTCGCACCCTGTCCCAAATCTGAGTCATAGCCCTTGGGACCTCAAGACCTCTGAATAGTATTTCCTCTGCCTGTTGTCTTTAGCTTATTAGCACACCCAGCTGACTGAAGGAGACTGCTACTGATTGTGTACCACCTTCAGCAGTAAGTCAGGGTGGGTCCTGCGGGGAAGGATGTTTGAATGCCTTGGAACAGAAACCCTGCAGCCAGAACTTTAACCAATATTGTTCCCCAGGGTTTACACTCACTGAACTGCATGTCAGTACTTGAGAATGTGGCGCACCTGCTGAACAGAGGGGGAATGCAATTGGGCAAAATTTGTAGAAAATCAGAAAAAAATTCCTACCCTCCAGGAAAAGTTGCATTCTGTGAATTCATGTCTTTGGTATACCCCTGGCAAGTTCTGTTTACAAAAGGTGGTATGTTTTGTGTTTGGCCAGGGTCACTGCACATATTGATATTACACTTTTGTTTCCATTCTTTTCTATTCCTGCATGGTACAGTCCCACAATTCCCTACAGCGTGGTTTGGCTGTCATACTTTGCAAGATTTCATGGACAGTGAAAACTACATGCTTATTATAAAATACTTCAGTGCTTCTGGTTCATGTTGGAATTATCAAGAATACTCATATTAGCCCCACAGCAGGCTGCTGTGATACCGCCCAAAAACCATCTGACTTACTGTAAATGCACTCTGTGCTGAAAATGCAACATGAACATATCTGGAATCTCCAAACTGCACAGTGTCTCTGCCTAAGCTACTGAACATCCATAAATCCTGGACAAATGTAGAGAAGGATCAAATTCCTCCAACAAACAAATTTCCAGATGGAAAAAGAAGACACGCACAAGGAAATCAGACCCTAATCCGGAGATTCCTTGCAATGGCAGTGCTTTCCCTTGTCAAAAAGGATGTGTGCACATAATGTCCCCTTTTTCTATCCCAGCCTTCTGATTCTTCAGTGCAGAAGTCAGTGTTTCAGAGGTATTATGTGACACAGACAAAAATGCCATTTAGTTGAAGACCTTGCCTAATTAATTTGTCACCTATTAAAAAAATATATTTGCTATAAATAGGGCAAACAAGAAGCACACATACCAACCCAAAGCATCTCTCCATGCTCTTCCACTACCTATTGCTTTGCCTTTAACAATGAGGTATTTTCCAGTTATCTGAACAAACACTTCTATTTACCTCCTCACGTAAATCAGGGCTGTATCTCATGGTGCAGTTTCACAAGAATCTGAGCAAAACAAACAAATAAAAAAGGGGCAAGATTCTGTTTGTATTCTCTTTTATGCCATTCCTCCCTTTGCAGTGATCCCACCCTTGCTACTTGTCCAAACCACAAAACTAATCACCCATTTTCATGAATCAATTCAGATTATTAACTCAAGAAAATCCTGCCTTTTTTTTCTGGGTGAACAGGTTAAAGTGGCTCGCAGAGGACTCTGTCAAAGGCTAGATAACACACAGAAAGTGCTGGGTGCGTTAGCTGGAAAAACCAGGATTATCCTTTCAGCAGTGGTTAACTACTAGATCAGCTCACCTTACCTCATGAAACCACAGGCTTAGAGGTTTATGTCAACACTTGGAGCCACGCAGATAATCCAATTAACCCAGCATCTTTGCTGGGACTGTGGGGAAAGAACATGCTCAGCCACCAGGATTGTATGGCTTTCTGGACTCAGAGGACTCACCTGCAATCCAGAGCTCCCTTTTCTGCCACTGAAGCAGGAGAACACCTTCTTCATAGCCCCTCTTGTCCAGAGCTCCAGACATGGCTGCATTTGCATTGCAAATATCGGTGGGGACTGCTCCTTTGGTAGCTACATAAAGGGAAAAGGAGAAAGAGAGAAGGAACCAAGTGAGAAACTAAGTGCATTTACTGTTCTCTGCTTGCTTTGTTTTTTAATTCACACACTTTCCCATACCAGAGATTAATTCCTTTTGCATGCTAGCAAAATTTGACTTCATTTTGTTTGAGGTGTTTTGGAGTTTTTTTAACACAGACTCACATTTGCTGAGGAAAATCCATTCAGATGTCAGAATCTTGTCTATTTTAGTTAAATGGAAAGCAAAACTGTCTCCCAAAACTTTGCTGAAATCAAAACATATGGAAATACAGGATTATCTTTCTGCAGAATTTAGGGGAAAAATCTGCTTTTGGCCATAGTCATGTAATACATTGGTACAAAGTAAGATCCAGTCTGTTACGAAATGCTGGAGCAAGTTTTAATACCTCTAATGTCACTTTAAAAGTATCACAGTATAAACTTGTGGTTCATGCAGAATAACATCAGTTATAGACTAGTACACATTGATGACTGCCTTATTTCTAAAGCTTATAATTTCTAAAATTATGTTCCATAATTAAACCAAACAATACCATAATATAAGAGCATTAGTTTAATGAAAACCAGTTATGTATCAGTCTTCAGCTTAGTTTGCTCTTCACAGACTCCAGAAATAAAGGGATTAACTATTGCAAATCCTCCTGGTACTTTACATTTAATCACAAGCAGTTTATGATAATTTATTCCACATGTCTGATGCAACTGAAAAAAATTTGCAAATAAAGCTTGGTGATGCCTCCAGGAAGTGAGCTTTCATTCTGCTCTAATATTAGCAGCAGCCTGCACCAATACAACATGGAACACTCACTCCATACCCCCAGTGCTGTCAGGCATCGTTTTATGCACGTACAAAATGACCAAGTGTCTGACAGTGACTGGGCTGAGGAACATCTGCCACATGAGCACTGAAAAACTATCAAGAACTGAAAAATAAACTTTACTGATGCTTCAATCCAATGGTAGAGGAGTGCCAGAATTAATTTGCTGCTTTTTTCATAATTGAAATAAGGTCTCAAAGTGAGAAAATACTTTTAACTTTGGCATATGTTTTCCTGTCTTGATATCGCACATCCCCATAGCGATGGTTTGTTTTTCCATTTTATTTAAATCTGCTAGATTTTTGACAAACATAACTTCCTCTTATACCTGGATGCTGCAGGGTACTGTCACCGATGACTGGCCAAAATAGCCCTTGTTTGGCAACCAGGGGCTCACAGCTCCTGCTGAATTTCATGGCAGTGAGATCCTCTGGACTCACTGATTAGCTCTATCCTGACTCTGGATGAGGCCAGGGCACCTGGCTCTCCCTCAATTTACAGAATTAACCAGGAAACCTACTATTGGCACACACAACTTCTAATTTAGGAAAAGAAAATACTGTCTGGCAAGGCTGCAAGGCTGCTGACCCTGGTCTACTGGAACAAGGCAGATCATGCTGCTCTGCATCCTGAGCTAATCAGTCTTTCCTTGGCTTGCACAAATCCTTTGAAACTGGTCTGTGTGAAGAGGAATCTCTGTAACAGATCCACGAAACCTCTCATCCTTTTGTGTCCAGCTTTATGTGTATAAGTTTGGCATTTGATGTGACCTTTTTTGGAGCTTTTTAACTCCCATGTGAAAGCATAACATGGGGTAAGTAGGGTTTTTTGACCTTTAGGATTCTGTTAGGCAAACTAACACTCACTAGGAAATAGTGGCATGAAAATGCCTGTCTAGCAGCTGCCTCCATGGCCTCCAGTTCTTATCTGCAGAAAAAGTACAGTAAAGTAAGTATTTAGACTGCAGAGAGAGGCCAGGTTGGCAGTTATATTTAGATATTAATTCAGCTGACATATTAATGACTATTTTTTCATTTGTCTGTATTTTGGAAAGAGTTTGAGGCTGGCTTTCCCCCTCTCCTTCTAGAAACATTTGTTCTGTATCTTCCTAACCATAGCTCTTCCCTAAAGGCTGTAAACCTAATTATGAGAGGACTAAAGAAATGGATTAATTTTCCAGCAGCACCATGTCTTCAATCACCATGTGTATGTCATTAAGCAATACTTTGGTTTCTTAGCTTGCTGTCTTTTTAAACCCATTTTCTGGCCTGCAGCAGCAGTGCCAAGAAACAATAGCCATCTTGGCACAAAAAGTACCACTGACCTTGAAATTCAGATTATTAAGTCACTTCAAGCACTTGTTGCAAAGCATTATTTCTTCATATTATATAACATCTTGCTATATGAGATGATAGGATCCAACATAGAAAATCTCAAAGAAATCCTGCATTATTAAATGTCTTCAATCATTAGTAAGTAAATCGCTTTCTTCTTGAAACTAGCTTAGAAACACAAAGCAGGTTTAAAAGGCTAGAAGTGCTTATGCTACTGTGTAACAAAACATCAATTCTGAAAAATTTAAAAGATCAGCTCAATTTTCTTTTTACAAATATGGCAAGCAGTCAAACAGGGAATTAAGATTTAACAATTCAATTTTGCTCAGGACACTTTTTGTTCTGACAGATTACACACCCAGAAAATTTGGGAATAAGATTTAAAACAATCATTAATTTTTGTTAGAAGTAAAAAAGAATAAGACGTGGTTGGTGTGGCATCTCTGTATGATAAATTTGTCTTTGAAAACCAAAAACATTGTTACACATCTGATTGGGAATATTGCAGTTTAATAGCTCTAAATGCAGTGAGTAGAAATAGATGCTTCTGTGCTCCCTGCAATCAGATTAGGTAGCATTTTATTTAAGTTTTAAAAATAAAATTCCTGCTATTTTTGTCACCAGGGAAAGTTCTCAGACATGTAAATCACTAAAACTGCCCCACATGTTTCAGTAGAATTCATGCCATGTTTATAAGCAAATATAAAACAAGGAAATCCTTCCCAGATACAAAGGCTCTTACTGCCTATTGTTTTCCCCAGATTTAAGCCCCGCTTCCTGCTGTATACCAGACTTTTTAATGTTAATCCACTACTGATGTGACAGTTTTTATGGTCATTTTCAAGAGTTCAGATGGTGGCATGTTTATAATTTTAGCAATTCTTTGCTCTCAAGCAGCTTCTGTTTTCTCTGAAATCCAAAATATCCAACAGAAATTACATGAGCAAATACACAGTTCTGTCATACGAACGTTGAGCTTTGAACACATTTCAGGAAAAAGTGTGTGCTGTTGTAAACAGCATTAGAAATAGCTTCTGTGCAGACAGATTGATTTCTGCCTAGTGGTATTTGTTCTCTTCTGTCCGTGTAAATGAATCACCTTTACAGCATAAAATGTGAGGGAAAATTATGAGTAGGGGAATGAGTGACGTGTATGGGAATCTCAAGGATGACACAGTTCCATTGTGTCTTTGCAGTGTAAATCTTTCCAGCTGTAAGGTTACCAAACACTTCAGTTCGTGATGTTAGGGCAGGTTAGGTGTAGCTTATGTCCTTCCCTGGATCTGTGGTTGGGTGAGGATTCAGAAATCTTTCTGCTGGAGACTTTCTGCTAAAGAACAAATCCAGATTGCAAAAACAAAAGTAGCTGTTTCTTTTCTACTAGGAAGTACTAAAGCACAAGTTTGGAGTATTTCTTAGAATAAAATATAAAACCAGATTTGAATAATTGTTGGTTTGTCAACATATGTCTCCATTAGTAATTTGGGCACAATAGGAATGGATCAGTACACCAAAAGAATTCATTCTCAGGCCTTTATGCTTACACAATGTACTTTTCTAGGGTTTCTCTTTGAACTAGATTTAGTCCTGTCCCCAGATTAAATATCTCCCACACGTACAGTTTTACATCAGCCAAAGGATCAGTCACAGGTACAGACTGCAATGTCCCCACCAGGGCTTACAATAATATTGAAGAGAGTGGTACAGTTAATATAATTTAACCACTGTCCTCAGTAAAAAATGAGTCTAAATAGGGTGAAAGAGTATTTCATTCACTGAGAAAACAGGCATCCATCCTAAATTCCTTTCAGACTAAGACGATGACACATTTGGCATTAATTACATTGTGGTGCCACAACACTTATTTGCAGGACTGACTGCCACTGAAAAACATTTTCCTGTTCATACCTTCAGCAAATTTCTAGAAATAATCAGTGTAACAAGCAGAACAAATCAATTTCCAAGGTTCAGAGTGCTTTGGAACATTTACTGCTAAAAAAAAAATAAAAAAGCACCAAGGCATTATTTGCTTTTGACCACATTGAGCAAAATCATTTTGTCTCACTGCCTCCTCTTCCTTCCTGAAGTTCCTGCCTTGTTCTTCATTGTATCCACAAGATTGCTGGAATTATCATTCGCTTTGCCTGACACTGATCATGTTTCATTCCCTCCTTGAATCTCCTTTACAGGTTTCAACCTCCCTCTCTAAACCTCCTGTCTTTACCCTTCCTGTCTATACAACACCGCCTCCAGTGCCTGCTCTGACTCCAGATCCTTGTCTGCCCAGACAGCTGAGGTAAAAACTGCACCTCAGTACTTTTTCTATAGAAAATATACTAATATATTATTCAGGCAAAGCCTGAGGATTACGACAACACAGAAATAAATGGGAATAACTTGTTGCTGAAAAGAATTGTAAGGCCACTACAAGATTCCATCTGCTACCAGCAAGCTGCTTCTAGTGACAAGCATGAAAACACTGCAGATAAGAGTCTGGACAACAAAAACTGCCATAGGGATGTTTTTAATTTCAGTGCTTTGAATTGCCTTTTTTCATTTTTGCACTAGTGACTAGTTATAAGCATATAAGCAATGTTACTCCAGTTAGAACAGAAAAATCTGGACAGCTTTGGATATCACCTATCCATACGGCACTGAAATGACATGGATCATTCAATGATTATAAATGCTACTCAAAGAAAGCAGTATTAAATCTAGTAGTCTTAAATCATTCAGTGATTATAAATGCTACTCAATGAAAACTGTCCTTAATTTTTTTTTCTCAGAAGTTCATTTGTCTTTCCAAGCCTCCAAGTAATCCTGGTGGTGAAAATGATAACACAGAAGAATTTAATTTATTACACCTGGCCAAAACATGAAAATTCTACCAGCTTGTCTCAACAATCACTGTAATAATTGCCAACAAAAAACAGCAAAGAGAACCTTCTCACATGCCTCCCAGGGATATCATATATTATCCAGTGTAGCCATCACACTGGTTTTGTCTAAGATGTGAGGGTGAAGCATGAGCTGGAAGTTTTTACAGCTCTAAGAGCTGACATTGTAATGTACAGATGACAATCCAGAATTGGTCCTCTATGCTCCCCAACCTCACGTTGAAAACATCAAAATCATAGAATCAAAGAATGATTTGGGTTGCAAGTGGACCCTGAAAACCTTCTTTTTTCCAGGCTGAACAATCCCAACTCTCTCAGCCTTTCCTCATAAGGACAGGTGCTCCATCCTGTCCTGGATAAAGGCTAAGAGAACATTCACTGGAGTTTGGTAGAGATTCAGTCTGGACAACAGAAATAACTATAAGGATGATATTTTGTAATTTCAGTTCTTTGAAGTAAACACAGCTATGCACTATAAGCAGATTACAGTTGCATTTATCTGCCATTAAAGTGAGAAGGATATCATAGTCAAATATCTCCTTTACTACTTCCTGGGAAAAAAGAAAATCTAGTTTAATTTTTGCTACATTTGATAACCTTTGCTAGGATTAGCAGTTCACCAGCTGGACACAGGCTAACAAAAGAATAAATTAAATGAGTTCATGCCAGGATATGTGAAACAATGAGAACAGTGAACCTCAGTATCAAATTAAGCATGCTAAATTGGCATGCAAATATAAACCTCTTACCAGGAGCAGCAGAAGTTATTAACGCAGCAAAGCTGTCCTCCAGCTTTCCAAATTTAACTAGAATCGTGCAGGATTCATAACAGCACAAAAGATGTCATACAAAAAAAATTAAGAAGCACCAGATATTGCCAGGCTTCCAGCATATTTTCCTGCTGTTGGGAACAGAATCATCCCTCATGATTTTACAGACTGAAGCTCATTACTTTGATCAGCTTAGGCTATAAATTTGCAATAGCCAGGGCTATTTCTAACAACTTGTTTTGGCATTTCCTAGGAATACACAAAGAGATGAATCAGTCATTCTTGGTTGCAACTATTTCTTCTTTCAGATACATGTTAATTCAGTTTATTCCATTTGTTTGCTTTCTCTTTTTTTTTTTTTTTTCCCTTGGCACGACTTCACAAACATTTTTGAGGAAGAAAAACAGATTTAAAAATCATTATTATAAGTCAATGCTAACTGTATAATAGAAAGACCTTTACTGAAAGTAGGAAAGAATATAAGCTTGTTATGAATAAAACTACCCAAACTTCACACAACCATGGGATGTACCTGCAACTTGGGAAAGACCACATCTAATTTCCACCAATAATTGCTGCTTTTAGTCTCTTTCATACTCCATAATATGGAAGAGGCAGCCAACAGAAGATGCTTGCTACAGAAACAGTGTTATAAATGCACTCCCAAACAAGATACAGTTATAAAAAATATTTAAGAAGCCATAGGATTTTCAATATAACTTTCAAAACAGATCAAGGCACTGCTCTTCAATTATATTGTGGTCTACATTTTACATAGAATTTAAAAAATAAGCACAAAAGAAGAAAGGAGAGAGGTGGTTACAAAAAATAATGAACAAAATATCACATAATATCTATGACAGTAAGTACCTACAGGAATTCATATTAGCAAAAATACTCATAACAGTAGAGTCTCATCTAAAGTGCCTATGAATTTCCAAAGGACCAAGCAGCCCTGACAGATTCTATGAAATAGAGGACTGGAAAAAAATGAATGAAGAAAACAACTTGAGAGGTAGCAAAAATAAATGGAATTTGAGAGGTACAAGACCATGAAAGACATGACAAGGAGGAGGAAAAAATTATGCTCATTCTAAAGCTTCCTTTAGAATGCAGCTGTCTACAACTTCCTCCCAAGGGGCAGAGGAGGGACAGGCACTGGTGACCAGTGACAGGAGCCGAGGGAGCAGCATGAGGCTGAGTCAGGGCAGCCTTCGGTTGAACAGAAGGGCAAAGGTTCCTCACACAGAGGTCGCTGGGCACCGGAACAGCCTACCCAGGGCACTGGTCACAGCACCAAGCCTGACAGAGCTCAAGAAGCATTTGGACAACACTCGTGGGCACATGGTGTGGTTTCGGAGTGGTGCTGTGCAGGGCCAGGGGCTGGACTCGATGCCAGTGGAACCCTTCCAACTCAGGACATTCTGATTCTATGATTCCTTCTCTGTCATGATGTTACTATTGCATTCCTTATCAACCCCATGGTCTGATTTGATTGTTTCTTCATGCCCCAAGTCTGAAAGGATCAGGAGAATGCCACTTATTCCTCTACCCAGCCACTAAGAGGCAAACTTCTCTCTCTCCTTACAGCTAGTGTTCAGATCTGGGTGGTCTCCCAAGGTTAATTCACCTTTCTCCTTTCTGAATTTGTTCTCGGTTTTCCTAAGTGATATCATATGCAAGTGGCCTAGACTCCCACATGAAACTTCTTTGTTAATGTAACCAGTTTTCTGATCTTTCTTATTTTTGCATTTCCACTAGTATTTCGACATAAAAGCCTGCATTGTTGCCCTAATTGCATATTTGTACTCTTAAGCCTTGGAACTTGCATCCCTGCATGACCACCTCCATTCAGAATTTTTTTATCTCAAAGTTGACACTACTGAATCATTTGCATACCCTGTTACATCATGGGAAACCATGCAAGTTTTCTGTAAGACAACATTGCTGCTTTAAGTTTTGCCAAAGACTGCTGCCAGGATCAACAGAGATTAAAAAGTTCTTTGTGGATTTAATGATTGTTCTCCACAGAGAACTCTATCACCATATGAATTTTTTAAGAGAGAGAACAGTTTTTGATGCCAAAAAACTACATAAAATGAAGATAAATGCAAATACATTTCCTCTTTGATAATCATCTTATGCAAATATCAGTCCCCTTACATCAGTGGTCTACCCTGCAACAAGAAGAAAATCTATCAGCTTTTCTTTTCTTGAATATAACTCCTTAGTTTTTAAATCACTATTTTTTCTTTCATTTCTTGTTCACCATAACTGCTACTCCTTAAGGTTACTCAAATATATTTGGGGTTTCTCTTTCCATGTGAAAGCCCTAGTTAAAAAGCTAAATAACCTTGAAATTTATTTTATAGTCCTTGCTCCTCAGTAACTCCTATCAAGATGAAACAAACTTTCTTAGGGATCAAGTAAGATATGAACAGATTATATAGGTTAGGATGACTCTATGCACCCTTTTGCCTATCTGCTTCCTCCTTCCAACATGGATTCTCAAAAGTTTAAATAATGGCAATGCTTATGGTCTGGTGATCTTCATAATGTGTCCTTACCTTGTAATTAGTTCTGATCTATCATCAAAAATACCTTTCTGCTGTGAAAAGCAGGGAGAATGGAAAGCTGCTCTTTAATTTCCTCAATAAACATAAATAATGCGTTTTAATGCATTTTATGCTGAATTTTAACCAAGAGCTCCCTATACCTATGAGACACCAGTGCAATTCCATGTTGCTCCCAGGAGCTCCCTTGACTAAGAGGGGAGCACAGACCCTTCTTGTGGAAGCTGCCCAGTGCTCTGTGTGAGCACACAGACCCCAGGAGAGCAGCACAAAAATACTGTTCCTGCACATATACCAGATACTCTGCCTCCTTTGTAAAGAGCTCCAGCCCTTGCTTTCAAACTAACCCATTTTATTTATTTGTTTTTAGGAGGCTTCAGTTAAAACTTGGAGAAAAAAATTACCTATTTTGTATCATTCAATTCCACTGAAAAGTACAAAAAAGAAGACTCTTTCCAATAGTTAAAAATTCTTTCAGCAAGAAAGTTGTTTCTCCGCAGAACAGGTGTTCATGGAATGAGTGGTCTAGCTTTTCAGTTTGGACTAGCAAACACACTTTGTAAATTGTACATTGCAATGACCATTTTAGCAATTTTCTTATTTATTACATTATTTGTACTCTGTCCGTTTGTTGTATCCTCAGCATTCGTTGTAACACCATGGCTCTCCCACAGTTCAAAGAAAAGCCACCAACTAAGCAGTGCTAATTTACAAATTCATTGTGACACAGAAATACCAAAATGTTCCGAGCCTCAAATTAGAACAGTTGCCAGGGTCTTCAGACATATAAAATATTTTCTGTAGGCCGTGATGTCTGACATAAATACACTGCCAGAGTAGGGTCAGCCAACTCAAACCCATAAATAGCAGAATGGTGGCAGAAAATGTTAAAAACAATTACAATACACATGTTCTTTCCCCCTTAGGACAAAAGATTCTCATCACGTTCCTTTTTGCTATGCCAGGAATATTTAACTGATTCATGTTTTGTGGTATAAATACATAAATCAGTTTCTGTTCCTGTTTCTGGACAGTTCATTTTATGCAACACAGATTCATGTGAACCAAAGTACTCTGATCTCTATAATTTCCTTATCTCTAAACCTTAACTACTACAAATAAGCTTCTGAGGGGGACTCAGTGGGATATAGTTTCTAACAAACAAATTCAGGAAAGGTTTGAAGATAGACTGACATGTATCTCCAGTGTTCTTTGTATACATCATTGCTTCAAGACTGAAGCATATATTTGCACCATGGAAAATGAAGGGAACAGACTGGTTTCTATCTTTACATTATCACCACAAGCAAGTAAAATCCAAAAGGAGAAAAGTGACGTCATGGGGCAATGATTGATCCAATAGGCAATTCACTATAAAGGAGAGGGATTGCGCTGCAGGCAAGGCTAAAAAGGGAAGCAAAGACAACCCAAGTGCTATCTATAGATAGTCCTAAAGAGGGAAAAAAAAGAATGATTTGGGTCACAAGAGGTCATGCAGAAATGTTGCCTTCCACTTTCAGGAGCAGTGTGTTCACACTGGCAGGACTTTATGCCTGAACAACCCACATAGTCAAAGTCAGTTTAAATCATGGAGTTTAGGGCTATTTTCTTTTTCTCTACAGACAATCATCCTATTGCTTTTCACATACAAACATTGTTAACAAAAAGCAAATTTCAAAATCTCAAGCATGAGTATTCATGGAAACTAAACAGATCAGTAACCAAGAGAGACAGTGACCTGATTTCCACCCATTATAAATAGGACCACGCCTCACACACAATGATTTTGTGTCAGTGCCTGTGGCAGATAACAAAACTCTCTAGTTCAGTACATGCAATGCACTCAATACACTGGAAGTGGGCGAACATCACAAGGCTCTTCAAGTAGGTCCCTGGCAAGCAGTTCTGAAAAGATGTCAGCTGAGACATTTCTTGAGCCAATGACATGGCCAACCTCATTGTTTTGCTCACGATACCTTGGAGAAATACTCCACAGCTTGGAAAATTAGCATTTTTAAAGTGCCTAAGGATAAACATACACAGTGCATAGTCCTGTGAAGAGAGAAATATAAGAAGTAATAGAGCTTTGTTAATGGTGTTTCTGATTACACTAATAACCACCAGAGTTCTCAGCTGAATTATCTCTTGATGATGAAAGTATTTTAGCTTATTCACAGTTAAGACATGTCTCTAAAAAATACAGTGGTATTTCTTGGAGATATACTTTAAAATTTCTATATTCTTTTCATTAATTACTCTTTATGAAATGACAATATTTTTCTGAGAGATACAGAATTCTAGTGGTTTTTCAAGTCCATCTGCTGAATGAAATTCAGCCAGACAGGGGAGAAAATCTTCAAATAACTAGCAGAATAAGTCATGATGGGACAGCTCAATTTGAAGAGAAAATATTCATTATACAATTTCTCCAAAGGGAATGCTCTGTATAGCCTAAATTAGAAACCAGTAGAAAACACCATGGAGGTGTGAATAACTCAATCCAAACTTTAATTGGCAAGTATTTGGTGGTCTTAGACGCATTGCAAATTATTCCCTTCCCCCTTCCTCCAGCAGAATTTTTTGGTTATAAAACACCAAATGACCAATAATAGCCATTTTGGATGTCTTTAACCAGATCCCATATAGGGTAACTTTCCACTCATACTTTTAACAGCAAACTTACTGCCAATATGACACCCAAGAATCCTGCTTCCCTTTCTTGTAAAAGGTAGACTGAAAGGTCTGTTTAATGGATTGCTACATTTCAGAAAATAATGTACCATGAACAGGTTCATTGCTTTCCAGCAACAAGCATTACAGAAAAACTCCACACTGAATTCACAGCCAAAATGGGAGCATCCCCACAAGTGTCTGGCAAAGCAATCCTTAAATTATATCACATAAACTACTGAATTCCTTTTGTTCTGCGAACAGAGGAGTGTTTGGGGAATAGGTTAGAATAAGAAACTGTAGTTATATTATTAACAAGCAGATTAATCACTTTAATAGCCAGAAACCTATTAAGAGCAAGGAAAAATGATTCATAGCACGTGTCAGAATAATTCTAGTGTGAAATAATAAAATGAAAGGAGACAAATTGTCCCAGAGACTGTTTTACTCCTGTGCAGTATTATTTAGTCTGTATTGTTAATCAAATTTGGCATACTCACAATTTTCAAAAGGGAAAACAGGAAAACAAAACATAGACACACTCCCAAGGCAGAAAAGTTAGATATAAAAAACATTCTCATCCAACATGCATGTGATTTAATCACTTACTTTTAGTATTTTTTGCTCTTTCTCTAAATAAGACCACATTTGTCTTTCATGGACTTGATATATGCTCACTCCTATTCAGACTTTGTCCTTTTAGCCAGATTTGACTAAACATGATAATTTGTACTACTGATATGCATTTATAATTTTAAGTATTTAAAACATGCTCCAGCTCACAGATTTCTGACAAGCTTAAGGCAATTAAAAGTCTAACCAGCCCAGCATTTTATGTAAACTAAGGGCTTAGACAGCTCTATGTGCTATTTGGGGTCTACTCAGCCATCTCTTTCATTAAAAAAAAAAAAGAAAAAAAAAAGAGAGAGAGAGAGAGAAGATAAAAAGGGTAAAAAGAGCTGTGGGGGGGGGAGTAATACTGTTGTTTTCAGTAAATCACGCAGATCTTTAATTCTGGTCAATTTGAATTCTGGCATAAGTTGACACACAAAACATAGATCAATTCTTTCACAAGTACAGCTTTTCTTCACACCATTTAAAAAAGCAAACTACTGTTAGGAGTAAACACAGATTTTATCGGCTCAAAAGGAAACTAAGCTGAGTTGAATGGACCTGTAACCTTTCCTGCAGGAAAGATATTCAATTTTCAAACATGTTTATAAAGAGTTCTTTTTGTTTGTTTTCAGGAAATACTATCTAATCAGAAATTAAATCCTTCCAGGTGACAAGGACACTCACAGCATAATCCTGCTAAGAGATGCTTGCAGATATTTCTGTACACAGTTATATTTTAATATAAATATTTCTCTCTGCATCAGAATCTCTAAGTTACTAAGTACAGACAGTGCATAAAGCTACAAAACTAAGAAAATTTGCTGTAAATTCTATATATTAGCTACATGCACAGCAAGACAGTGCATGTGCTCTTAATGACACGGCTAAGTATAATAGATAGTTTTGTAACAATTTTTCACTGAATATTGATTTAAGTGGCTTAACTCTGAAATAAGAAAAGGTTGTACGGCTTTTGACATTTCAGCGAAGATGAACAAAGTTTCTTTCTTATTTTAATTAAACAGTTTCAGCATTGCTGCCACCACAGTTAGGTGTAGGAAAGTGTCACTAACCAGAACTGAACACTGAGTGGTGCTATTTGAACAAAAATGGATAGTATTTGGTCCTTAAAAGATTTGGGATGTGCTAAATAACTTTTTGAGTAAAAACTTTTGGGTTAAAAAACAAACAGGAGAGAGCCAGGTTTCATGAGAATTGCTGTCAAAACTGCCTGACATGTAGCCCAGCTGTCCATGCAAAAACCCCATTTTCTTTTAATCTTTGTAAATTGTCCAGCATTGACCCCTCACATTAGCAAGGTTGCAAGAAAACCGTGACAGCTGTAAAGGGATTAAATGTGTTGTGCAAGGATCTACACCATCTCTGAACGTCATTGGCTCAGGCTACCTGGAAAGTAAATAAGCACTTGGTGTAGTCACTTAGCCTAACTTGCCATGTAGATTTCAAACCAAGACATGAACAAACCGAAACATTCACAATCAAAACATTCACCTGATGCTTTCACTCACACTAAACATAAGAAAGAAGTTTTTCACAATGAGGGTGGTGAGACACTGGCACAAGGTGCTCAGAGAAGCTGTGGCTGCCTCAGCCCTCGGAATGTCCAAGGCCAGGTTTGATGGGGCTTTGAGCAGCCTGATCTGGTGAAGGTATCCCTGTCCACGGCAGGGGAGGGGTGAAATGAGATGATTTTAAGGGTCCCTTTTAACCCGAACTATTCTATGATTCACAGTATTCACCAACAATGCAGTGATAGTGAACTCATTCGGTGTGCTCAGTTGATGCACCTCTTTGTCTAATATAGAGTGTAAAAGGCAAGTGCCCGAGGAGGGGCACTCGACTGACCTACGCTGTTCTTAACATTTCCGTCTCCGCTCCCAAGCACTAAGTGGTAGAAGAAGAAGAAACAGCCTCAGGGCGCTCTGGTGAGGCTCAGACTGGAAACTGATGCACCGAAGGGCTTGTCAAGCACGACAACAAGCTGCCCAGGGCAGTGGCGGAGTTACGGCTCCTAGAGATATTTAAAAGATGTGTAAATGGACACTTGCGGACACGGTTTAGCATAGACCTGGCAGCATCCCATAGACAGTGGGATGGAACAACCTGGAAGCTTTTGTCCCCCTTTATTGAGAGACGCACGGCGCCGGCCCCTCAGGCTAAGGCCCCGCCCCCAAATCCGCTCAGGCCCCGCCCCAGCC
>VZRL01001898.1:3222739-3285782 GCA_013397895.1 Origma solitaria | reverse complement strand
CATGGCCTCGTACCGGCTCGGGGTCCGCATCGGGAACTGGCTAGAGGACGAGATAGCGCAGCAGGTACGGTACGCACCCCGGGGCCTCGCCCGCCTCCGCCCGCGCCCGGCTGTCCCCCGACTCCTTAAATCCAGTCTAGACGCGAGATTGCGGGTGCTGGATAACATGTCTGCTCCTCTCTCCTTTGCCAACAGGAACTCCTAAGGGATTTTATCCGTAAGAGAGAAGAAGGACAACTTTTAATACAGAGATTAGCCAGACTTAAAGAGAATGTTTTCAAGAAGGTAATTTTTAAAGAGGGTTGTGTCCACCCCCCATGACCCCTCACAGAGTGCCATAGCTCTTATTATTGTTCAGCATGCACTAAGAATGCTACGGAATTTAAATGCTAAAATACATCTGGTATTAGGATTGGTTAATTCTATAAAATATTATATGCATTTTAATTTAGGTAGAGCTGTCAGTATCTGCTGATGGATTGGTTCACTTTGGAGACACTGTGTTGCTTATGAACCCAGAAAACAAATCCTCATATGAGACGGAGCCTGAGCTCTGTGGTGATGTGACCCTGGCAGTTGACATGGAAGAAATATCCCTGTACTCTGATGATCCCCTGCAGCTCTCACGTGGACTGAGTGGAATCAAGACTGTGGAGCCTCTGGGTCGAAATGCTTTCTGTATTGTAAGGTCTGGTACTTCATTCTGAGTTGTTTTCAGCTATTATTTTAGCTTTAGGTATCTTGTTTTGAGAAATATGCAGTTTGCTAATATACAAAGGAATTGGAGTAAATTCATTAAGAGACTTAAGTAATTTATTAAGCTTGTTTCTATGCTGTGATCACCCTAATTAATTCCAAGGACCTTTAAGTCAGCTTAAGTGTAAAAACAGAATCGAGTTCACTGTATCATTTGGTAAATTCTGCAGCTTTTCTATTATGGTCATATTCCAGTTGCAGATAAAATATGTCCAAATATCACTAGTATTAATGTTCACTCTCCTCTAAGCAGAAATATGTGTCGTTGCTTTTGCATGACACATGAAGTGGACATTGTTCTGTTGTCCTAAAAACCCAGCATATTCCCTCTCTCAAATATTAATGTAATTGCTGCTGTTTGTTGAAGAATAAACAGAACAGGGCCCTGCTCAATAGCCAAAGGCTCTGCCTTAGGTTAAGATATTTTACCTATTTTAAAAGGTAAACAATACAAAATGTTGTCAGAAAGCAACATACAACTGTAGACCAAAACAGACAAAAAACCTAAAAAATAGCAAAATTGATTATTTGAATGTATATTTTTTCCATTTTACAATTTTAACAGCATGGATGGAAGTGTGCTGGGCGAACCACTTAGATACGGGCAAAACTTTCTTCTTGGAACAACAGGAGGGGTTACTGACAAAATGGTAAGGCAATGGTAGCATATACTGATCATATGCATTGAATACCTCTCTAAATATAGATATGTAAAGCTGTACAGTGGTTCAACATGTTAGCTTTACAGAACAGACTCAGAATCATGCAGGGATCAAGAGAAGTAATATCTGTTTAGAAAGTTTATGCAACTTGCCTGAGGTCAGGTGTGCAGACCAAGGGGGCTGTTAGCCAGAATGATTGAATAAAGGAAATCTAAAAAAGGAAAGAAAAAAGGAAATCACAATTAGATTGTAATCATGAAAGAATTTATCAAGGATTTTTTTTTTTACTTTGAACAACTCACTTTAAAGTTGGACTTGATGATCCTCATGGGTCCCTTCTAACTTGGAATATTCTGTGAAACTCCAAAATGAGATTTCCTTTCTTATGAAGATAATCTGTAGTAGGAATATAAAGTCATGTACTATTCTATCATTCTGAGGGAGCAGATTTCTATTAAATGGTAACATTCTTTCCCTCTGCAAATTAAAAGCAAATAAGGCATTAAATGTACATATACATTCAAAATAAATCACACACAACTTTGAAAAAGTTTTCCTTAACAACAACTTTGGTGAGATAAAAATATTTGCAATATAAATTCGATTTTAAATTAGTATTCACAAATCTGCATATAGAATAACTACATAATGAGTTTATCAACAATACAGAATCCATGGTATGGGTTTCGCCTGCATAGTTTTCGCTGGGCAGACTGATCTGTCAGGAGCCAAGAGAAAAGTTTTTGTGTTCAAAAATACATTTTAAAATTACATATCTTGTTTCTTTTATACTAATCCTGTCCTTAATATATATTTTTATTTACAGTCTTATCTGGCAAGTGACCACAGAACATTTCGAGACTTTGCTAAAAAATCTCGCCTTCAGAAAGTCTATTTGACGAGTGAGGTTTCCTATTTGACTTCTTGGCAAGCAAAAGCCTTGGATCCACAGCTGCGTCTTGAATATGAAGGATGCCCAATTCATGTAAGAAATTAAAACTGTGGGAAATATTATGAAAACTTAATTGAAAAAGGTGGAGTACTTAGAAAAAAAATGTTATGTCCATTTTATTCACACATTTCCCTTTTGCCAGTTCTGACATCTACTTTTAGGAAGAGGGAGAGGGAAGGAACAATCTCTTTAATTAGGGAATTTGCTTATAGAAATATTTGTTTCTGGTGTTCATTTTGAGGGTGACTTGTTCAGTTTTTCTCATTAGATATTTTCAAAGGTTGACATTATCATGTTGTGAGGGCTCAGTAGTTATCTGTTTTTCAGGCCTTTTGAGACACTAAATTCCATTTCCAATATTTAGAGATGTGATTAAATAAGAGCTCCTGTACATTAAATGTCTAATAAAATTCTCAAGGCATCTGAATAAGTGGATGATTTTCCAAATGTTTTTAACTTTTTGCAAATACAGTATTTTCCTATACAAGATAACAGCTAGGTTTCCTGAAGTGCTGGTGTACAGCAGAATATCACAAATATAAGTGTTCCTCTATGGCCTTGGACTAGGACTCATTTACATGAATCAGCTCACTAATAAACACACTCAAAATTGTCTAATTATTAAAGACAGTCTTTATCCACAGTATTGGTTTAAAAACATTTGTCAAGTGTCTTCCTTTTTTTTTTTCTAGGCACAAACTAAAATTATTATTACTCATTCCTATACCAATCGCAACTTAGCCATTCCAAGGTCCTTCTGCCTCTGGTAAGAGCAACTCATTACTGCCAGGGATGTGCACAGGGATGTGCCAACATCAGGAATTACTGTAAGGAGGAAGAGAGGTGCCTTAGGAACACACTGAGGGAATGGAAAAGGATGCAGAATGCCATTCTCCTTTCCCTTATTTTACTTCTTGGCTGTAATCTGTGCCTCTGTGTTGCTGCAGACAATTGGGTCAGTCTTTTTGGGGTTTTTTCATTTTTCATTATCATATAATATTTTAAATTTTCTCTAGTTTCTTGGTGGTTCTCCCTTTGAATATCTTGAGCAATGTCAGTTGTTTGGGTTACTTTTCAAGAAAAAAGAAATATGTACTAAGAAGTGTAAGGAACAAGGGAACTAAATAAAACCTCATTGCATAAAACTGTATATGCTTATGTCCATCTGAATCAATGTCTCAACAAACTGAAATTAATCCAACAATTCCAGTTAATATACATGCATTAAATTAATACTGATTAAGCACTGCTAAGGAGTAGACCAATGTTTCCCATTAACTTCTTAGCAAGACCTGACTGAGGATCTGTACAAAGTTTTTGAGGATAAAACAAAGTCTGAAAGTTTGAGGCTGAAGAAGTCTTTAAGTAGCCAGTCTTCTTCAGTCAGAGAGAAATGGGGGTGAGGGCCTAACCAGCTTGTACATATCGATTTGGTGTGTCAGGGCCTTATTCTGCTGGGGCTTCTTTTAGCTCCGAGGCTAGAAAGGTGGCTTTTCTCTTGGATTTCAAATTCCTAAATTATTCATGGGAAACAAAGTGGGTTATTGTGTTTCTTGTAAGAGTCTGGTATTTGAAAGTGCATGGTGATATTTCTGAGAAAGCCAAGAGAAAAATGAGAAAATCTTGAACAATTCACAAGTAATGAAGATTTGCTGCATTTGTATATATATTAATTCTTCCTGCCTATCTCCTCTCTTTTGACTTTGCAGGTCTTATTTTGGAAGAGAATTTGAAGTAATTTGTCACAATTATCTGGACTCCCACAGAGTTGAAGAAGATAAGAATCACTGGGTGATAATTACAGGAAATCCTGGTCCCGAAGATGGTACAGTGTTTGACAGACCTGAAGCACTCCCTGAAGGGTATCAGAAAAATGAGGTTCAGAAAAAGACAGAGAATATAAAAGCCTAAGACTACAGCCAGGAGAGGTTGCTGAGACTCTGAGACTCTGATTCTTGTTTCTTTCTGTTTCGATTTTAGTTTTAGAGATGTTTATTTTAAAAATGGAAATGAAAGTCTGCCATTAGTAATACTGCATAATCTCATTAGCTCAGCAAGGTTATATTGGTCAAAAACTATTAAAATTTGATGAAACACACATCAGAAATTTGTAAATCAGGAAAAGTTCATTTTCCCATTTTCACCTTGACTGACGGCAGAAGTTGTCAGAATCCAGGAAACCTAACAGATTTTCATTAAGTTACTGGCTCTCAGGGTATATTTAACCAATTCTTCCAAAGTGAAACCAGTGTCACAATTTTTAAAAGGGTGAGTGGACAGTTTCCAAAACACTGAAAACCAAACACATGCAAAGCTGTCATGGGATACTTTGACATTTAAAGTTCGTCTGAAAGAAAGTTGGTTGTTGCGCTTGTTCCATCCTCCATCTAGCACAATGTTGCCAATTATTAAATCACAAGTGAGATTTTTTATCTTGAGATTATTTTTTAATTCATTAATAAAAATTGAGGTTTTTATGTTTGTCCATGTATTTTAAACACTTAAATATCAAGTAATCAACCAGAGCACAGTGATACAGGCTAGAGACTTACAACAGCATTTTCCATGCGTCACCATGTTCCATTTACCTCTCACTCACAGCATTTTCCAATCTGTAGTAATTTCTAACAAGTTTGAGAGTAAGGTAAAATTGTCAAAGAAAATTAGGTGCCCACAAGTTTCATGAAAGTAAATACCAAAGCAGAAAATGAATATGAGATGCTGTAAGTTTATCCCAGTAAGGAAAGATTGTAGTCCATGTTCTTACCTAGTTAGACAACAGAAAATTCACATGAGAAAAATATGGTCTTTGAGGGTAAATATTTCAGCTGAAACTGACATTTTCTTAAAAAACAAAATCAACCAAGCATAAAATGCAAAGACTTCAAAAACAGGTGTCATTACTTCATAATTTTACCTGTCTTTATATGGAAGCTGAAAAAGCATCACAGGGAATCTTTTAATGTATGACATTCCCTTATATCCATTTAATTGAAGGTATATTTCATCTCTTACTGTATCTCAGGAGCAGGCTCTTTCTGCAAAAAGTAAGTGAGTTCCTGAGTAAAATACTACATAGATCTCCGTTCTTATAAGATTCCAAAGATCTTCAATGATTATAAAGGTCAATTAAAACTAAGTTTTACTGAAAACAAACCCACTAAACTTTCACAAAAGAAAGGACTAATCCAAACATATCTTCAGATAATCTGTTTGAAGCCCACCGACAAGGCTTACGAAATTCCTGCCTTTATTCAATATAAATGAAATCAGCAGACTGCAGCATCAGCTAACTGGCACTTGGCATACAGGATCTCAGAGCAGCAGACAGATCATGGTGCTGTGACATGCAGGTTTGCTTTGAGGGAGTGTACTGCAGAGGACAGCTTTTGAATGACACTCCTTGCATTTAAACCTTTACAGATCTATTATAGATGGGTTCTTATAGAGAAAATTGTCTTTAGGAACTTCTTTTGCTTTTTCTTTCATTTCCTATGTAAGAATAAGTTACATGATGTGTGACATATCTATAGAGCGTCTGTTAGTACTCCAACATTCAGAGGTTAAAATTTGCGCATTTTCACAATGGATTGACATAAGTCTGCTTATATTTTGTAGATATTAAACTAATAAAACTTAAACTGCACAAATGCACTGCAGTGTTTCTAACTTTGCCATTGTAGACTTTTAACTGGTATTAAATGCAGCTATTTTGAATCTAAATCTCTTTCCTCTGGGTTAAATGTAGGAAACAAGAAGAGGCCTTAGAGCAAAACCGTTTCTGAAACAAAGCTTCGTGTGAACTCATACAAGAATGAGAACTGTGGGCAGAGTGCCTGGGTTGGCTAATGTTGTGGGTAGGAGTGTTTGTGTGTGCATTTGCGTGGAAGGAAAGCAACGCGGGCTGGACAAAAACAAGTTTCGTAAAGACTTAGAGGAAAAACAGAGATAAACAGAGATGAGTACAAAAGCAGGTAATGCTGGAATCAGATGCTGATTAAAAGTGGCTTGGAGACTTTTGTGTTTTGATCACTCTGTGCTCATTGGAAAGGATTTCTTGTGCTAAAAATAAACAGAATTGAATCAATAATTCCTGATTCCACTAACAGTGTTAAACACACAGATTTGTGCAAAGCTCTTATATCATATAATACATATTTACAATTAATCTAATTCACAATAACAAATACAGATACTCACCTGTTTCCCAATTTTTCTTTTATAAGCTCATTTCTGGCACTTCTTAATATTGTCCACACGATGGCAGCACATTTTTCTAAACAGCACACTTTTTGCTACATCTGTAAAACAACCTGAAATGTTTAAATCCAAATGAGTCCTGGATACAATGCCACAGAAGGAAACCAAGTTAAAACAGGCGTGAATTCTGGGCTAGGATATGTCATTAATGTTATATCATGCTCTTGGAAAAGAAAGTTAAGCAACAAAGGTAGACAGAACAAAGCAGGATATTGTGTATTGCATGTAATCAACATCTTTAAATTAATTGGAACATTAAGTTATTTGTAACCAAAGCATACTTAAAGGAAATTAGGAGCTTTTTCTTTCAGTTTCTATGTAAAGATATGAAACTTGGTGTGTGACAACTGATGCATATTTTTATAGGGGCACTGTTATTGCTTACTCCAATTTACAGAAATTAAAATTAAGCACATTTTAACAACAGATCGACATAATTCTGCTTTGATTCTGTAGGTATTAAACCAGGAAAAAATCAGGCTGTGGAGAGTGCACAGTAGGGTTTGTAGCTTACCCATTTCTTGATAAACACAGGAGTTAATATAAAGAATGATGGGATTGAATATTAGTGGAGAATATGAACAACCCTTCAATTGCCAGTTAGAGTCACAATATTTCTGGTGGATAAGGCAATGGAGTCCTGAACCATACTCCAGACCTGACCTTTGGGTTGTTTTTTCTTGTTCTAGTACTGTATATCATGAAATATGGGCAGTGATGCTTCCCTTGTTTCCAATGCACTTTGCTTTTCGCTGGTGTATGGCACAGTCATGTATTAAGAAAGCTTTTAATGCTTCTTCCAAATTAGACCCAATATGGATAGCCCCACAAAGTACATTGTGGGAAAATAAAACTCACTTTGCCTCCATTCCAGACGGCTCAAAAGCTGTTAGCATGAAGCTGATCCTGAGCTGTTAGTCCTTGCTGAGGAACAGGGTGCATTAGTCCAAATTTAGTGCTGTGTTACAACAGCTTTTCACAGGCCTGAGGCACAGAGAGTGCTCATATCTGCACGTTTTGGTGTACAGTTGTGTGTCAGCAGCATGATATTGAAGTAAGGAAGAGAATTCAGAGTCAGCAAAGCAAAGCTCACTACTTAGCTCACACTTTGGTAACACTGGAAAATGAAAATCCAGTTTTAAATATGCATTTTCACTTCCCTGTCTTTCACATTCTTCCCCAGCTCATATTTCACATCACATCACTTCTCCTCTGCCATTTTGTCTAGCCCAAGCTTACTGATTTACTGTGGTTATAAAGTGCTCTTCTAGCACTCAGCACAAGTTCTTGGCCTCACAGCTAATCACATCAGCATCTTCAGAGGCTGCTTTTCTGTTCAGTAATTGTCATGAAGTATTGTTTAACTCAGACAGCTGATAGGGGAGGAAGCCATATGCAGGTTTAGTAACTGGATAAAACGTCTGAGGGAAAAAAAAAGCACAGAGAACATTACAATAAAATTCCACACAGCAGTGGAAGAAAATAGCCAAGCACTGGAAAATTTAGCGGAGTTGGCAGGTAAGAGGGTGATTTTGATAACATCTGTGCCCATTCACCCTAAATTAATATTGCACGTCTGTTGTAATTTGAGTAGGGTGGGTGTGAAATGATCTTTTAAAACCATAGCTGTTGCTTTAGAAACACTTAAGACTTCAATGTATGAAAACTAAACTAAGGAGGCCACGAAGTAAAAAATAAAAAATACAGATGTGAAATGCAAAATACTTTAAATTCAAGTGGAAATTATGAAATTTCTATGTCGTTTTGTCAGCTACACTTCCCTTCTAATTCTGTTCTGTTTTAGGCTTTATCCCAGGTCTTGCCTCCATTCTCTGCCTGACCTGCCTTGTTTCCTTGCCTGCATACAGCACAGAGGGGCAAGCCTTGCTTTGTCAGCTCCCCATTTCATGCTGGTTTGACCTTACCCTGGAAACTGTAAAAGGGAATCTAATCCTCAACGCTTGATTCACCTGGCAAAGAGGAGGAGAGGGAAAATCTGTCACCTTGCTGGATGTGTGCTGTTTCAGCAGGGATATGAGCAACCATAAGAATATCAACTGCAGGATTTGCATGATAAGTTAACTTTACTTATAATAAGAGGGACGACTTGGCATAAAGACACAGGGAGACCCCTCCACTTTGAGTTTCTTGGGGTTTTTTGGGGGGGTTCTTCTGGGTTTTTTTGTCAACACCGTGTGTAGAGGGTACGTAATGAAACAATTGATGTTTTTCTTCATTTTTTTTTCCCACTGCTGGGCTTGTACAAGGCAACATCTTTCACTCCACAGAAGAGAATCATCAGGAAGGTGCTAGAAAGAACTGCTGCAACAGAGGCGCTTTCTCTTGAGTCATTTCTATATTTTCTGGCAAGGAGGACTCAAAGTACAGTAAAACAGGCACAAACATTTAAAAATGCCTGATGACATTAATACCCACATTCAGTAATGAAATTAATTCATATGCATGCATCTCTGCCGTACGTTTATGCGAGAAGCTCAGAGAGCTAATTTCCCAACATCTGTTAAATGCTGCTTCATACAATACGTCAAAACAAAACTAAACAGACCATCCAGTTAGAGGCCAGCTAGAATATATGTTTCTATAATGCTGTTCTTGTTTTAATTATAGCCTCCTTGGGGCAGGGACCATATCTCCACCTTCATCATTTTTTTCCAAATACAAAGAACTACAGCAGAGAAGCTCAGTAAGTAATAGCACAAAGCAGTTATTAAAAGTGTTTGTAGGATGAAAAGAAATTGAAGTAAACCTGGTGCAGATAACCAAAGATATGGGCACATGAAATCTACACATAAAGCAATGCCAAATAGTAAACTCTTAGTGTGGGGTATGGAGATTCAACTGCCCAAGTAATTCTGACGTTAGTAGAAGTTGCTAGAAGAGCCCACAAACCACAGTGCTGTCCTTGTGGGTCTGACAAACCCACAGAGGGGAATAAGAATTATCCATTGTAGTATTTGTTTTTATACATATATTTAGGTTTCTAATTATATGGCATTCTAGTTAAAAATACCTAACCAACTCTTAGCATAGGTCCCATTTGCAAAAGAGACATTCATCCTGAGAAATTTAAGAGCTGTTTCTTCAGTTTGTTCACATTAAAACTGTCAGGAATTATGTTGTATATACCTTTGGAGATCTTAGTCTAAGAAGATAATTTTTAAAAATGGTATTTAGATTTTCTGAACATATTACCTTTACAATTTATAAGGATATTAAAACCCTAAGCAAAATTAAAGCAAGAAACTAGTGAATAAGCAGAGCACTGAGCTGAAGTTTGAACTACCTTTCCTTTATAGTCAGACCTCTTAAAAATCCTAAAATGCTGTGGATTATTGTGTTAGGGTCTCTAAAAGATTAAACACAGTGGTTTCTGAAATCCATGTCAGACAGAAATTTTTGTCCTTCCTCCCTGGTTTCCTACCACTCCTCTTGCTTGGGCTTTCTGCCTCTTCCATATCCTGAAGAAACAACTGAGCAGTTGTTTGGGGGAAAGTTTAAGGTTCATCAGCTTTTCCGGTCTTTTTGCTGATAATTTTGGCAGCATGAGTTTAGCCAGAACACCCAAGATGTATTATAGTCTCAAAAATAACCAGTGACTGTAGCATTGCCATGAAAATAAACATGTATAGAGAAATGTAAATGCATTGCCGCTATGTACACATACACACACTGGGAACTTTAATGCTGACACAGAAATCACATCCAGTTCAGCATATGCAGGAGAACAATCTTTCCTCATGTAAGAGTATTAACTGGTTTCTTTTGAAACTCCCTGATCTATTTCTTTCAGTGTAATCTTTAGTGGTCAGGGACATATTCAGGTCTGATTATAAATGACTCCATAGCATCCTATGGTAATAGAGAATAACGCCCTAGCTACAGTTACTGCTTCACCATGCACCCTTTTTTCTTATCTGTCTTCATTCCCCTTTCTGCTTTCTGCACACATCCTCAAAATGAGCTGACCTCATGTTCTACTCATAGTCTTACAGAGAAACTAAAAATTTGCCTAAAGATGGCCCCACACATGAGCTGTGCTCTCAGTTCTTCCTAAGCCAGTCCATGTGATAGCTCCCTCCAGAGCATATTGAGTGGAGGACCTAGATCACTTTGTGGTCAATAATTCAAAATTACAATAAAAGCAAATTTTAACCTTGTTGGCATAAGTTCTGTGATAAGCTCCTAATTTATTTCACTGTGCTTTTTGAATTTGCTGCCAAAATGGCAGTTGAAATTTACTTTAAGACTTTCCTATTGAAACACCAGCTTTGGATCAAACCAGAAACTCTGCCAGAAGTCACCATATTATAAGAAACATTTATGACCAATAAAACATTTTTAGTTCTTGAATCAAACTAACTAACATTAATAATTTAAGCAAGTTGCTGACGTATTATTTCAGTATTTCAGGAGTCCAAAGCAGGCATAGTTGAAATCACCAGCACTCAAACTCTTGGACAGAATGGGCAGCTTGAAAGGCCACTAAAGAGTGCCTCCTGCTTTGTTGCCTTGGGAGGGGAAGACAATCAGGAAAAAAGGGAAGGGCTGAGTATGAAACTGGAAATCTCAGAGACTTAGTGCAGTTAACTCTGGTATGGCAAACCTTTGAAGAAAGCAGTCAGCTATTGTAAGCACTAGGACAAGCATCAGGGGATGAGCAGCACCCACAGCTGCATGGCATTACAAATTCATGTTTATCCCTATGGGAAGTAGAACATCGAATAAATCATAATTACAAAAATGGGGGATGGGCTAATTTCTTATAGATATGGTAAATTGCTGTAGCGCAGGTAAGGAGCAGTAGTTTGTCTTTTGTTTTTATGGCAACACTGGAACTCAGTGATCATGGTAGAGGTAAAAAACAGAGACCAGCCAAGCCAAAAATCCCCTCTGTTAGAGCTTTGTATTTCTGGTTACTGTTTTAAAGAAAGACAAACCTCTTTCCCTTTCCCTAAAACAGGTCATGGTATTCTACCCTGCACTTTCTGATGCGTCTATCGTGGGCGCCTTCTTCCCTCATTTACTGTAGCTGTGCATCACTACCCCTACTGGGCACAGCTCTTTCATAAAGGTAGTAAGAAGTTTATTGTGGATGTATATTAGGGGCTAATAAGAAAAACAAAGAAACATTACAAAGCAAATTTTTTCATTGTTCTTAAAGTATGTTGGCTTTCTAAACTTTTCCATAAAATTTGTCTGCCGTTTGCTCTCAAATGGCACCAAATTCCACAGGTTGAAATAATCAAATTAATGATTTTGCTTATCAATTTATCCAGACGCAAATTCCTTGAATCTATTATCTTTCCTCCACATTCTTTTTTCAGAAACAAATTACAACTTGTTTATGTTAATGTTACATTAAAAGGAATGCATGTCGCTATCTCAATAATTACATGACCTTTGTATGGCATCACATGTATGACCTTTGATACAATGTAGTTTATTGTTCTCATTGCTTACTGAAAATTTTGGTGCTTCCAGAAGTACTTGAAATTCAACATTTTTATCTGTCCCTTGCTAATTCGTATCTAACTATATATCAACTGATTGTGCCATGTTGGGCGGTTATGGAATTTTGTCCATAAGTGCTAACTGATTTTAAACAGTGCCACACTTTGGGACTACAGAATGGTTTCTTCTGAACACTGGGTTTTACACAACATTCAGAAACACCAACACAAATTCCTGCTTCCTATGAAATTAACTTAACAAGGATTTGGGGAGTAACCATTTGCTCTCTATGGCTGATGTGTGCGACCTTTTCATCCAAGCAATTATTTCTGAGAACAGAATGTTCATTCATCACGGAAAGAATTGAGGCAAAGTCAATTTATACCACACATTTGGCCTGTTACATGACACAACCATTTGCTGTTTGGTTTTAGAAGTTAAGCATTACATATAATTCCACAACTGGTGAAGGTTTTTTGCTCAGCCCATGTAACCTACAACGATCTTAGGTTTTCTGCAATAATACTGGGTTTATTGTATAAAGAAAGATGTCAGAATTGGTATAAATGCACAATAATATTTTTTCAAATATATTTGAAGGTATTCTACAAAACAGAATTTATTATTATGCCAGGATAGGTCAGCAATTTTTGCAAATGGGCAGTGTAATTAAGTGAGAACAATCCTCCTGTGTAAATGTCATGAAGAGAGTATTCATCACCTGGAATTCTATGTGCTTCAACATAACAGCGTGCTTGGCTATGATGGGCTTCCTGAGGGTGGGACAGTGAAGGTGAAACTGAAATGATAAGCAGTGAAAGGAGTTCTTAAAGAGTTCAGAAAACACATCCATGAAATCAAATTTACAGAGAAAGAAAAGAACACAAACAAAAGCTCTCCAAAATACATTTAAACTTGCAGAACTATCTCTCCCTGGGGAGAATCCAATATGATATTAAGCTTCTGCAGGGGAACCTAGGCTATTTTCCTCACAGAAATTAAAAATCGTCATTACAATTTAGTAGACAAATACAGCCACAGTTATATTCTTCAATAACAGCCAATAAAGTTTTGGGTTGATACATCTCTCCCCTGTTCATTGAAGTTAAAAAGTTTGCTTGAAAGAGCATTTTAGAGATCAAAGAGAATTCACCTTTTGCACATTTAAAAACAGTTTGTCTCAAACAGTTCCTGTTACTGTTCCTAGTATGATAAAGCCACTGGTTATGGAATAAAAAGTGTGTTGGGTTTAAGTCTCACGTTTCATTAAGCTGTGTAACATTTGTTTGTTGAGTACCATCCGGACAACACATAGTAAGTTACAATTAATAGCTTCACTTAGGTAAAGAAAACAAACCATTAGTGAGGTGAACTCATTTCACCTGACCTTGTCAATTACAGCATTGCATTCTTCCAGTCCAGAACATTAATGCAAAATATGAATGACTGAGTAGGCTTTTGAAAAAAAGAGCAAAACAGAAAAGTAGCTCCCAAAAGTGATGAAGAGAGTTTTAAATGTTGAGACGAGATTAGCCACTTTGCCAAAATCAGTATATCAGTGCTGTGGTAAATTGCACAGAGCAGACTAAACATTCCAGGAAGTTCTAATTACCTTAATGATGAACTTTTATGTAAGCATATTTCCGATTCAAATGCATCTGCCTTCACATTCCAGTGCTCTGAGTGCTGTCTCCTGACGGTGTGTACACAGACAGCAAAGACATCACATTGTAACAATCTGCTGGAAGAAAATGAAACAAATTCTTTAGTCTCTTACTGCAACACACACTCTGCAGACTTCTTATAATGGTTTTCTGAACTCTTCCCACCTTGTTACCATCTGTGCTAAAATGAGTGGATGCCAGAATTGGACATGGAATGCTCATTTAATGCTTTATTCAGTAATAAGGAACCTGTTCTTCCTTGATGTTTTTTGGCACATCCATTCATTTTCAAGGCTGCATCCAAGACCTCAGTGAGGGTGGGTGGCCTGGGGATAGCAGAAGAAAAGAGTTGCAACCTCAAACCCCACCTCTGTTCTCATTTCTCTTTGCTTGAGCAGTTTGAGAGCAGCACAAGCTGTTCCACTGGGGCAGGGAAGCAGGAAGGGGAAGATGGAGCAGCGACATTTGGTGCACAGAACGTGCTTGGGCTCAGTAGTTAGACTAGGAGCATCTGGGAGACGCTTTTCCGAATTCAGCTGTGAGAGAATTATTCCATGCTGCTCTGGAGAGATTGAAAGAGACTCTTCTTGTGAATTGAGATCTTCTGCTCTAGATAAACTCTAGCTTTGCCTACAGCTACTCTGGCTGTACTTGTCCCTATGGAGTTTAATCAGACAATTGCCATTAAATTCTTTAATAAAGACATTAGAATAATGGATAAAAAGCATAATTTAAAGGGTATAACCTAGGTATTTATTTTAAATGTCATAAAGTGTCTAAGGGTAAAGAATAGCAGAGGACTAGGAAATATATTATGACTCTGATAGTTGTGAAGACTGAATAAAAAAAATACAAGTCAATGGTTATTTGAGCTGGGAAGGATATTAACAAGTGGAGATTCTAAGACCTACACCAGAACTGGGCTTAATTTAATCTATTTGCTACTCATCTGGAAAGAAAGCATGCAGTAGCAGAGACAGCATGATTGGGAATAATGTGATCATTTAGAAAAGCCACAACTTAAAAAAACCCCACACAACGAACAAAACAAAACAAAAGCCTAAAAGAAGGGACCAAAAAAGATAGCAGCTGAAATTTTGGTGTAGGCAAGTGTGAGGTAATGTGTACTGAAAGGAACAATTTGAACTACTCATATACACTTGATGGTTTGCAAAATCACTCAAGAAAAAGATCTAGGCGTTACTGCAGACAGCTTAATGGAAACTTCTACTCAGGGCACAGTAGTGGTCAAAAAAAGCAAACAAAATGTCAGGCTATATTAAAGATGGATTGAAGAATAATACTGGAAAGAACAACAATACCATTGAATACATCAACAAAGTATTCCTCATCTTAAGATTAGGTTATTTTGCTTTCATTATGTGAAAAGAAATGGGAATCTCCTGGAAAAAGAAATTAAATGGGATTTAGGGGCATTGATAAACTATAAAGTGAAAGATATTTAAAGGGAATCAGAATGATGATGTCCTTCAAATCAAGGGTTTTTTCTCTAAACAACTTCTCTGTTTCTCAGTCCTTGAGTTTGCAAAAAAGGTTAGCAGGAGTGTATCTATCCCATCGTCATATCTACTGAGATAAGTGTGGATGAACTTTTGAGCGCGAGGCCTGAAAGTAATTTCCATGCTTCTCTAGAGAAAAATGGAAAGGCCCAATTCCTTCCAGAACCTCCCTGCTCTCCCAAGCCCAGTCTGCAGAGCCAATCCAATGCTGGGTCTTATCCAGCTTAGGCTCAGCTGATTCCTATACCCTGCATCTTGTGTTCAGTCTTTACCCACCTGCTCAAATCCAGCTCAGCACCCTAACCTGAATGCTTTCCTCCTTTAATCCCCTCCTTTCCCTCAACCCCTGCACCTACATCCCCAAACTGCCCTCTGGTGCTTCCACAGTCTCACACCAGTTATCCCCTGCCCCCCCACCATGGCTTTTTAGCCCACTTTCCCCTCATTTAGGCACATTCCCCTGCTTAATTCCCTCAGTGTGTGCTGTCAGGCTTATCAGCACTGTGGGACCCCCAGGAATTCCCTCCCCTGCAGGACCTGTAGGCATTTCCCAGGCTTTGCAGACCCCGACAGAAGCCCATGATGCTGTTAATGTTATCAATTACTATTCGCAGTAAACACGAAAAACTAAAATCAGAGGTTAATTTACAGCAGATGAACATACCTCTCATGCACACCACCCACCTTGGGGCTTTATCATGCCTCAGTGCATAAATATTAATTAAAGGAGGAGGTTTCTCTCCTAATTACTTGATATGCCAGGTTGAACGCTGGCCTGTGGATTAAGGACAACGAGATATGCCAACCCTATGGTTCTTAGGGTAGGGTGCTTGCTATAAATAGATGTTAGATTGTAAATTTAACATTGTTTAGTCTGAGGATAAGTGAGGAAAATGGGAAACTCATTTGCTCAGCAGTAGCAGGGTGTGGAGTGTTGTTTTCTGCTGAGGATTATTTTTATTTTTATTACTAAACTCTTGAGAGCTAGAGATGTCACAAGGTCCTTTTGCTGTTCTGGGCTGTGAAACCAGGAGAGGAAAATATGAACTTATGCAGTTTTATATAACTTACAAATGTGTTTAGCATTTTCTGTGACAGTGAAGGCAGTCAGAAAGTTTAACTGTTTCCTTTGTGAACTTTATTCTGTTTGTCTGGAAGTTTGATCTGTTTCAGAGCAGGGCCAGGACGTTTTCCCACATAAGCAAAATAATGGCTAATTACAATAAAAAGGGGAGGAAGAAAGAAAAACTGAAGTTATGCTGTGAAATGGCATTATTACCTCTCTAACAGGAAGCATATGGAATAGTAGCATGCACATAGGTCTGCAAGCCAGGAATAAATCAGTGCTAGTCTAGACATGCTGATTCCAGCTGTGGTCCCGAAACAAGGTGTTAGGGCTAGAACCTGATTAAGTCTAATGTCGATCTGGAGAGCATGAGGAACGAAGGCAGAGTAACTGCCCCATCTCATCTGCTGGGAGAACAAGGGTTACCCACTCTAATCCCTTCTGTCTAGCAGATCCAGAGGCACTATCAGAAATCAGGGTGGTACATCCTATGGAATAGTGCCTTATCACATAGACCCATTCTCTGCATTATAGAAAAAGAAGCAGAGGAAATGTTTTCATTTAATCCTGTTTTCCACTTCTTAGTATGGCCCTTATTTATTGTTTTGCTTGTGCTTTCCCCATTGTGGTTATAATTAATGTGGTGAACTAATATTTATAAGCACCCAGAAGATGGAAAGCCTACGCATTATCTATTTAGGATAATTACCTCACAAAAAGACCTAAATAAATGTTGATATAATACCAGAGAGCAAGGCACTCCCTCACAAAAATACCTCCTCTCTCCTCCTGCCTCCACTCAAAACAATGACTCGATTTCAATTGATCTCATATAAATAAATAACGATTTGCACCTCCTTTACTATTACCTTATTTTCACACAGCAGAAGGATCCTAGTTTGTCTGTTTGCTGTAGCCTGAATTCTGCCATCCTCAGACAAAACTCGTCCCTCCACTACACAGACTTTATTCACCAAAGAAAAACCTCCCAAAGCCCTTACAGACCTTATGAAAGACGTTTTCACTCACTTGGGTTAAATGAGCACTGTGTGTTTTCTTTCTTCCTTTTTTTTTTTTCCTGGGGGTGGTGTAAAAAGTAATAAATGAATCATTTCAACTTTGGGTGAGAAGTTTAGGTGTTGTATTTGTACCATGCAACTACATAAACACAGAACGAGGCAGTTAACCAATGAATTGCAGGAATGAGAAGCAATGAGATGATCTAAAACGTTTTAACACATTTTCCATATATTAGCGCTTGGACTAGTTGTGTTTTACTTTCTTACAACAGACACAAGTCAGTAAAAGTCCAAAAGGAAAGTCTGAGGTTTTATATTTCTGTTTGTGGTACAGGAAAAGGGTTACGATCTCAGTGGTTGCTTCAGTGAAATAACATCTCTTTTATACACATCTGCCTAGCAAGTAGGGCGGTAGTTGGAAATATCCAATCTAAAGCATTAAAGATTTGCTGGCAAATAGCAAGGCATTTTCTGCAGAGGAAAAGTTGTTATATTGAGTAGTCACTTTGAATGCTTAGGAGTTGCCGTCAAATATCCAAACACTGGAGTTACACTGCATTTATTATTTTCTCAAGTGTTTAACACGCTGGGAATGGACTCTGCTGCATATTTCATATCCAAGAAGGCACAATAATAGCAGATTTAAATAAGAAGATACTTGGCAATGGTAAGTGATATTTTTATAGCAAATTATTTAGGCATCATGCAGTCAGCTCTTTTCTCATGTCAGTATGCATTATTTTCAACTGTTTTAATTTCAGAATTTGAAAGAGAATAATAAGCAGGTAAGAGGTATTTCACAAATTATGTTTTTGTCTGTCTATTCTCTGTTATCACTGCTTTGTCTTTAAATTGTCTGAGAAATCTGAAGCAAATTATTATTGTTCAATAATCAGCATTATGAATTACACAGAGATGCTCTACAGGCAAGTACCTTATTTAGGACACGTTTAGTTTGCTGTAAAATATTTCTCCTGTTTCTCTTGATATATGAAAGCCTGTATAGTGGACCAGGGACTTGTGAGTTCACAGCTTTCTTCAGTTTTGAAGGCCTCTGTATACCTGCAAAATTATAAGAGGCAGAAAAGAAACAAAATCACAGATCAAATGATTCATTACTCAGAAACATTTTAAAACTATAAAATATCTCACTGGAAATAAAATTTCATAAATAAGATAAACTAATTAATTTCAAAACCAAATGAAAAGCAGAAGATATGGGATTTTAATTTCATGGGGGGTTTTTTTGGCTTTTGCCAAGTCTGTTTTTTCCAGAATATTCTCTAACCTTTCTACTCATTTCCACTGTGCTGTGTAAGTGAAGGCTATATCCTTTGAATATTTTATTTTTCTGTAAAGAAGCAATATAGAAAAATGTACTCCTCCATGATAAATGGTTAGGGACAATATCTAATAATCTGAAAATACATTTTCAAACTATTTTAAAATGAAACATGAATATTATTATCTACTACAGTTTCAGAGCATAGATCCAAGCAAGACATTCAAAAGCAGTATTTACTCAAATCTCTGTATGAGCTAGCCTATACAGGAAATCAGTAAATTGCTCCTGAGTCTCGAGCTCAAAGGGGATACGTATTTGTTTAGTCATGTATTATAAATAACATCTGTAGACTTGAAACCCTGCCAGCATTATTAATGCAGTGTTCCCTTAATAGCGTCCTTTATTATGCGTCTCATTAGTAACTGATTCAAACAGCATGAGCCCACAGAAAAAGGTGCAGCCTGGTGTAGCACACAGATATTGATGATTTGCTGTCTGTACCACCAGGGGAACCTGGGCTGGCAGAGCTGGTGAGCCCTGAGCTGAGCACACAGCTCCTGGCCAGCAGTCCCTGGGGGGACACAGCAGTGCAGGGGCCTTGGAGCAGCCCTTGGTGCTCCTCTGCCTGGGGACTGCTCCCAGGGTGGAGGTGGGGATAAAACACTCCCTTCTTCTGCCACTGCACCAGCCTGTGCCGGGGGGGATGTCAAATTGCCTCAGTTTATGCTGAAGGACCGACCTGACAGATGATGTTACAGCTCCTTGCTGTTAGACAGCAGCAGTGATGTGATCTGCTGCTTTATTTGCCTCCTGCTGTTATAATATTTCTGCTCTCTGTATTACAGTGTGGCACATACTGCACCCTGTGAAATAGCTTGCATGCCTTATCATGTGGATTAGGCTTTGGATGCAATAGATTCTGCTTAATAGGGGATGGGTTGCTGTAGGATAGCATTACTTCACACCAAAAATTCTTACTGTTTTCTAAGAGTAGTTGTTAATTACTTTGTTTATTGTCCCATTAAAAAAACCAAACAACAAACATTTAATTATGTTCTAGTACTTTTAGTCAGAGAAATTCTCACCCCACACATCCAAGAAAGAAGGCAACCACAAGGCCGCCATAACCCTCTTTCTCTGATAAGGACGAGAATTCAGAAGTGAGGGAAAGCAAACCTTGGGTCAAAGCAGCAGGTCACCATCAGAACTGGAAGGAGATTTCCAGACTCAATTAGAGTGGTTAGTTGAAACTGAGCTGGGGCAGATTTTTACTGCTTAATAGTCCATTAGATGTGGTTGGTAAGGTTCAGTTATAGGTACTTACTTCTTTACCCAAGGTTAATGCTGAGCCTAAACTGATATTGTTGAAGTCTTAACATTTTCCTGATACCAATTTTATACATTTATGTTCCTTTCTTTTACCAGAAATAAGAAAAAAACCCCCTCAACTTATGCAACCCCCAAAGGTCTGGGTATTCTTGAATCTTTATCTAAGTCAAGTCTTTAAAGATTCACTCCACAAATAAAAAGACAAAAATTATGATCAGTTTAAAAGGTGTTGAAATAAAAAGGATAGAATTAGAAAAAGAAAATCCTGGGTTGCATTGGTGGTTATATTTTTGTCTTGGAACACGATTTTGGGCAATTACTTGGGAATTAACTTCAAGAAGAGGCAGTTTCTTTTGGGAAATCCCAACAGAGACTAAGAAAATAGCATTCGTTCTTATGGAGACATTATTAGGTATTCTCTGGATAAAATCTGAGCATACATAAGAAAAGGACACCAGAAAATTTGACTTCCCTGAGCACATCTCTGCTGCAGGGTCAGGGTCATTCAGTGGCCAAGTCTGCCGTAGTGGATGGCATTGTGTGAGCCCCAGAATGCTATTTTACACCAGCTTTTTGTGGGTATCCAGAGAGCCTTTCCAGAGAGCTGGGTCACAAGACAGCCCTTTGTCAGGAGGCAGAAAGTCTGTGCCACAATCCAGTTTAGAGCTGTTCTTCCATGACACCTCTCACTCCATGGTCCTCCCACTGATGTTCATAAAAAACGCTGGGGGAGTGATCATAGGGCTTTACTGTGTCATAACAGAATTTGTCAAGCTCTTTTGGGCCAACACAGGACTCAAGGCAAATGAGGACACAGTGATGTTTAAAAGAAATGGTAACTAAGCAGTATAACAACCTGAGTATATAGCAAGTTTTCAAGATTGGCGTAATAATGTCTTTACATTCAGATTTGGTGCTCATTTTAAAAGATAAGCTTTAGCTGGAGTAGGAATGTTTTTCATCAGTACAGGAATTACAGGTTAATATTTTCTCTTCGACAGGTTAATTATACTAGCTAATCAGAACAACTTCTTCTGGGCTTGAAAACTGATTCTGTAGAAAAATCAAAACCCAAGATCAGGAATCCTCAGCTAAGATCCATCAGCCACTAGCTCCAAACCACTTAACATTAGATACTGCTCTGGAGATGTAGGCTGATTTCAAAACATGGAAGAAAAGTAATCTCCCACAGACACTAAATCCTAGACTTTGGGATGCTACAGCTTACCCCAGTACTATTTATCACACTTACGACCATCAGATCTCATGAAGCACCAGAAGCACTGTGTTTTGTGCCTTACCAGGGACCTATTTATGTCACAGATTATACTGTTTGCCTCACGGGAAACCTGTAAAATAACCTCATTTTTCTGTCAACAATAATGCTGGTGAGTAACATACGTGGTGTGCATTATGACTAAAGTTGGTGTTAAAAGCCACAGTATTGCCTAAAAACAAGAGAGCTGCCATTGGAACTTCATACTGTTATCTTCAACACCACAAACAAAAACTGTCTGCTCAGCTTCATTCTGATTGTCACAGCCTTAGAGATAAGGTGCAGCAGCAGAAATGTGAAGGGTCCTCAAGGCTTTTCTAACGCAGACTTAAGAAGCAGCCTGTGTTAAGTAGCTTTTCCTCTGGCAAGCTCCAGGAATGACAAATACTCAGAAATAGCTACTGCTTAAACCTTGTGCTTGAAATGACAACTGTACAAATGTGGTAAAGTCATTTTAGTCAGACACAGATATCCAAGAGAAGAGGTTGTGTAATTCATCACCAATCCCCGACAATTCTAACTGTAAAAACAAAGAAACAAAAAAAAAAAAAAAAAGCCCAAACCAAATGATAAAAACACCCTAAAGCACTCTGCAATACATTCTCCTCCTCAAAATCCCCCACAAACAACCCAACCCACAAACAAACGAACAGACCCAGCAACCCAGACAGGACCATGCATGTTATCTGTGAAATGCTAACAAGCCCCTGACTTTGGTGAGCCTGACATAAGACTGCTGGAGCAAGTGGTGCCTGTACCAGAGGGCAAAATATGGAGCAAATTCTGCCACTGGCCCTCAGGTGGACTAAGTATATTCACCTTTTCACTACTTCCATTCATTCATAAATGGCTGTTCAAGGAGTAGAGAAGGCAATAGTAACAAATATGACAGAATCCAACATGAATTCACAATAAATTCATAATAATTCAGTTGTGAATTCAGTGTAAATACAGTCTAAATATCAGTCCAAATTCAGTCTAAATATCAGTCTAAATACACCTTTTAACTGAACTCATGAAAAATATAGAGAAAATTTTCATATCATTTCTCTAGGTAAAGTCATTTTTCTTTTGCCCCTTTATGTTTTTTCCCTTATAAATCATAGTTTGGCTATTGATAATTCTCCTTTCATTCAACCTAAAGGGCCCTTTATGTCTGCCTACAGTTTAGGGAACTATAAATCAAAAGGAATACTAAGTCAGATGAAAAAGGAGCATTATGTGACTGGAAATGCAGAAAGAAGAGGTAAAATCACAGCTTTTAAAAATATTTGTTTAAATTTGAATGACACCATACAGGCGAGCTCACATAATACTTTTACTACTCTGCTGCTGCATTAAGTTATAAACTGTGTATTGGTCAATGGTTTTAAAAAAAGAAAGGACGGGCCTTCCCTTCAGCACCAGAAATTTAGCAAATTCATAACTGACATAAATATTTAGTGTTTCTCTAAGCCCAACATAATGTCATACACGTAGTCTACATACACACTATAAAAATATTAAAATAACAAGACAGCCCACAACATTTAGTTGAAAGGGTACCATTCTTGTCTTGCCTCCCGCACCCCACTATGGCTACAGCCAACACGTTTTACACTCATAGCGCTGTACTTTTTCAATCACACACTCTTAACACAATCACTTCTGTAAATCACATGGGCTACTTTTTCTCTAAACAAAGCATTGTATCCATAAGGTAACATATTCTTCATGGAGTTCCAGGATGTGTTCTCAAGATGAGGCAAAAATACTTTTTATGGGTGTACACTTAGTCTTAGACCCTCTTGCATGGAACTATATAAGTCGTATTTTAGTGCTCATCTCTAGGGCACTGCAACAAGCAAGGTTAGTAATCACAGAGTGGGAGTGCAAGTCATGAAACACACGTTTTTGGCAAGACAAGGCCTAGGAACTTTTATGAATTCACAGGAAAGCAAGTCACTTGAAAACAGCCTAGGAGGTTGCAGAGCTGGATACCATCATGAAATAGTCAGGTAATAAAGTTCACAAAAGGAAGTGAATTTTTTCAAAATGGATCTGAAGCAAAAGGACGAGTTCCAAACATATGAAAGCAGCGTGAAGCTAGAAGGAGGGGCAGAAGAAAAAAAGATAAAAGTGTGTAGAAGATAGAGGATGACATCAGTACAGAGATCAATGAGAAAAGGATTCCACGGAGACATGAAGATCAGAATATTTTTCCTAGTACAAGGACTGAACAAATCTTAGAGGCAACAAATTTAAAACAATTACAAGGAAGTACATTTATATGCAACACATGAAACTCATTGCCTGTGGATACTCTTGAAATCAAAAGCTTAATGGGAGCCAGAAGTGGATAAATTACAGTTCTATTGCATAGGATTCATTTCATGTGTAGAAGAAAAAAAAATTCCTTGTGCTTCCTGGCAAAAGTTAGGTACTAAGTAACAAAAAGAATTAGAAGGAGATTTATCTAATTTCACATAATGCAATACTTATCCATCACGGAGCAGCTGTAACTCCTGCTAAAACGAGGTACTCAGAAACTCTTCCTGAAAGCAAGCTCTATCTTGAGTCTTGTTTTTGGTTTTGGGGTTTTTTTTTTACAAGTTAATCCCTTTGACATAATTGCTATCAGTAATTGCTGGAGAAGCTGGAGAAGGATAGTGGGTTAGCTGGACTTTTAGGGTGACTCAACATGCCATGTTGCTATGTTTTCATGGGTGGAAGGGCAGTGTGAAAGTCATGAAACCAAAGAGAGAGATGACAAATCCAGCCTGGTTTAGCAGCAATGTGGGGATGGATTGTGCTGTGCGGCATAACTGTAGTCTGGAATATGGCAAACGTGAAAATTGTGACTGTGTTTAAGGCAAAAGTAATTTATCAGTTTGCTGAATAATGTAAGGACAGGACAAAAACTTGAACACTTCAAACGACTGGCTTTCTTTCCTATAAACACAAGCAGTATTTGCAGTTGGGTGGAGATCAGGACTGAGGCTGTTCCATCATTACTTAGATCTGCTTTGCCCAGTACTAATGTCCTGTTTAAATTTATATGTTCCTTTTTGGAAAAGGTTATCACCAGTAGCAACAGGCAAAATATTTGGTACTGAATAGTCTGCATATTTGTCCTCTAGAATCCAAACCTGTGTATATGGAAAATAATTTGGAGAAAAGAGGGATCAGCTCCTGTATCTGCCATGGTTCCAGACACATCCTGATTTTAGTCATGCAAAAGAGAATTGCCATAGCTATTAAGTTCAGTGGCTCCTCTCTTTCCTTTACCCACAGCCAACACTAACTCCAGACATCAGAAAAGTTACTCCATTTTATGGTAACTATCCCATGGCAGGAGTATCACTCTACCTGTGAATTGCCTTGTTTGACTTTCATTCTGGAATAGGAGTTGCTGCCACTTCTGCAAGCTATTGCCTTTATCTACAGATAATATATTTTCATCAACTCACCTCTTGGGGTGAAATCTCTGTCCTGCTGAAATCAAAGACAAAACAGCTAACTTCAAAGTGCTCATGATTTCTACTGCCTTCTTGCTCCACACATTCATTATGCTTTAGATTTTAAGTATTTCCTTTTATTTGTTTGAACACTTTTTATTTTACCACATTCTTTTCCTGCCCCTCACATGAGAAGGAAGTAAACCACACTGATTTGCCTTATATTTCCTATTATCTCCTAAACTTCTATCAATGCAGTTCCTTTCTGCAAAGGAGGGTCCACATAATTTCAATTTTTTAATACAAATTCCAGCCTCTGATCAGTGTTCATTGCCCCTTTCCTGCTACAATACCTTTGAGCTAAGTAATGAAGATTGACCACAGTATCCAATATCAAAGCATACCATTAGTGCAACAAGGCAGGCACAGTAGAGGTTCTCCCTCTCTCTCTCCTTTTCCTTATAGCTTCTAAAATCCTGCTTTTCTGTTCACCGCTGGGCACTGAACAATTACTGTACAGAGAAGATGGAAAAAACTGCAAAAGGTTAGAGTAAAGCAACATGAAAACCAGCCCCTCCTTGTGATATTTATGTTTCTGCTGCTGGCCCTGGCAGAAATCCAGACTTGGAATGAACAAAACTCCCAGTGGCTTAGGGACTACATTATTCAGCCCATAGTCAGGAAATGCAAAAGCATGTGACAATGGGAAGAAATAGAGCAAGCTTTCCAACACTTTTGAGCTTCCAGCTCAGTCAGCTTGGATCAAAACTCAGGGACTGTTGAGATTTTGTGTGAATGAGTTCTCTATTGCTAAACAAAAACATGTGTGTGTTGTAGTGAAAGACAGCAAAGTGGTAAACAGTATGTGGCTTTGCTTCCTTGTTGATATTTCATTTTTACAGTACTAGCACTACATATAAAACCCCATTTTATGTACAAGGCCACTGTCCTCTCTCTCCAAATACAGTGACAAACTCTTTTCCATAATACAAAGCCAGCTCCGTATTTCTCCTCCTTTCCAGGAAAACTACCTGAAAATTGTTGATCACTACTCAGTGATCACTACTCAGTCTTGGTTCTTCTGAAAGAGCTGGGTAATGTTCCATGTCATTTGTTAACCAGTGATTCAGGTAAAAACTGTGTCCTTTAGGGAAGATTTCCTTTGGGGAGCTATTATCGCAAAAACAGATGTTAGGAAAATAATGACAAATTTTCTTCATAAACATTTAAAATGCAGAATACCCACAATTGTACTATCAAGGACAGAGTTTTCCAGAGCTCCTGTATACACTGCACAAGGCAGAGATTTAATGCTCTCTTTTTCTCCCAGTATGGGAATCATTCTCATGGGACAGATGTCTCTTTTTACAGTCCATGTTTTACCAAGAAGTCATAGAACCACTAAACATGAGACCCTTTCCATGCAATATTTTAAACCTATTTTATAATTCCTTTCCCTATTTGGCAATGACAGCAAATTGCAGGGACAGAGCAATAAAACAAGGACCTTCAAGACACAGAACACAGAGGGCAGCAGGTGTCTAAGCACTCTCATGTTGACCATTTCCATGACCAGAGACGGCCAGGTTTATGCTTACATTTTCCTGAAAAGCATGAGATTTATGGTTTGTGAGAATACTCTAAAGAGGCCTGATTATTTCAATAAACTAACATTAACAGTTTCAGATACAATTTTTTCTTTTATGGAATTTTTGTTCTTAATTTACAAACTCCCTATGAATCTTATCACACAAATTCATTGACAGCAAGCAGATTCCTACAGCAAGATTGTTATTTGTCTGTCTGAGCACAGCTGAGGATGAACAGGTGGGGACAGACATAATCTGTGTGATAAAAAAATTTCTGAGTCCTTGATCAGGTGGGATGACAAAGTTACACTTTAGTCCATAAAGGGGAATGTTTTTAAGAACTGGTAAGTTAAATAGATTGTGTTCATGGTGAACAATACAAGGGTCTGGCATTCAAAATTGGCACTCAGTATGTTTTGCTGCTGGAGCAGAATATGTCAGTAAAATGCTTAGTATTAAATTATTAAATTAAATTATTATTAAATTAGCTTAGTATTAAAATATCTGGTAGAAAACATACTTGCCATCTCAGCCTCCATCAGAAAACCTTGCACTGGATTAGCACAGACTCTGCTGTTTCCCCAGCTCCGCCCAGGTAGGTTTAACATGCCTGAACCCCATCAATACTAGGACCAGAAAGCGATGGATGAAAACAAATGACACAAACTCCTTAAATGGTCCTGCCATCTCCGCGTAGCTGGGAGCCTGCTGGAAACAGTTTCCCCAGTGCTGCATCCCATTGCTTTTGTTTATCTAGCCTTGCTGACATTTTCTTCAATTAGGAAACAATAGCTCCATTTCAATGTACTGAGCAGAATTACTGAAACTGAGTCACGTGGCACCAGGAGAGTGTGTTTTCAATTATTCACTCTGTCTTTTTTTGCCAGGCCTATGGAGAGGAACAGCCTTCTGCAGGAGTCAGGTTTGTCTGCCTCGCTGTTTTAAGTTCCTCCTTTTGAATTTTTATTTTACAATTAGGTTTAAAAAAAAAATTAATTCAATTCTCCGAGAGTTTCTTACTCTTTTTAGAAAACTTCCAAATCTTTACCTCTTCCTACTATGTGGAAATCCTAGACATCTGGAATAGTTCAGTGCTAATACTGCTCAATAATGAATCTGAGTAAGATCACAAGATCTAGATTAAAATAGAATGCAAGATCTAGATTAAAAGAGGATGCTGCTAGCACTCGGTAATGTAAAACTCCTCTTGTTCTTGCTAGTAAAGTTCTGTCTTTCCTCCTTTCTGGTTAACAGCAGAGCATTCGCATTCAGTCTGGGATCTACACCAAATTATTTGTATCTTGTAAATGCTCAGTTTAATATCCAACCAAAAATTTGAACCAAATGGGCACAGCTCAGATCATGTATTTTGTTTGCGGAAGACAGACTGAGTCCGGGCTCTTTAGACTTAAAGCTGGAAAAATAAAGCTTGGGGGGAAAAAAATGAAACAGAGAAAGAACATTTGGTTTGCATTACAAACCACAGACAGCTTCCATCAGGAGAGCTGGAGGTATAAGAATGGCAAAAGAATATGACAAGCAGTGAGTGCACTGGAGAAAAAGATGAATGGTTTGGAGAATTGACTTTGAAGTAATTGTCCATGCCATCAATATCTCAAATTAAATTTGATGGGAGATGGCAATGAATCATAAAGCTTCTCTGGCACTTGTGATATTGTATGCTGCGTGAAATAGCATTTCTGGATATTTTTATTGGAAAACTTTTGGACTATGTTTTTGGTACCTCCTATATTTCTGTCACTTATGCAACCCTGAATCAGCAGCTCTGGAAAGAATGTTGCCTTAGTTAGGACTTGTGATCTAATACTTATAGCAAGAGCAAGTATTTAACTGGAAGTCTTCAGGTCTACTTGGGTTTATTTTCACCTCAGCTCCTGGCTCGCTATGAGACTAGGTAAGTCATTCAGGGTCAACCCTGGTCTTTGAGTGGATGGAGCTCTCATGGGGCTTGGGGGAGGAGGAAACAGCTGATGCAGCAGGGCAAAGAGTTCTCTCTGCATAAGGCAAAATTCCTCAGGAGAATTACAGGGGGATGGCAAAGCAGAATGCACTTAGACCGATGTTTCCTTCACTGTTTCAACAGGTGCTTCTGTGTGTCCCAGATGTTTAGCAGAGGCAGAGAGGCACCTCTTGGAGATGTAGCACTGATGGCAGTTCTCCCTCCTTAAGCTCAACAGCTTCAGGCAGAGCAAGAAAGGATTTCATTCTAGCATGCCAATCTCCAGAGAGCCACATTTTGACCATTAAGCTATCAAGTCCTCTGCTTATCCAAATGCTTAATAGCTCTTTTAAAATTCTTCCTCTTTGGGAAGAGTGTGGCTAATGTTTATACAACATTGAAATCCTTGAATGAAAAGTGCTCTTTCTTTAGTTTCCCCACATAGGCAGGATTGTTTAGGTCTGAATGTGCATCTCAGGTGCATTTGTGACATTGTTGTTACTTGTGTCCGATAGCAACTGCCAGAATCACAGAAGGAGCACTGATCTCTGTTGCAGATTTTCAAGTGATGAACATTCTACTCACCTCCAGCTCTGTTGCTTCCTACTCAGGTGCTGAGAGTAGAGACTTGCAGAAGTTCCCCTCACCCGAGCCATTCTTTCTTTTTCAACTCCACATTCTGGTCTAATGGGCTGGATTACATTTTTACCTTCATTTAGACATACAGGAAACACAACATCACAGGCTTTAACAAGATTAATTTCCTAATACAGTGGAGATGCTAACAGGGATTTCCAAGTTCAAAAATTGCAATTTAGTTCATGCATATTATGGTAGACTAAAGCTTTAGGCTTACCAAAGCACTAAAAAGTGCATTTTTTAAAAGACAAACAAGGTCTCCAAACCTTCAATCTGTGTGCTCTGTGTCACAGGAAGGGAGCGTGGCTGCGCTGTTGGGCAGTTCTCAATCACACCAGTATCGTCATTCATAAGACAGGCTACTCTGAAAAGCAGAAAAAAGTAGAACGTTCTGTGAATTGAAGGGAATGGAGAATTCACAAGTTCAGTTTGGCCCTGAAAGCTTCCCTTATGTCAGTGTCAGGGAGACTGGGAGCCCAGTGACTTCCATTCCACTGTTTCAATCCAGGGGTGTCAGACTCTCCCACAGGAGCAGAGAGGATCCCAAAGACACACAGAGAGGAGCAGAAGCACACCAGCTATGGGGAACTCGACATATTCTGGTTATTTTCAAACTTTGCCCTGAGATAATGTATATGCCCTGAATAGCTAGAAAATCCAAGGAGTTCCAATAATCAGGCCATGAGTTTCTGAAGCGTTAGGGATTTTGTTTTGGAAAAAAACATAAGGAAGCAGAGCAATAATAGGACTGGTATGATAGAAAATAAATAATGATGGAAAGCTGTAGAAGCATTATGCACAAAAACCCCAGAAATGACTGCACAAATAAACATCCTTCGCCCTGGGACATCTCTGCTGCACCTGAAACCTGTTTTATTTTTACAAATTCAAGCAAATTCAGATTCATGCAAAATTGTGGATTTCTCCAGCAATGCCATATAGTTCCTTTAGACAGGTGCTCGGTGGCATAGTTTATCATCTGCTTTTGTTTTTCCTGTGTATTTGTATAAGAAAAGAACCCAAGAAAAATAATCCTGCAGATTTATTGCAATGCTGACTTGGATTTATTACCTGAATCTGGCCTGGTCTGAGTTTGCAGGCCTGTGTTTATTGTTGTGGCTGAAAGGAGCCTTTAGAAAATCTGTCTTCTTCCTTTCTGTATCACCAGTGGAACTTCAGGTATAATGTGCATATGTACCTACCTAATTCGGCATAGAAACAGGGAAAAAACCCCAAAACCCAATACAAGGACACAGTTTAGAGCACAATGACAAATGTCTTCTCTCAAAAGTATACCTGAGATGTGCTTTTCAAATTACATTGATTTTCAATTTTGTGTATAACACCTACAGCATCTTTGATTCAAGCAAATACTTAAGTTTCAATATGTATTTTCTCTAGAATGGCAACATACAATATCAGTCAGGTTCTGTGAGGAGAACAGAAAAGTTTCTGTAATAAATATGATGATAAAAGTTAGGTGAGAGAGGCCTAATTTATTTTATTAGATTAATTAATTAATTAATTAATTAGACTTCCTCTTGTTGAATTTTTAGCACTGACACATACCTACCAAAGCATTTCCAGAAAGCTTTTTCTGAGAGAGTTTTGTTGTCTTAAAATGCTCATTACGTTTCTCATTTTATAAACCCTCCAACTTTTGCGACATTTTGATTGTATATATTTTTTCCAATTTATTTTATTTTTATGTGCTGACTCATATGCTGAAACAAACCATTTCTGTAATAGGACACTTTTTGATTGATGTACTGGAGCTGTATTCCTTTATGGAGTTCACTGCCTAATCAGATATTCACGTCTTAAGTGCTTCACTGGATCTCTCTGTTACTCTTAAATGCACAGTCTTAAGTGAGTTCTGGTTTGCAAAGGTGGAAGTTTTATGGCAGCCTGACATGCCTTGCCCTCTCAAGGCTAAGATCTACTTTTGCTAAACCACTTACAACTCAGATGTGCCAGGCAGAGAACTTAGCGTCGACAATTCGATTAATCTACTTTGAATTATAGTGGTTTCATGAATCGAACTTCAGAAGGAGCATCTTCTTTCCAAACAATATTAGGAGGATAGAATAATGCTTTTAAAGTATCTTCCTTTTCAATTTGGAATTTCAACATGCAAATTCAGCAGATGCCCAAAGCAAGCAGACAATGGAAGCATCACAAACATTTATTAAAAGCACTGCACTCCGCTTGGGTAGCATGGCAAGAGAATGAAAAGGTGAAGGAGAATCTAGTAGGGCTCTGCACAGAGGCAGAATTAGCAAGTCATGAGATATCACGTGGCTGTTCTCAGACTGAAAGGCTCTGTTGATTCGATTTATTCATTAGGGCTTTCCAGTAGCGTAGGTTATTAAGTGGGAGAAAGTGGGGTATATTACAACTTACTTTTATATTTCCTTTCCTGGAGGATATTTAGCACCAGAGAAGCAGAGAAAGTTATTGAAAGTATCATGCCACATAAATGGGAGAATGATAGGAAAAAGAGCAGCAGTTCTCTGAAGATGGATCAAAAGAACAATGCTGGGAACAGGAAATCAAGAAAGTTTCGCTCCATTTCGAGATCGCTTATCCTCTGCAATGCCAAAACCAGTGATGATGGGTCAAGTCCCGACGAGAAATGCCCTGATCCCTTTGAGATCTCTACCAGCTGGGGTCAAGAGGATTTTGACTGCTGTCCCAGAACACAGCTGCCATGCACATCAGAGACAGAAGACCGCCAACCTGATCCTCCACGTGTGGTCACCAGCATTCTCCAGTCCAAAGCTGCAGCAAATGAGAACTGCAACAACACGAGAAGAAAGTTCCTCACCAAGGTAGGCAACTCATGCTGTGTATTGTAATGTTTCCCACTGCTGTAGCTCCTAAATGGATTAATTAATATTTCTCAGGAACCTAGAGTTCTACTTGGCTTTTCCAGAGCCTATGACTCTGCAGTGTTCCTGCTCTGCGTAAAAAGCGTGAAAATATATTGGCTTCCCTGCTGAGCTGTTGCACTCTGCTGATGGACAATCTGCTGAAATCAGTGCCTCCAGGCCACTCTCAGTGTTCAGACAAGCAAAGCTGGTGTGTCCTACCTGCACTAGAGTATCCAGCTCAAAATATAAACCCATCCCTGCAGCAAAGTGCACTTGTAGTGTGATACTATGATATCTCACAAGCTAGGCAAGCATGAATTACATTAATACTGTATAAGATACAGGAAATTCAGTAGGCAGATGCTTTTTCCCTCTGATTCAGGAAGAAGGTAGTGATGGCTCTAACCAGAGATGTCACATTTCCTAGAGATGTAAAAAGTCTAAGGACATCACATTGCAATGCTATTCTTTAATCTGCTGTGTGAACCCTAACAATCTGAACAATTTTTCAGTCTGAGCAATGTATTTTAGATGCCTTTAGAAAGTTCCTTTTCAGTAACATATCCTACCTTTCCCACTTGCTCTCTACTTGTTGGCGTGATGTGTAAAAGGGACCTCACTGCAAGTGTCCTCCTGGCACTTCCCTTTATTGCATGCCTTTTATCTCTGCAAATAGGTGCCTATGTAAAAGAACTGATTTTTTCACCTAAGCCGTTTTTCTTGTATATTCTATTTTCTTATATAGAGCTTCAATATATATTGGCTAAAATTAGATCTCTCTGTCTAAACACACAGTGGCACATGTGCTACTAAAAATCAGAATCTCCCCTTACTCTTGATAATGACTCGGCATGGCCAGAATTGCAAAGACTGCAGCAGGATGGGTGCAAGGTGTTTCAACCTTTGGCAAAGTCGCAGCAGGAAGACAAAACCAAAACAACTTGCTATTACATTCTAACAGAAAACAAGACTCAAGTCCCAAAACACACTCAGTCCCCCGCAAAACCAAACCAACTCCTCCTTTTTGGAAACAGTCCATATGCACCCTGCTGGTGTCTCTCTGTGGGTGAAGAAGGATCTGGCCTCTGTGCACTCCCCCATCTTCTCTTTTTAGAAGTTGAAGCACTTAGGTGTGCGTCAGCTGCCACAGCCTCTTTGCCTGCATACCTACTAAGTTTGCAGGGCTCCAAGAACTGTTGAGATCCATATCCATATGCAACTACTCAGTATCTTATTGCAGACTGCAAGTTTAAATCATTTGCTTTTATAGCTGGCAAGCAGCAAAAATAGGGATCTGGGGAACAGAGTAAGTCCCACAACTAATGCCTTTGCACATATAAAATAGAATTGCTAAGAGTACAAATCCACTCTAAGGCTGAAGCATCAGTGTCACTGAAGAACATGTGTCAGATGAATGCTGACATAAATTAGTCAGCAGCTCAGTCCCTCACAGCAGCATTTGGGTTGCTTAGTGCTGCTGTAGAATATGGGTACCATTTCATTTCCACTCCAGAGCTCTCATAGCAATCTAAACCTCTTCAAATGCTACTTGCTAATCCTCCATATCTTTCAGAGTCATGGATCAATGAGTGATTCTGAACAGTCTTATCTTGGCATGCTAAATAGGATGAACATTGGTAACAGCTGCACTAACTCTGTCCTGTGCTACTGCTGCTGAGGCTTTCCCCTTACAGTACGAAAGCAGTGACCTCTATCTTCCCTATGGCACAAGCCTGTCAGAACAATCTTCCTGTACCACGTCTTACAAAGCTTAAGCTTAAAGACTTCTCTCATTAAGAAGTCAAACAAGCATTTTTTCATGTCCCAGTGTAATTCTCCCTCCATCTAAATGTGACACTTCAGAAATTCACGATGTGTGACTCAGAGCTGAAGAATCCTTGTCTTTGTTCAAGAAAATTGATTCCATTCTTTCTGCAGTATTCTTGAGGATATTCCACTATTCTTCTGCTTTCCAGCACCTCCAGCCCTAAGCGTGACTCTGAAGGTGTTAATAACTCCCACAGAACTGAACAACTTAATATTTGCTGTCACAAGGAAGGAGAGAAGAATGCTTAAAAGTGCTGCATGATTTAAATGCTCCCTGTGCATTTCTTCACCAGAGTAAGGGGGAACCTGTAACATCAGTATTCAAAATAGAAATTCTTTTTTTCTGTTCAAAACCTTAAGTAGCTCTCTGAGCCATACTCTACTGATTGCATGGCATTCACCATAAGCAATAAACCATTAGCAAACCAGACAGTGTTTCAGGACTAAATAACAGACATTTTTTCCCCTCTGTCAGCAGTGAGAGCAGATGAACAGTCTTTTAATTAATTTGGTTTCTGTGTTCCACTAGTCACTTATACTGACTATCCACTGTTTCTGGAGATCCAGGGTTACTTTGGTGCCATTTGTTCAGACCACTTACTTTCCAAGATGAGGTGTGCTTCATCTGGTATGGTGGAATGCCAGCTTGTCTATGTATAAACAAGCAGATCTCCTTTATAGTTTTCTTCTCACAAAATCATCAATTTCCATGTGGCCTGGGAGGAAAAGAAACCAAAGAAATGTTAAGCAGTATCTGATAGCATGAGCATGGACACAGCAAACACTGTGGAAGATGTCTTTGCCTGCTCAGAGACTGAAATCACGAGAGTTGTTGGGAAATTGGGCAGCAATAGATAATATCAACTTCTGTTCTTCGGAGAACAGCAGTCTCTGCTGAATGTGAGAGCTGCTTCAAGAAGCACATCTACTACTCCAAGAAGCATTCTGTTACCTCTTCCCTGCACCCCCAGTGCCCTGGGAAGCACTGAGAGCTACCAGAGGGGCTGGTAGCAGGGTTGAAATAGCATCTAGAATAAACTAGAGTAGAAAAGGACTGACTTTTGATGAAATAAACAGGGGATCTGAGCTGACCTGACTGCATGGCTTTACTTGGTTCTAGAAACTTCTGCAGCCTTGCTTCCTTTGATCCCTGACCCTCTGCTTGACAGAGGGAAAAAGTAAAAGGTAATTTTTCTGCCTTGGTCATCACCAGAATACAATTTTATTAAGTTGCCTTTATGCAAACACCCGTTCGCTGGCCCTTTGGTACCAGGACAAGTGCTATGGCAACAGACTGTGATGTCTCAAACACAAGCCCATGGGCAGGATGGAAAAACAAAGCCAAGACAGGAGACTGCACTTATTTAGATATTTATGTGCTCTCCCCAATTTTCACACTTCTCTCTTTCTGTCTTCCCAGCCTTCTTGCTTTTGCTGCCCAACAGCCCAAGAGTGTGCTGCAAAATGCAGGCCAGGCAAAGACTCCCAGGAAAACATACCAAAGGGCAGATGATGGGTGGAAAGGTCCTTCTGGAACATCTGATGTGCTGAATTGTCTGTTTAGGGCAAACCTTGATCCCATGCCCTGCTCCTTGCATCATCCTTGCTTTCCAGTTTCTGCCATTTTACTGGTTTCTAAGGGAATAGGCTGCTGGGAAAATGAATTACATCTACTATAAATATTTTGAAAAGACCAAGGCACTGGGCTAGGGTATGTCAGAACCAGTGGAGTGAGTCTATGCCAGAGAGACTCTGGCCCTTTCTCTGTTAGAACTGATGCAGAAAAAAATGCTTCTTGAAGAAAATCCCCCCAAAATGTATTCTCTTGGAAATCCCAGCCATTTCACAGTCATAAGACCAGAAAAGCTAAATATTTAAATACATTATTGTACTGCTGCTAGATTTTTTTTTTGTGTATTTTTTAATTTTTTTTTTAAACCAGCAGTCAATTAGCTCATTGTCATGCACTTGGTTAACTGAGTCCAAGACCTTACTTGAACTAGCCTTGTATAACATTTCAATTCAGACAATCTAACTACTGTGTCTTACTTTGAAAGTGCACAAAAGTTTTTCAGTTTTCACAGATGCCATGGTTACCCTTATTTCAAAACAACATCTGGAATTAGATGTTTTGAGATGGGACTCTGGGCTAGAAATCTCTAATGAAAGCATGAAGGAAAAAGAAATCTTTTAAATGGCAGATAAAAAACATCCTCAGAAGCTTTGCATTTTGGATGACAAAAAAGGGGAACAGGAAGAGAGAGGTGGCCTGGATGTGCAAATTACTTTTCCAGAACTAAACACAAGAAAAGTTAATTTTCTCTCACCTGTGGAAAAAAAAGAAGCATTCAAGAAGGCTCTTAAATGCCTTTAATTTTTATCTTTCAGCCAAGCAGACTCAGTTTAAATAAAAATTTGGCTTTGAGTGGATATTATAATGCAGATTAAAGTTTCCCCAGAGTCTTGAAGTGCCGGGAGACAAAGCAGAGAGTTTATTCACTGGCAGCAAATATATGTTTAAATACATGTCTAATAATGAAGAGAGATAAGGCTGGCCTAGAATCCACCTGCCCCCACACCAAACCTGCCAACCTTCTTTTAGCAAGTTTTCAGTACTCACTATGTTCAAACCTATAAATTACCTTTCAAAACAAGCAGAACTCTTTAAAAAGGAGAAGGATGCAAAAATAAATACTGTCTTTACTCTTGGAACCATCAACAGTATTTCTATGCATAAAATAATCAGAGAGACAGGAAAAAAGATATTAAAGAACTAAACCCAAAGCAAATTGACTGCTGGCACATGAATTGGTCAAATGTTTATTTTTCTGAAGAACAGCTTTTATTCATTTTCTGTCATGTTGCAATAACTTGGATATGAATATAATGATCTATATCCAGGACGCAAAAAATACAGATGTTGACAACGTACAGATATTTGCCACGTCTATGGCCCAATAAAAACTTTATTTAGTTGGTTTTTTTAAAAAAGTAATTCACCTAAATGAATTGCAGCCCATCTTGGTAAGATGACTACATAAGTAAACAAAAATTGTTCCCAAGATTTTTCTGCAGTGTACAAGGGATTTAACCTCTACTTTCCTAGTGACTAAGTGCATGCAACTCACTATTCTTGGAAAAATCATCATCTTAGTTTTGATTTGGTGACATTTCACATTTATGTCCCAATACAACCCAGAATTTCCAGCCTGGCTCGTGTCCGACTGTACAAAATACAGTGCCTTCCCCAAAGGACTCAGTGCTGCAATGAAAAACCTCAGAGCCAAACGCACTGCACTCTGTGATGTCCTGTGAAACTGGGCAGAGACACATCACTTTTGGACAATTAATTAGGAGGATATTTATAAACATGGTGAACAGAGTAGCTCTATACTGTGAACAAGTTATAGAAAAGGCATAAGCATGACTCTGCTTTTAACAGAGACAAGTTGGGGACAATCTGAACAGGCTTATGAAAATAAAGAAGAAAATGAAGCGTGGAGAGCAGCTCTGCAAAGTTGTGTGCATGTGTCTGATGGGTATCTGTGAGAGGATACGTGCACCTTTCAAGGACCATTATACAAGAGTAGGGACTCCTAAGAAGAGAAGTTGGCAAGCCCAAACTTGAATTCTGACTACAGGAAAAAGAAAGGAAATTACTTTATTAAACACTGAGTATTTAATACCATTGTTCTTTCACAACAGCCTCAATCAACAAGCAGCTGACATCTCAAAAATATTCAACCAAATGGCAGAATAATTTCCTACCTTTAATATTAACCTTAAATTTCTCATGTTTAAAAACAAGCACACTACCTTACTGAAAACCCTGTGAGTTTTAATGGATTCTTAATGTATGCAGAATCTGACCTGTAATTTTGTACCTGAAATAAAGGACAATGCAAACAAACAAAAAAGGAAACTCCCACTTTTTGCTACTCAGGATCTCAAATTTTAAGGCATCACAATGTTAATCTTTATTTTGTTACCATGGCTAAGACTTGAAAGCACAGCCATAAGATGATAAAAAAAATTTAAAAAAAGAACGTAATGTAATCCTGATTTCAAGTAAGTATTTCCCAAGATATTTATCTTGGGTGAAAAGTAAATATAAAAGCTCCAAAACTAATATTAGAGTTCAAGCAAACTGGTTTAAGATAGAATTCTGTCCATGCTTATATCCTTACCAACATATTACTCACTGGAAGCACTCTTCACGAACAAAAGAGGCTTCGTAAAATTCAGACACTCCTCATTAAAGGCAGACAATCTGGAATGTAAGCAAATCCACAGAGTTAACGAGTCAGTCAATACAAGTATAGCCCTTATCCATTACCTACTGAATTCAGCCTGCAGTGAGTCCAGGGCTCCAAGTTAAATATTTCATTCATTCACAGCCTTAGATTTACTCTGGCAGGTTTCAGAATGGGAGCCAGGCTTCGGCAGTCAGCCTGAGAGATAATGACCTTTATTGACATTGCAGTAAATTTGCAGTTTGTGTTTGCCATCAGTCAGGTATGATGTGATCCCTATTGATTTGTGGTGAAGGAGCATAATGATCCTCATCCTCAGGGCTGGATGAACTCTGCCTAGGGCAGAAATCAAGCCCTACTGATGGTGAAAGTGGCTACATAGCTTTCCTTGTGCTCTCAGAGGACTACAGATTACTGGAAATAGTTTATGGCACTTTGACCAGGGGCCCTGGGAGCAATACAGACAGTTGACCACTGTTCTATTTTGTGGCCTGTCTAACATATGAAATTTGCCTCCCCTTCAGAAATCTATACCTCAGTCATACAAATCTCTCGGGAGCAAGCCTGGATCCAGGATACACTGAGAGCCCTCTTCACTTTGTGGAGTATGGAGAGGCTGGCAAGGGCAGAGGAGGTGGGTTCAGTTGGGAGCAGAATGAGTGAATACTTGAATCAGGAGAAATACTAAGCAAATTGAAAAGAAATTGTGTGCTAACTTTCCAGCTTTCCTCATCTCTTTAGAACTTTTAGGTGCTCACGCTCTTGTGCCACAGGAATGTATTTCCTAATCAAATATTTTGTGCTTCATGTGCTTAGTTGCTCCATTCTTTGCTTTCCTTATATGTCTCAAAACACTATTTCTCCTTCTGTATGGCCCTGTGTTAATGATTCATAACTGCATTAAAGATATGCTTACAATTAGTCCTCCAGATGCAACGCAGACTACACCAACTTCAACCAGCCTGGTGTGGACAAAGAATTTTCCACTGCTGCAGACCTTTCTGGTCCCCTGCCCCCATTTAACAAGTCAGCAGCAGGGGTGGAGCTTCTAGTGTTTTGTGTACACTTATTTTCCATTCAGACCTCTTCTGTTTTCCAGAGCATTTAATTTTCTGGCATGTGTTTATTTTCCTCCCTGTCTTTTCTTACAATAGTTAGCATAGCCAAAATTTACCCAGTTACTATGAAAAGTCTATTATCCTTTCCCTTCCCCTCATGCAAAGGGACACTATATTCTAATTCTTCCCTCTTGTAGCCAGAAGCCACTGAAGTCCTAAGGAGAACAACTATTTTAAAACACTGACTCTGTAATGCCATTATTTTTTCTCAAATGCATTATGTTAAAGGCCTGCTCCTGTTCTCCTTGGAGGCAACCTGGTTCTAAGAACAAGAACACTTTCAATATTTCCTAAAAAGGCTCAGGATAAGTGTAAGTACCTTTTAACAGCCTTAGTGCATTTTTACTCATGTAACCTTTCATCTTCTGAATCAGGACAGCTGCATCTGCAGGCTGTGCACAACATCAGGGAACAGCAGCTCAGCAATCAAGCTCTCTAGGAGTCCGAAATGTGCATCTTTCTGGAAAGGGCTGACAGGCAGCCCCGTGCCTGCTGAAGGCCCAGCAAACAGGTACAGTACCTGTGGAGTTAGCAAGTTATTAGGAGGCTGTTTGTTTGCACAGATTTTGCACGACCAACCTCCTGTGACAAGCTATGCCTTGGAGCTCAGCTCTAGAGAAAAGTCTGGGAATCATTTCTTACATTGCTTCCACTTGGAGACACAGGTCAAGAGTCTAGAAAAATAAAACTGTGGCCACTCAGGGATCTAATGCTGCTCAATTACACTAAGAAATAAAACCTGGAAGAATGAGAGAGTTTCAGGTTTGAAACATCAGGTTTTCAAATTGTGATGCTCTATTAAAGGGCAGTGTAGGATGGCACCAACCCAGCAAGGCCACTGGAAAGCACTGTGAGCCAAGGCTCCTGACGGGGAGTAAAACGTAGTCTTTGATCAATTTGCAAATGCGAGGTGGTGAGAGAGGAGGAATATCTTGCCTGGATGTTAGCTATATGTGGAAAGGCAGCCAGTGGTCACCAGGACTGAGCAGAAGAGGAAAGAATCCTAGCAGGGGATGGGGTGTATCACACATCCAGGCATCTCATGGCAGCCCAGGTCCAGGCAAGGGGAGAATTGCAGCCGACTCCTCAGATCGTGAGGTGACATGTAGCACAAGGAACAGGGCTGTATTATTTTTTGCGAAATAATCTGCAAACATTTTTTTTTCTTTAAGGGATGGCTGCCTGAGCCCAGGGGAGGAGCTGTTAACACTAAATGTACAATCACTGAAAGACCTCTCCAGCAAGGAGGCTGAATCTCTCATTCCCCCAACGACACGGCTGGTGAACGCCATGATGGCTAACAAAGTAAGCATGAGCAGCTGTGGGGTGATTGGACATTTACTTTAGAGAGGAGGGGAATTTGGTCATCAGACATTTGAAGAACACGGTTTTGCCTCTCCTGATAAAACTCAAAACCTCATGTGGTCAGATTGGTGACTTTGAGCATAGCTTTTTTCCCAGATAAACAAAGGCTATGGGGAGGCCAAGACCCTGGCAAAGTCTAGCAAGGGCTGTTCAATGCCTCCTTTTAGAAACACACAGCTTGCCACTGTTAATTTTCCATTTAGAAGTCAAACAAAGGCAGAAGTGGATTTAAGGGAAGATTCATGAATCCCAGAGAAGCCAGAGAGCAGGCCCTGTAACGAAGTAGTTTTGTGGATCTATGATCTATGATTAATAGCAAAGGTTTTTCAAGCTAGCTAGCTTGGTGAGAGAAACACTGCAAAACCATTTCCAAAATTCATCTTTAAGGATCTTCTCTGTATTTCTTTTTCTGAAGAGCTCCCTAAGGGATTGGGACTGGAAAGACCTACTAGGATTTTGCTACTTGGCAATACCCCCACCTGCTGTCCAAGAGGAAAATTAGAATTCATCAGTCTTGAAGTACCTCCAAACAGAATCCTGAAGTCAGGATTCTGGAACAAAGTGTTTGTCTTGGTTGGCTCCAATTACATTAGAGCACAGATAGATCGTGCTCTGACACTGCTCTTGTGGCTTCCTCAGCCCCTGTAGGATATCATTGAGCAAAAATTTGGCATTTTGTTTTATTTATATCAGTTTCCATATACTGTCTGTATTTAGTAATGTTCTTTCTTTAACTGGGATTCCTTCAGGATCAAAATCATTGTGTCACAGAAACAGGATCAGAAACAGGACTTATAGGAATCATACATATCCAGAAATTATTCTTAACATCAACTGCTATTCAGATGTAATAATTTATTTATTTTCAAACAGTTCTAAAAACCTGCATTTAGAAAGCTGAATGTTTCATCTACAAGTTCTTAGATGCTAGAACTAGTGGCCATATTTTTGAAAGCAAAGGGAGATTCCAAGCGGAAGGTACTGATTATTTGGAAAACACTAAAACTTAGTCCTCAGAGGGTTTTAAACACTTGAATTGACTATTTCTATCTTACTACTTTGTTATGAGCATTTTTATAGCAAAATTTAGAGCTTCATTCCCTTTTATCCTCCTACTTATTTTAAATAATAAATTTTGCTCAGTTTTTTGACTCAGGCTGAAGTCTGTGCAGGCCAAATTAGAAACAATTTTATTTTTAAGAGTAGATCACTTTGAAAATTCCTTGTATAGCAATAGGTTTTGTTTGTTGGGTTTTTGTCTGCTTGTTTTCTTTTAGGAAACGCCAACATGTAAGGAAAGGCCTTTGGAAATACAGAATGGTTTTCTGCACGGTAAGGCTGCATGCCAGCGGACTCGCAGTAACTCCACCAGTAAATTGCAGAGAAATAATTTGTTCTCTTGTAATACTCAAGGAATGCAGAGCACAGCCCCCCATTGTGTGATGGCCCTATGGTCTGAAAGAAATATTATCCAGATTTATTCTGGGATCCTTGTCTAAGAATTGCTGATGCATTATGATCATCGGCTCGTGTATTCACAACATCCTGCAGTTGGGTTTTGTGCGTAAGATTTACATTTTATGATTTGGGACTTTTTTTTATAGTGTATTCTAAACACGCCAACAGTTTTTTCTGTAGGGAATGCTTGCTTTTTACTATATTTAGCATCTATGGCTATCCCCAAAGTGACAACTGAAAACATCAACCACTTCACAAAGAGATTTACAAGGGGAAAAACATTTCTGAGTAACATTTACCTGACGAAATGCCAGCGCACAGGTGTCCAACGTTGTGAAATAAAAACCTCTCTCCGCACCCCTGGCAGGTGTGAGCTCCTTCTGGGCTGGGCAGGCGCAGGGCCCAGCGCCGCGGAGAGCTGCGCCCCTCAGGGACTGCCAGCCCCACGCTCTCCACGCCAGCCGAAAATCACTGTCCCAGCAGCTGGACTGCCCTGCAGGGAGAGCCCCGGTAAGTGCAAACCACCTGGAAAACACACAACATGTCCCCAGCAGGGTTTTCTGGATGACCATGGCAGCGCTTTCCTGCCAGGAGCCATCTGCCCTGCAGGCCCTGCCAGGGACCATGGCCGCTCTTCCTCCTCTGTGAGGGGCGGGAGAGCAGGAAAGGCTCCGTGTCAGCAAACCCCATTGCTGCACATTCTCCCTCCCACTGCCCAGCAGGTTTTAGGGTGTGCCTAAATCCCCAAGGGAGGGTCACACCACCCCACTCTGAGCCCCAGTACCACCAGCATCCCCAGTCACTCGCGCTGGCTGGAGGTGTGGTTTTGGCGTTGCGTGTTTTACCTCTTAATCCTGTTCCCAATCCCACGTTGAATAGGTAATCTGGTTTTCATGTCAGAATTGGGACTTACTTTCTCGCATAGGCAGAAACCAAAACTTTGGCTGATTTTCCATGCTCTTCAACACCTGTTAGTTTCACTTTGCTGCATAAAACCAAAAGTGTTGAACTCTCTCAGATGTGAAATGAGTGCAATTAACTCTGACCCTGCTGAACTTCATGCATAGTTAGCTTTGGGTGATGACTTCTGTCAGTGTTTAAACTGTCTTGTAATACCCAATTCCATGTTGAAAAAGGAGATTTTCATTAAATATTTCACTAAATATTTCATTAAAAGTTCATTAAAATGGGGTAAATCTCAGAGGCTAAAGTTAGGAAGTCCAGCATGAATTCAAATTTTTGGGGGGAAGTGCCAAAAACAGGTTTGGTAGGTCCCAAGATACAGTTTTTCATCACAAGATGAAGGAAAGATTTTGAATGCCTTGATTCTAGTTCAGTTCTTAAAGGCAAATATGATAATACTTGTTAATGTCCCCTAACTACCACAAATGGGATTTTGGCATGGGGAATCAAGTGAGAGCACAAATACATCTTTCTACACCATTACTCCACTTCAAGGACCAACATCCTAATTTTTCTCCAATTTAGTCCCTGCAGGATAAATTCACTGAGCAGAGATTTTCTGAATAACAATTGGCTTATGAAAATTAGAAAGACTTTTTTAAAAGAAAATCTTTAGTACCATCAGTTATAATGAAGAAATTTGCAAATAAGTTTCTGCAATATATGTTCAAGAATTTTTGCTCATGTATAAAAAAAAATTGAGGGGTTTTTTTTTTTTTAATGTTCGCAGGCAATTTCGAGGCCATCTAGATCCTTAAGTACAGCACAACTAGTGCACGCATCCTGTGGCTCACAGGCTTCAGTAATTTCAAACATTGTATTGATGAAAGGACAAGGGAAGGTAAGACTGGCTCTGTTGATTTACCATGAGTTTCACTTCATTTTACAAATGTAATCTGCAAAGTGCAGAGAAGTGACTACAGGTATTAATATTGCCTCTTCTGGGTTGCCAATTCATATCAAGACAAAAATAAATAAAAAAATTTTAGACATCTTCCTATGTGCTTATAATAGTGAATTAATTGATTGCAACAAACAAAAAGCAAATCTTGAGGAGATTCTGCTGAAATTCCCATTTACTTTTACTACTGCAATGTGACTGACTATTTTTTCATGTATTATACTACTCCACTGACAATACTGCTGATGTAGGTAAAGCAACTGCAAATGAACTGAGGAGAAATGAGAACTGAACATGGGCTCTCACACAGGTTTTTCCCCCTAAATTAGGGTTTGGGCTTCAGTATTGTTGGTGGTAAAGACAGCATTTATGGACCAATAGGCATCTATGTGAAAACCATCTTTCCTGGTGGAGCTGCTGCTGCTGATGGAAGGCTACAAGAAGGTGGGAAATCCCTCTCCTCTCCCTTTTCCCACTTCCCAAAAAATGATACTGAAAGACAGACTGAAGCTGAAATGAGCCATAAGAGACTTTTATACCTGCATCCATTTTTGTATTTGCAAGACTCCTTTTGAGTGCATGTATATATCATGTAACTTACTGCACAATACAGTAATAGTAATATAATTTTTTCTCTTTCAAAACAGGCGATGAAATCCTGGAACTCAATGGAGAATCCATGCATGGATTAACACATTATGATGCTTTACAGAAATTCAAGGTCATGTCCTCTCCTTCCAGAACAACCTCTGGTTTTACACAATGTGCATGTGGGTTCAACCCATTCACTCATTGTCTGTTCTTTCTAGCAGGCCAAAAAGGGTCTTCTGACGCTTACAGTCAGGACAAGCTTTGGCACACCTCATTCTGCTTCCAGCTGTCAGTCACCCCTCTTGTGTCAGTCACTGAGCTCCAGTGCATGCATAACCAAAGAAAACAGCTCTTTCAGTTCAGAAAATGCAGCATTCTCGTTAAATCCTACAAAGCCCAATGACAGGGTCATAATGGAAGTTACCCTAAACAAAGGTAAGTGTTGACATTAACTGAGCACTGCCAACAAAGCACTGACTGAAAAACCACTGTTCATTTGCTCTCTGAATGTCCTTCCTCACTAACCTGATTCTTTTTCTGAACTATGTTTTTTTTAATACACCAAATTAGATCTTGATGCCTGTCAGTGCTAACAAGTTTCTATCAACAGCAGGATTTTGAACACCATCTGTCCTCAAGAGTCAATCATTCAGTTTTTTCACTCAAGCATTAGAGTCACATTCATATCCTTCACATGAAAAAGTAAAGCTCTTGTCAACAACTGCCACTTATTAAGAGCAGATTGTGCAACTCTTACCCATAATTATGCAAGCAGTTAATTTCACTCTTGAAAAGGCTTAAAACCAAATAAAATAAGTATCTATATCTTCGTGTAGTTCTTTCACCTCCTCCCAACTGTCATCATCATCTATTTATAAACAATCACTGGCAAAACGAAATAAACTTTTAAATATGGGAACACCAAAGCAACAAACAAAGCAAAGCCTCTACGAGGTGACTTAGCAAACACACAGTATGGTATCTGACAGCAGCGTGGCTGTCCAGAACAAAGAGGGTAAACTCACTGAAATTTTAAGCTGTATTATATAAAACAGAAGGAGGATTGAAATGATATAACTAACAATAGCAATATATCCTTAATTTTTCCTAGTTTTTCCCCTTAATTTTAGCTCCTTAATTTTTTTCCCTTCTGTCTCCTTGTAAAGTCATTTGAATTCTTCTATAATGACTGATATTTTGCAAAACAAACCTGCATTGCATTGTGTCTGTGACACTTTAATCATGAGGGGGACAAAACCTTCCATAACAACCCCACAAGAAAACAATAGAAAAGAACAGAAGAAAGCAGTGGAAGCAGCAATGAATACTGAATGTGCAAAGTTCATGAACACAAGACTTTGGTTTTGATTTGCACAGAAAAAAAAATTAATTAATTTTAAAAGAGGCTCTTCAATGGGATGCTTTGACTGTTTCTTATGTCTCTTTTTAATTATTATTGATTCTTTCAGAGCCAGGTGTTGGCCTCGGAATTGGGTTATGTAGCATCCCTTACTTCCAGTGTATTTCAGGGATTTTTATTCACACCCTCTCGCCAGGCTCAGTGGCACATATGGATGGGAGACTCAGGTAGGATGAGAAAGACTGTCTGTCTTATGCCACAAGTTTTTAATTGCTCTGTTCTATGGGTTTATTTTTGATTTGTTTGGGCAGGAAGGAATATTGATTTCTGGGGATTTTGGGTTTAAAGCATGTGTGCTATTCTCAAGGTTTGAGCATGTATCTTCAGGATATGTGGGATTTCCAGAAACACAGCAACCCACTGAAATCACTGCCTCTTGCCCAAGCTGGGCTAACTTTGAAGGTCTTAGACAAGCTTGTAGCATTGCTACTGGAGGAGATTTCCAAATGAGAAAGCATCTGGAAAAACCTAAACATATGGCATAATTTGGCTTGTTTGAGCACTAGATTTTTTCTGATACAAGCTCCTCAAATTCTATCACTCTTGCCCAACAGAAAAACAGATTTGCTGACATGAGTTTTAGTGGGAGTGTAGAAATTCACTTTCAGAGTTTTTTGACCAGCTAGTAGTGTTGAACATATTGAGAATTGAACAGATCACAGAAGTTTCAGTGAAGTGTTTTTGATTTAATTTTAGGTGTTCTGTAACCCTCCTCTCTAATATTTAGCTGAAAGAACTGTAGTGTTAAAGTATTTGAATATTTGTATGACAAAAATCCATGTATTCAGTCAACGTCTGAATGTATGTGGGCACTAGAACAGAGCAAGGCAGTCTCAGTTTCCATAGGAGCCAAACTTGGATTTCATCTAGAAAGATCCAGTCTGGAAAATTACCAAATTTTGTCATTAGAAATTTTCTGTTAACAAGTTATTCATATATGTAGCAGAAACATAACATCCTTTCTGACATTAAACAACACTAACAAAATATAAAGACATGACAAGTGAAGTGTTAACTTGAAAGGAAGGAAGATGTAGGTGGAAGCAGCAGCTGAGCTGCAGACATCAGAAAGATCACAAAGTGTGCACAGCTGAACATGCAGAAAGCCCAAAGGTTGCATGCAACACGGCAGATCAAAACCCCTTGACATCCAACTCATTCCCATTCCATTTTCTGTAACAGAAACACAGATTTAATTTGTAATCAAAATAGAGGTCAACCATCTGAATTTGCTTTTTGCATATTTTCACATAGGTGAGACAAGGTCAGGAGAAAATCTATTTTGTTTACATCCTCTGTCTTTTTTTTTTTAATCTCTCCGTAGGTGTGGAGATGAAATTCTTGAAATTAATGAAACTTCAGTACAAAATACAACCCTTAATGAAGTGTACGCCGTGCTAAGCCATTGTGATCCTGGTGCAGTACAAATCATTATTAGCAGACACCCTGAACCACAGGTAGCTCCATATTCTTTCTAACTTTCAATATGGCACATACTGAGAACTAAGGGGAGCAAGTGCTAACCTAAAACACATGGAAAAAAGTTGACTACAAAGATGCTGATCTCTTTATGACCATTGTTGCATACAAACAAACCTGAGATATGCACTTTCTTAAATAGAATCATTTAAGATTTGAAGATCACTGGAGACAGTCTTACATGAGGTTCTGTGCAGTGAATAAGTAAATTACAGAAATAACATTTAAGGAAAACCCCAAAATATAGTTCCTATGTAAGAAAGAATTGACAATAATAAGTAAATAATTTGAAAGAGGGAACATACTTCCCGAAAAGAAATAAAAGTTTATACACTTGTCTTTCAAGAATTAAAATTTAGGTCTTGTCCAGCTAATATTTATAATTAAATTAATATTGAAGTGCAATATTTTATTCTTGCAAGGCTTTTTTACAAAATGCTTCCTGGTACCAAAACTGTACAAATGATTATCAAGTTTAAATTTTTACATAAATTATGCTGTATTGAGTTACCTTATACCGGTGAATCCAGGACTCCACTTCTAGTGAAATCAGCAAAAAAACATTTATCTTTGAAAGGTCCTATTTTACCTAAACAATCACTATAAACAGCACATCCATAGACATACTTCACATATATTGAAATATATACAAATATAATGGTGTGCAATTAGCTCATCCCACAGCAATCTCATGAAGTAAAATGGCATAATATTTCCTAGGTGTCTGAGCAACAGCTAAAAGAAGCTGTTGCACAAGCTGTGGAGAGCAACAGATTTGGAAAGGAGAGACACCAATGGAGTACTGAAGGTAAGGGAATAAAATAAATGCATTCACAGAGACATGGTAATTTTGACTTAAAAGATGTCAAGGATGAGTACTGCTGTATTAGAATCCTTGGCAACAGCCAAGTAACCCAGAGCAGAAAGAAAGAGGAGGAAACCTCACAGGACAACCCTCCTAACACTTCTCCTATGATATGTTACCAGCGTGCTGAGAACAGACCGAGTCTGTGATTTCCAACAAAAATTTTTTGTGAAAACTTCCTCTCACAGTTGCTCATCCTTTTCAATTCACATCCTCTGCTTAGAGCTTTTCAAATGAGTGCCTATAGGTGACAGGACTGTGACAAGGAACTGCACAACGAAGGTGATGTCCTAGGGGCAAACAGCTTGTTAATCCCTTATTTGTGAGGAAAGGTGTATGCAGTCATGGTTGGAGCTATTTGCCCAGCTCAGGTATGACATCCTCTCACAGAAATGCATTGGAATGATACTCCTTTGAGTGTCCTCATGTCTTTGAAAGGACCAATAGGTAACAGAATGATCATCAGTAAAACTATACTGCTGACATACATATATATTGGGAAAATGTTATTTTGGTGTCCAGGCTGTTGACTCTTCACCCTACAAGGTAATGCATACATCATACCTTTGCATCCACCAAAGATGTTACTTAGCTGCAAATTCATCAGCTGAATCTTAGAAGTGAGCACTTTGCACGTACTGAACAGACATTTCCACCATGTTCCCGACACAGGTGTGAAGAGACTGGAAATGAGCTGGCACGGCAGGCAGCCCTGCGAGAGGCACATGGACAGGAGCATGGCGTTCTGCAGCCGCCGGGCGGAGCGGCTGATGACCCGCTCCAGCAGTGACAGCAGCTACAACCCCCGGGCCGCCTGTGCCACCGCCGCGGTGCACCACCTCACCGACCTGAAAGCAAGAGTGCACAGTGTAGATGTACCCATCACCAGACAGCCTGGCCTGCTGTACTCATTCTCTGTGAATAATTCGGAGAGAAACTCCCCTCCGACCTGTAGTGAAGGAGGTCAACCCTTGCAAAACACTAAGAAGTCATCAGAGATCCTGGTTAGAAAACCTAAATCATCAAAGCCCAAACCTCCACCAAGGAAATACTTCAAGCAGGACTGTACATGTGATGACCAGGGTAATGCAGACAGAAGAGAAAAGCTTGTACCAGAAGGGGCTGCATCACCTTCTGCAAATGTTCAGGTAAAGCAAAATTTACATTTTTCTTGTGTCTGCATATTTGTGAGGCAGGGGAAGGAGGAAGGTAAAATGACTTTGCATGATATCAGGAAGAAGGGCAGGGAAGAGAGAAAATATAAACACATGTGAGAATAAGATGAATGTCTTCTCTTTTGAAAAAAGGTATGTGCCTTAGTGAAGCCAGTTTAAAACAAAACATGTTCAAACTAAGGTCAGAAGGCAGAGAAGCATCCAAGGAAAATCTTCTTCCATACCAAGGAATCTGAGTTAAAATCCCAGTGAGAGCTGCAGCAAGAATGAATCTGAGTCCCTGCCATTCCCTGTGAGCATGTCCCACTGGTGGTATCAAGAACTCTCTGGTTCCAGGGTTATGCCCTAGGCTGGGACTGGAGGGGTTTACACAGCCTTTGACGCCAGCTAGGTATGGCTGACCCTAACTATCTGTGCCACAGAGTCAAATCCTTTATGAAGTAGAGAAATCATGAAACAATTTCTTTGTTTTAGCAGTAGATTTTTGTTGGAAGAAAGCTTTAACATTATGTACAGCAGGTAATCCTGGGCTCAGATATATTTCTTGAGACCAGGAGGCATTAAATAAATCCATTTAAATTGTGGTGTACATACATATTTGTTGATGAGCTACAGTATTTGAAAACAGTGTACATTTGTATGTTACTAAATTTCAGTTCCCTCTCTTATCTACGACAAGTGTTTCACATTTGCATGAGTGTGAAGGATTGTGAGACCTGCATGTTGAAACAAAATTGTGGTTTGTTTAAAACTGAAACTTCTTTTCCCCAGGTTTAGTAATATGCTAGCAGAAATGAACTGCTCTCAATGCAATGCAAAGGAAAAAACCAAAGAAAAAACCACAAAACCCTCCCCAACAGTTCCCAAGCTGCAAAGATCAAGATAAAATTATATTGAGCAGACTGAAGTCCACATATGATGTTAATATCCAAGGAAATTTCAGTTAAGCACCTCATGTAATGTCACTCTTTTACCATCCCCTTAAAAGAGCAGTAGAAACCGCTGCTAGGAAATCAACTTTCAGAAGTAAAATTAAGAAAAATAAGTACTTGTTGAACTTATCATTCCCTGCAATTTCTTGTTCTTCGGTACTTAGTCATTCTAAATGACAGTGAGAAAAAACTAAATCTTAAGATCAATAAAATCCATGAAAAATCAAGCTCTGTTCAGGAAAACAACTTCCTCTATTATGACAGTCTGTGTATCTGTATACACCCAAAAGAGGGGGTTTTTGACAGAATATACTTCAGATCATTAAGAGAAGGTTTTATTACTACTTTAAATTTTTTTTAACCTTTATTCCCTCCAAATTTTGTAGTCTGAGGCCTGCATACCACAGTTTTATATGGTGTTTCTGGTTTTTTTCCAGATTCACATATTTTTTCAGACTTTTTTTCAGATTCGTATATAGTGTAGTTTGCATAATTATATTCTGACACATTTCCCTTTCCTGTTTGTTCAGCAGGAAGTTGAAGAACCAATGCTAGAGGGACATCAAACTGATGTAACCCACAGTGTCTTTACCACTTCTCCTACAGCACATGATAAGGAACACACAACTGCTATTGCAGCAGGCAGAGATCAAGAAAGAAAAGAAAAATTAGGTATGTTTAATTCCATGAACTTTTCTTTCCAGCTAAATATAGTGTTAGTTTGGATTCCAAAATGGGTATTGAGCTGACTTCACTTTTTCTTTAAATGTAGTCTTGAAAGCTTATCTGTAAATTTTGGGGTGAACAGATGAAATTTCAAATTATTTAATAATCTTTGTAAAGAAAGCAGAAGAGATTATTTATTGTAAATTTTTAAAAATATTGATTAATCTTTGTTAAAAAGGGAAAGCAGATCAAAAGCAGCTTAAGAGATGAGTTACTGTAGAAATTATTAATGGACAGGTACAATGCTGCTGCATTACTTCAGATGAAACTGCCTAGTTATACAGAATATCTGATATTAAAGGTCAGTTTTAGCATTTCTAAAGGACATTTTTATGCATAGTTTCAACGTTCTAGTGTTGCAATGGTACAAAGCACTGATAATTTAGTTTTCTGCTGTGCTAGTTAGAATTAAGGAAACAGTGTTAAGGGAACAAGACAATCTCAAGAGGTTTCTTACAACATAAATGCTTATGTAATTCTGTTAGGTATGGCTCAGATCATTAAAAAAGGTTAAAATGTTGAATGTTGCCTTAAAAAACTAGTTGACACTGAAACAGATAACAGTACCTTGCAACTGCATGAACAGAAGTTTGCTGCTGTTCAGCTTGACCGTGTCTAACATTGAAATGCTTCATCACCCTGTGATGTAAAAAATATTCCCACATCAGAAGTTTTTAATTATCAGGAAAATCAACTGGAAATGCCTGCAGAAATTGAAGGAAGCATAAATATCAAAGATCTTCCTATGAGAGTCTTTTTAGAGTAGGATATACTTACAAAGGTAGAAAAGAATGCTTTTGAAAAGCATTTACTGTAACATCAGCTTTTTCTCTAGGCTGCAAACAACATTGCAATTTTAACCTTCTATTTTAGCTGTTAGAGACTATATCAAGACTTCAGCACCCCAGAATTGCAGGTTCTATTTAGGATCTGTAAACCCTTTAAAAACGAATATCATATTTAAGCATGGAAGAGTCTTGTTTTTCAGTTAATTTCAGTGTCTGGATGCAGAACTTGTAGATCAAGAGTTATGAATTTTTTAAAAGTTTGAACTTTTTAGAAGCTTCAAAAAAAAAGATCTGTCAGAGGCTTGAATGAAACTTGAATTCAATGGATTAAAAATGATGCCGCGAAAGGGATGGAGAAGTGAAGGAGGTTTGTTTATAATCAGTGTCTCTTTATTACAGGGACTCCACTTTCATCAATACAAAGGCCTGTACTTAAAAGACAAGCACGGGTAGATTACAGTCTTGATACAACAGAAGACCCCTGGGTCAAAATTTCTGACTGCATAAAAAGCTTATTTAATCCTACCATGAGTGAAAACAACGTCCACTTAGATTTGCAACCTGGCATTGACAAAAACAAAGAGAATCAAAATCGAAGCAGCTCAGAGACAGTTCTGAAGAAATCAGAATCAGAATTAGTTAGTTCAAAAGTGCTAAAATCAGATGAAGACGACAGTGTGAAAAAGGGTCCTCCTGTTGCACCTAAGCCCACCTGGTTCTGCCAAAGTCTGAAAGGACTGAGGAAAGCAAATTCAGATCTAAAACCACAGGCGGATCAAAGACCTCCCAAGCTAGACAGCATTTCCAGCAAAAAACAGCAATCCAGCTTATCACGTGTGTCTCCTGGAGGATCATCAATAAAACAAAGAATAAGCTCATTTGAATCCTTGAGTGCTCCACAGTCACCTGAAAAAACATCCCGAAAATTGAGCCTAAAACCATCAGCCCAGAAAGAACCTTCTCCCACTGCTGCAGGGGCAGAGGCAGCTCCCGTCTGTTCAAGCCAACCCTTCCTCCAACACTGTGAAAACAGCCAACAGCAACCACCTGTGGCCATGGGTACAAAGAGCCTGGATAGATCTTCCTCTCGCAGGGAGGGTACTGCAACCAGCTCTGAGAAAAGCAGCAATGACAGCACTGAAAATTTATCAAATCTCTTAACTACAGGAGCCGTTGCAAACTCCCATCTTGTGTCAGTAGCAAAAGCACACAGCCTAAGGTCACGAAGCTTCCCACTCACTGCTGCCCAGGCCTGTGAGATAATGAAGCCACATGATGAGAAGTGTAGCAAAATCTATTCCATCAGCAGCCAGGTGTCATCTGCTTTAATGAAATCATTGCTTTGCCTTCCTCAGTCTCCAGCCTCTTCTGGAAACAGTGCATGGGAAACCCTGGACACAGTGTCTCAGTCCTCCATGGAGGAGGATGGGACTTCCATTTCACCTGCAAGTGAGAATCATCACCTGGACTCTGGGTTCTCCCTAAAGTAAGATACCATATTTAAAGCTCAGATTTACAGATCAGCCTTGGTGAGCAGCTGTGCTGATCTGCTGAAAGATTAAAATTCTAAGGTAGCAGCACACAGAAATAAAGCACAGACTAAATTAAGAACTTTTTAGAGAACAAAGGTTAAATGACTCACATAACGGTTAATTTTGATTTTAATTTGTATTATATATGCACATGTATATTTCAAACCTCCTCCTATTTAAGGAGCAGTATTTCTACCATCTCCATGATAAAGAAGATTTAAGTCTGTCTTTGCCTGGGGCCACGAGATTATTATCATTCTTTTATGCAACGGATTCTGCTTCTTTTAAGTTAACGTGATTAATTTCCATTTGTCCGTATTTATAATATTTATAGGAGTTACCACCCCAATTACATGCTAATAAGATGAAAAGATGATTGCTCTAAAATCACCTTTTTCTTTAGTGGGTATGTTCTTTCATAGCTCAATGTTTCTTTTTTGTTCTTGTCACAATGGGACAGCCTCTCTGAGTTGAGAGAATACACAGTGAGCCTGGCAGACAAAGGCAAGGAGGAAGACAAAAAGGAAGACGGCTCACCTCAAGCATCCGGTGTGTCAGGGCAGTCAGTCATCTCTCTGCTTTCCCCTGAGGAGCTCGCAAAGCTCATAGAGGAAGTCAAAGCCCTAGATGAAGAAACCTTAAAGGTAGACCTGCTTTTTTTTGTGCATGATTTTCAGAAAGTTGTAGAGTGGATGTGTCTGGTTAATTTTTGGAATTTAATACTATGCTTATGCCACTAAGTCTCATTATAAAACACACCACAGAGAAAACATGCTGACTTTCCAATCATCATGACATACCTTTTGGGAAGTTCTTGACTTTATTCTGTTCTCTGCCTAGGAATTCGATGATATTCATGTTACAGTTTTGCATAAAGAAGAAGATGCTGGGCTTGGATTCAGCCTGGCAGGGGGCACTGACCTAGAAAACAAAGTGGTGACAGTAAGTAGCTTATTAAAAAATACTCCCAAATCAACTGCTCTATCTAAAAATACATACCTTACTGGTTTTCTACTACAGTGTTTGGCTTTTAGCATAATCAAGGCAGGCAGCTGTGCTGATAGGGTTGGAAGAATCATAGTCTTAGTAGGTGCAAAGAGGTTCCTTCTGCACAGAGCTGCCTCTCCAGGTGTCTGGCAGTGGTGTCCTGCTGCCTTTGGCACCTCCTCCCCAACTGCTCTGAAAGCCGAGGTAGAACACAGCCCTTGGCAGAAAATAACCAGCATCATACTCACGTGCTTATAGGAGCCCATGCAGGGTGGTCTGGAGGAACGAGGTGGGTGAATACACATGTCAGTGGTCTGGAAGTTAGAGATAAAGCTTCACACCTCCATCATCCCACGAGCAGAGCAGCAAGAGGGGCAGGAAGCAGCATATGCAAGGTACATACCACAGGCAGCACAGCTTTAGCCATCTGGTACCAGGGCCAAACTTCTTCCCCGGCTGCTTGAGGAGGGATGTGCCCAGGAAAACTTCTCTGTGCAAATTTATTCAGTCTTCAGTCCTGAAATGTGACAGAAGCAACTTGTTCCTGGCAAAGAATGAAAAATGCACATGGTGTAAAATACTAACTGAGAGACTTAATGACTTGTGCTTTTTCCCTCTTCCCTTGTGTGTGTGTGTGTGCGACTGGCTCTTCAATAGGTTCACAAAGTATTTCCCAACGGACTGGCATATCAGGAAGGAACTATTCAGAAAGGAGATGAAGTACTATCCATTAATGGAAAGTCTCTTAAAGGTGCCACTCACAGTGACGCCTCAGCAATCATGCGACAGGCTCGACAGCCCAGACAAGCTGTTATTGTCACCAGAAAACCTAAAGACGGAGAAAAAAATCTCAATATTTCAATCAACTCTAGTACATCTTCTGTAGCAAGTGATGCCTCACGAGAGTCTGGTAAGTTTAGTGGCATTATCTTGCAGCCCCCACCTGGTAAGTGTTTACTCATCACCTGAAATCCAGGTGTTCATAAAACCAGCATTGGCTGCATAAATCTGTGAACCACGATTAAAGACAGCACAGCTAATAAAACATTCCTGAAATAGAAATTTGAAATAACTTTATCGAAAAGGGAAAGAATTAATGGATTTTTAAAATAAAAAGACTCCCTAAAAACACCCAAGCAAGTGTGATTCTCTATGTGAGTTTCTGTGGCCATACAAAGATGGTTATTGTAGCAACACATCTAATTGAAGGTATAATGACAACTCATTGAACAGTGATCCTTTATTCTAATATTGTTACAAGACTTGTTCTCCATGAAAGAGAATTTCAGTTTGAACAAACAGTGTGCTATTGTTCAATATAGCAGGTGGCTACATCTGAAACACAGCAAGGTCAGAGTTTTGAAGAATATTTCACTTTCATTATATTTTTGTGGTTTGTTTTGGTTTTGGCTTTTTTTCTAAAGCATGATCTGGAGATCTGTAGCTTTATTTCCATACTGCAAATTAGCAGCCTTGTAGTTGATAACAACTTCATAACTAATATGAAGTCAAATATTTACCTTAGATTTTCTTAACAGACTTCTAAAATTTTAGTAAATGTCTTGTGTTTCTATTCTCCTGTGAATTCAAACATGCTTGTTTCCCCAACTTCCCAGAGGGCCTTAAAATGACAACATCAGAAATTAAGTTTTAGTTTTCTCTTTCATTTGGCAGTTTATAGTACCTTTGCTAACAACCCAAAAGTTAATTTTTTGTAACAGATGTTTTAGCTTTTCAGACTATGTGCTGTCCATCTGGTAACTTCCCATTTGTTTCCAGCAACTGAAGACACAATCTGCACTGTAACTCTAGAAAAAACACCGGCCGGTTTAGGATTCAGTCTGGAAGGAGGGAAGGGCTCTATTCAGGGAGATAAACCCATTATCATCAACAGGATATTTAAAGGTAAACACACTTAACATGTTCCCAATTCAGGCAGACTTGTGGAGTTCGTGACTGCTGATTTATAAATATGGAAATGTTATTTTTTGCAAATGCAGTGTTATTTTGTTTGGTGCCAGTAATTTGTTGCCTGCTGGGACCAGATGGTTTATACCAAAGATGGTGGTGTTCCATTCACTAATAAGTGAAAGATCCATTAAAGTTTCCTCCACAGGAAGACTTAAAGGAAATTAATTTTCTCTCCCCAGGGACTGCACTGGAACAGGGCAGCACTGTTCAGCCTGGTGATGAGCTGTTACAAGTGCATACAACTGCCATGCAAGGACTCACTCGTTTCGAGGCATGGAATGTCATCAAGGCATTACCTGATGGGCCCATCACAGCCATCATCAAGAGGAAGAATGGCAGCTCTGTTACCACCAAGTCATCCGAAACTTTGTAAGAGGAGGGATTAGACTACTGTCAATATTCAAACAAAGAATTTTATTACTTGCAGGCACTTGCCAGGCACAGCAAGATACTCAGAAAGCCCCCATGAAGTGTGTACAGAATCTCACTGCCAGTTACAGAGGAAGTTGTCTGGTATGCACTAAGATGTGCAGGAAATGGCATGGTTCTTATTTCAACATTCAGAAACAGATGTTACAAAGTGTATAATTATAAAATAATGACTTTGTTAATAATATACTGATTGTAATAAAATATGTGACAGCTATAGCACTCTCCTATTTTGAGCCATTAACTTAACAAGTATCAGAAGCACATCCTGTGCTAAGTTTTCAGTGCAACTCTCCAAGTCCTGTTCCCTGCCTTACCTTCCCAGGAACAAGAAATGTGCCTATAAGCCTACAGCTAAACACTGCCTTAGGGAATGTGTAGGGCCAAGACAGCAGGTTGCAGTTTTCTGTGTCAAAACAACACTGCCCAGAAAATTCCAGATTTTCTATTAAAAACACAGAACAGTCAAGACAACCAAAACCTGTAAAGGTAACTTTCTACTAGCAGTTGACGGAGCCATCTCAACTGCAGCAGGCAAACACAGGGCGAAAAGGAGTTCTCACAGCATTCCAAGGAGGAGGAAGGAAGCTGTGGAGGTTTTCCTAACCTTCCTCTGGCCAGAGGTCTCAAGAGGAGTATAGCAGAAGAATAACAAGGCCATTCAGAACCAAATCTTACCTCCTAACCATACTTTTTTTTAAATGTCTCTGTTAATTTTGCAAGGGATAAGTACGAGTACTTGTGAATCCAGGTACTTCTGAATTGAAATGTTTATTCCGCAAATGCTAAATAACCTGGAGACAAATCTATGCTTCAAATGGTGCTTCGTATGTGCACTGTATGGAATTCTACCAGCAGAACACGTATCCATGGCAAGATGGTCTCATGCACCCACTTGGTGTTCTCCAACCTGCTTCATTAAAGGGAGAGAGAGATGCAATGGCAGGAAGGAAGTAGGAACTCACCAGCCGAGAGCCAGATGTCTGCATGGATTATTGTCCTTGGCTGTCCACCCTTCTTTGGTTACTTCATTTCACCAGGAAGAAATTCAGGAGCTATTTTCCATACACTTACAATGTCTCAAAATCAGCAATTAAAAGAAAGGGAAGTAGGACAGGCAGGGGAAGGTATTAATTAAATCCAGGCATTGAACTTGCTGTGGCCTTTTCTCACAAGACAAATGTAAATTAATTCTTGAAAAAACATTCTTGACAAGCCATCCGCACCCACGCTTCCAAACACTCAACTGAGCTGTCTCTATCTCAAAACAAAAATTTTATTAGTTGGGTAGCAACCAAAATAGGAGAAGAATGTGAGAACCCGTCTTCCCTAGGTAGTGGGCACTGTGTCAGGGAAAGCTTCTTCTCCCTCATTGCCTTAACTTCAGAGAGATGCTGGAAATCTAAGCAGCTCTTAGGCTTCCTTGATGAAAGAAGAGGTGTACGAGGAACCATTTCAAAGGATGATTCAGGAAAAGCAGTCATATGTAGCAGAAAAAAATATTTATTTCACCACATTCACAGGTTTTCATCTTTGTATACAAAGGAGAGTAGACTAAAAACTGTTTCCTTAAAAAACTATTACATAAGGTGACGTTCACAATGGGAAACAGTGTGCAAGTCCATGCCCTACACCAAATATAAAAAAAATACAGAGACAGAAAGCAGAGCACATTAACCTTGTTAAATAATTGAGTTACCACATTAAAATCACAACCTGCATTTAACTTCCTAATTCAGCAATTATTTTTACTTTTGTAATTATATGTAATCCATACTGATGTCTGACGTCCCTGCAGCAACCAGCACCACAGATATCTCCTGAAGATGAACACATCATGCCACACAAAATCAGGTGCTGATTTCCCAATGTAACGTTGGGAACCAAACCAGTCATAGAAAAAAGCAACGTCCTTATAGCCTGTCAAGGCAAAGCTATTGAAAAGATTATTTACCCGTTAAAACCTCTCACCACAGGAAACCAAAAAACATTCAAATACAGTTCAAAATGGTCATTTCAAGTGCAGTTTAAAAAATGGCGAGTAAAGTGCTTAATCCTCTTTATTTATTGCCTCTATGTCGGTTCAATTTGCTTTATGACACTGTGAAACCACTGGTTTTGATACAGAGAGGGGAGAGTGTCTATTTGCCAGCCCACAAACCTGTGAATTGATTAGCACTGCTGGACCTGACTTAGAAAAAAGCACTTAAGGCATATTTACCATCAATATTTATGTCTGCTGGAACAAACAAGAGAAATCCTCTACATAATCCCCTTTGTTCTGGCTTTCACCATTTGCTGGCTTGAACCCACTGAAGCTTCTTAGCAGCTCTATGGCGCTGGCAGCAGAAGAGACGTATCTTCTTTTGGGGAAGAAGCATTGTTCTACAGGAATCTACAGGGAGCTTCAGAGACCAAACAAAACTGACCTGCACCTGGCTGTGGTGCTAAGTGGATTTTAGCAATGCTTCACCTTACAGACACTGACAGAGAGTGGCCAAGAACAGATCCAGGATGTGCATCTTCACCCTGCAGATAGTCACCACTGCTGCCTCCATGATTCTTCCAGCCTCTGGTGTGGTATTTTTCCGATCATTAAAGTGAAGAATTTCATATTACATAAGAATGCATTGCTCTGCATGGAGTCAGGTAGAAAACGCTGTTTTAAAAAATTACTGTACTCAGTTCATTGTTTCATATCACCTTTCTCAAGTATCTTAGCTGATAGAAAAGTCCTGAGGCCAACTTCATATTCTTACCCACAAGCTGACAGGTTGTTTCCTACCCCCAGCTGGTGATGCCAGCAACTCATCTTGTCATGCTTTTAATCCCTTAACAGCTTTGGCCAGGTTACTATAAAATCCAGATATGCTAGTTGGAAAAAAGGAATCCACCACTGTCTGGGGAAGATAGCCACCAAGATCTGTCTGAAAGAAAGTGAGGAGCTGAGTCTTGTCTGGCTCCCTGGAAAACAACAAAAGTGATTTTTTAGCCAGTGGTTTAAGAGCATTAAGAACTTTTCAATAACTCTTACATGTATTAGAAGAGATGTTTCCAAGAGCTTTCCTTTTTTCAAACAAACAGATGCATTTCAGTGAATGTAGCTACAAAATTAAAGTTTATCTAGGCCCTAATTAGCTACATGACTCTGTCTATGGCAAATCAACCAGATACTCATTTATCAAAAATTAAGACCATACTTTGTATGTTTTGCTGAATCTCTGCTTAAGAGATCAGGGAGGATTGTACCATGATAACACTTCCTCTAACATTAAAGACTTCCCTCTGGAAAATGAAGAGAAACTAATTCATTGCACAAAAAAGAGAACAAAAAGGGGACTCAGTCATAGTGATTACTGGGAAGACAGAAACGGGCCATTGTCAAGAGGTTACAGGTCACATGTGGCCACATACACATACACACACCACACAAGGACGATAAGGAGGGCCCTAGAATTTATAACATTCAAACAGACTGTTTCTTACCCTGGAACAGGTATGCAGAAACAGCCACAGGGATAATTAAAACCTCTCACGAGATTTGGTTGAGGAGGACACAGCAGGTGTTCCACATTGGTGGCTGCAAGGAAAAGCATTGAAGCAAATTGTCATTCTTCCAGAAGATGGGAAAGAGTCCTGAGTACTCAAAGCTTCAGATGGGAAGCAAATTCACTATTTAAAATGTATTTAAAAAGAACTGCTGTACAATTTTTTCAGTGTGGGGCTGAAAAGTGATCAGAAAAGACCATTAAAAGGCACCACTCTGGCCTTAGAATGGGGAACTCAAGCGTTGAATTTAGAAGAAAGTGCTACTGAGCTCTGAAGGAGGAAGCATTAAGACACTTGGAGAGTTTCATTGAGCCCACGTTGTGTGAGGGCACTGCTCTTCTTGAGAAGTCATTTGGGTTACTTCGAACAAATCCATGTCACACAGATACATCGCCTGGCTGCTGAAAAGCTGCACTCTGCCAAGTATAGAAAATCCTGGCAAGGCTTTTCTGAACAGGATAGGAAAATGGGACATCTGAACAGTAGGGTAATAAAAGCTCTGACTTGTAACAGTTAAACAACAGAATGAAAGTGGAAAAACAAACATCCTCCTATACTGCGGCAGCCCCTTAAAAATCAGCACTATTTCTTTTCATAAACACAATTCTTTTCACATACAGAAGTGGCACATTTATTCAACAGCTTCACTGAAACCTTTGCAGAAAGTGAAGGTTTGTTAAAACAGGATTTAGCCTAAATGGGACTCCTTTTAAAAAGTTCTGTAAACTTTTAAAACAATAGAACCACACACTCAAAATACCCCAGGAACTGAATAGTAAATTAAATACTTATTCAATCTCAAAAGCATAGCAAGGGAACAAACCATTGGCCCACAGTATCATCATCATCTGACTGTTGAGATGATTTATATACTCTGGGAACAGCAGTGTAGAGAGATGACTACCATTTCCTCATCGAGATCAGGTCAACAACTACTGAATCAGCATGCTACTCTAGTTTAAATTTTGTGTTTATTACTGGTACTTTTTATTTTGTATTTGTTTCCACTAGCATCTGGTTATCTCCAAACAAAGCATGAACCTGTCAAGAACACAAGTGCCTTACCAGCAGACTGCATTGTCCCATCTTCATATTGCTTTGTTACTACAACATCCACAAATTCCCTTGGTGAAATAATCCTCATGCAAGCTGAAGGGGTTGTAGTTCTGCATACAGAGACAGTCTGGATATCCCAAAATAGAGTTATGTCAGTTGATGTTTTCAAAAGTACAGCAGAAAAATCCCTGTACTTTCTGGTACTCTTTTAGTTATACTTTCTAAACTCCATCAAGGAGTTCTAGTATGTCCTTTGTTGAACAAAACATAAGTCAGCACAGCCAAAAGGCACTACCATGCATCACTGAAGGAAAGGAGAAAAACAGAGTGATAAGGTGTTGCTTCCACATTCAGAGAGGACAGATACCACAAGGGATACTGAAAGGCACATCTGGCACATCAATGCTCATAGGACAGCTAAAACCCTTATCCTCCCCAGGAAGCTAGCAAAGATAACTTCTTTGTGTAGTATACACGGGACACAACTTGATAACCCAATTTGTCACACCACACAAACATTAATGCTACCATCTGCTTCTCTGGCTCCCCAAAACAGAAGTTTCTACCACACTGGTATGTGTTGGCAAGTCTGTGAATTTCAAGTGGCGGTTTGCAGCATTCCTGAAGTTGTTTATAACAAATACTAAATGCCTATAGGATTCCCCCAAGAAAAAATAAACTTCCTGGAGCTTCCACAAGCATTGCTGGGACCGGTTGTGTTTGCACCTGGCCGCCTCCAAGCACATACATGCACTTCAGATTTGGGGCTCTAAATCCAACACCCTTTTAATTTTCTGACATGCTTTAAAATAAAGGAATTAGACTGCACAACCATGGCAGCAGAAGCTGCTGCTCATACACAGCCCTGCTCATCTGCTCAAAGTGAAGCATCTCCATTTTAATGACAGGAGCAAAGCACTGGGCGCCAAGGCCAGCTAAAGGCAGGGCAGAGCATCACTGCTGCCGTGGTGAAAGATGGGGCCTGAACTGACGGCTGATGACATGAACACTTCCCTGCTTAGCTAAGTCTATGTACTCCTAAACCTCCTCTTCCCTCTCACAGAGCTTGATAAAAACAATCATGCTTAGCTTGATTTGCAGTATTAATGACAATGTAGTGCAGGAATCTTTATGTTATGTATGTAATGCTATACATATATATGATGCTATATATTTACATATTTTATGTACACAGTATTTAGCCAAGAATGATTTTCCTTTCCTTTCAGAAAGATAAGCTATTGCTCATATATATTAATAGAATAAATAAAATTTATGGAAAAGGAAAAAGAAAAAACAAAATGAAAGAAAAATGGTTTCTTATCCCAGCATCGTCCAGCTGATCCAGCCAGAAACGCAGTACAACTTAAGACCTTTTACCTTCCTGCACATAACATCGGCTGTCTCATAAGGCCCAACGCTGCTGAACACACTCTGCAACAATCTCACCGGAACAGTTTTTAAGGAACTTACATCATTGATGGCTTCGATGACCTCGAAGTCCTTCACGTTTTGGTCCCACTTGGTCCTGAGCCCGCCGGCCACGGGCTTTATGCATTCCCAGACATCGCTCGGGCTGGCGGGCAGGATCCCCTCTCCGCGGTACCTGCGGGGACGAAACGAAACCGAACCGCGCTGCTCGACCCCGCCTGGCCCCGCCACCCCGGGCAGCACCCGGCACCGAGCCGTACTCACAGGTTGCCAGCGAACTCCGCCGAGGGCCTCCAGGACACCGCCACCTCGCTCTGCGGGACGGGAAGCGCTCAGCCCCCGGCCCGGGCCGGCTCCCACCCCAGCCCCGCCGGGGTCCGACAGCCCCCCGTCCCCCGGGGATCGGGCGGCCCTTTCACTCACCGTGCTGCGGCAGCCCCGCCAGCCGCTGGGGTCCCGGCGGTAGAG
>VZRL01001898.1:3185454-3222726 GCA_013397895.1 Origma solitaria | reverse complement strand
CGCGCCGCGCCGCCCCTGGGCCGATGGCCGCGCCGCCCCTCACCTGAGGGTGACGCCGGCCCGGCCCGGCCGCGCCTCACGGACAGGGCCCCGCAACGGGGACGGGACCGCGGGGATGGAGGTGGGAACGTGTGCGATCGGAGGCGGAGCAGTGCTTCGCTAGGCGTGGGGCCGCCCCGCGCTCGTCATTGGTGTCATCCCAATCGCACTGACACGGAGAGAAGCAAGCAACAAACCAACTGAGCCTGCAGTGTCTAAAGGAAGTGCAAAATTGCAGCGGTGTGTGAAAAAACGGGATAGGATTTAGGATTAAATTACGAGTAGTGAGTCTTTTAAAGGCCATGGATCTAAAGTTTTCCACTGAGAAGCTTACCAGACTGGTCTGAGGCTCACCAGAAAATTAATGGAGGACGTCGGATTTAATTTAGGAGTCTGACTATACTGAATCTAGACTCACATTGTTACCATCAAATAACTCCATTGCCTGTGCGGTACATTCTAAAGAAATTCACTATTCTTTTTAATGAACACATTTACCTGATTTGTTTGAGTCATAGCATATTCTGGCCAGGCACATCAAGATCGCCTGCTCTAAGCAGCAACTCCTTTTGCAGGAAGCTGATTCCCTGCTGAACTAGCTCAAGGAAGCATCTTCGTCTGTGGCTGTGTCAGATAAAAAGGGCCTCATCTAATGTATTTTTGTACTGGTTTAATTGTACCCCAAGTACATGGCTTTCAGTTTTCCAGTAGGCAGATATTTTGGGGTTTGACAGCATAGCAGTAAGGAATAAATTGGAATAACCTTCTTTTTCTAAAATATGTGACATATCAGTTGTGATATTAAAGCAGGTACAATAAACAGTAAAACACAAGGCTTTTCCCACCTCGAGGGGCTGCATGCACGGTTGTTACAAAAACTACATCACAATTACTCTGACAGACCTCAAACAGCAAATAAAGTACAACTGCGCATATACCTGCCCAAAAATCAATGAGTTTGGGGAACTTTCTCAGACATTTGAGCACACCAGTTCACTAGGCTCAGACACACTTAGATCAACACTGTTTTTTGATTTCTTTTTGGTGAGCTTTGTCCCAGCTTTTGGATACTTGTCCTTGCTGTGAATGACCTGGATGTACTGGTCATTGCTGCTGTTCTGCGGATCACTGCTGGATTCAATGGAAATGGAATCAGACTCTGTTAGAGATTGCTCCAGCTTTTGCTTTGATTTTGGTTTCACACGTGGCTCAGGATAGTTCAGGTGCACTTTCTTGTAAGCATATGGAGGCCTGTCCAGGTCCAGCTCAAAACCATCATCCCACGATTTGTAATGCACTCTGGCTAGATCTTTGCTCATTAAAACGTGGCCATCAGCATGTTCCCCAATGTAAAACCGTGGTGCTGGGCGAAGGTCAGACAGTGAGCGAGGGCGATGCGATCTGCTCATGAATTCTCTCTCAAGTTCTTCTTCATCCTCCTCATCTTCACTGGGATGAGGGGAATACATCTGGTGTGGTGTTCGAACCACGTATCTTCGGACGTGGCGTGGATACAACTCAATAATGTCTCCTGATTCCTCCTTTCTGAAATGCCTTTGGAGTCGGGAGGTAGAACGGAGCGATTTTTTGCGGGACTCGTTTTCATTAACCAGAAAATACCTGGTAGCATATGGTCTACATCCCAAAAAAACAGGAGCCCCTGCCCCAAGGGCATCCGAATTTACCTGCCGAATGGCTTTTCTAAAGAGAGGGTCAGAATGAACATCTTCAGTGTGCTTTTTGAAAGTCACTGGTGTGTAGGGCTTTGTTTTGCAGAGCTCACTTACACTCCTATGAACAACACTTGGGTATCTTCAGGAGGGAAGAAAAAGAGAGGAAATATTGATATACACTCTTATCAATTAATGGAATTGAAACATATAAAAAAAATCACTGCTCTGGAAATCAAAAACTAGGTTGAAAGAGTGGAGATCATCATATCTTCACTGTTCCAAATTTTTAGAACCATTTTGAGAAACACAGCCTAGAAATTACGAGATATATTTGATCTTCTCTAGGAAAAGGTAACACAATTGTCCTCTCAAGTTATATTTCCTTTCTGTTTTCTTATTATTCTGAGAATTGTCCTTCGTCCACTTGGAAAAAACCGCAATAGATAGCTTAAAGCATCCGTCTTCTGATATCCAAGGCTGGTTGTCCTGCAACTAAACCTACACAGACATTCTGCACAGAGTTTCTTCACTCTCTGTTTGTTTTGTTCATGGAACTGTATCCTGCACAAACTATTTCAGTTATGTGCCTGAGGGCAAGTCTAGTATTTACCTTTGCTTGAGTTGTGTGTAAACTCCAACAGTTACATAATTTCAAAAGGTTTATAATCCCATCTCAGTTAAGTGAGAGTTAAGGAGGTGGTGTCACCACCAAGATCAACAGTACCCAGGAATGAATCTGCTTTTAAAAAATTCCTCTGCTGTCTTACAGCTCCAGACAGTCTGAATACACAGCTGTTTTGTAAATAAACACAGGTATGGCATGGAGTTGCTAGAATAAATGCCATTTCGAAACCAAAGCAGTCTTACCTGTTTGTGGTATGATCATTTCTTGGTTTCTGTATGCTTGACATGGAGGGAGCTGGTGTTAAAGAGGTCGAAGTGTTGGGAGTTGCATTGGCAGGTCTGGCAACATCAGTGGATGGCACAGTTTGGGGCACAGACTGGGAAATGGTTTGTATTCTGGTGCCTTTGCTCACAGGAGATTCAAAGTTCAAGACACTGCCATTCTTTCGTGGTGTTGAGGACCGAACAGAAGACTCCTGGCTGATAATTTCAGTTTCTTGCTCTGGTCTTTTGTCATTAGCATCCAGATTTTGGATTCTGGCTAGAAAACAGAAATTATTACAGGAACTTTCAGGTCTCTAAATTTAGAAACTGCAGTGTAAATGCAGTGGCTCGAATTCCCCCTTCATTTAGGGATCCAAGGCTGACAGAAACCCCAGCATTCAGAAAAGAGAAACTGGTGTCTCACTTGGTGATAAAAGGGTGGATCTTCATACTACAGTACATGGCAGATGGAGTACTGGGGACACAGAGAAAACACTGGATGTTGCAAGATTCCAAAATGGGCAACAAGCCAGTTTTTCTTCTGCCTACCAGCCTCTGAATTGCATGCAAAGTCTGAGATGATTTGAATCACCAAAGACGCCTCCCGGGTTCCGCCCTGTTGACTGTAAAAGCAGGGAAATACCCAGTCCAAAGATTCCAGGTGAATCCAGGTTTAATCTACGCATCACATCTTTCAGTGTTGCCAAGATTAAGCCAAACTGAGCTCAGAAACCATCTAAAAGGAGGATTCTACAGGAAATACAGTTTTAAAAATGTAGCTGTACTTCCCTATCTGTCTGAGAAATCAAAATGGGTTTATATCCAAATGCCTTATTAATAGTGGCATTTCTAAAGGTCACCAGCTTACCTGCTGCCATCTGAACCACCTTTTTCTTATCTTCAGTTCTTTCCTAGAATACATTCAGAAGAATGAGAAGCAGTAGATTATTATGGATTAGAGAGTAAATTCCCTGCTGTGTAAGGATGAAAAATACAAGACTTGTTTTACATTGTGTAACACTAGAAGCGACTTTAGAGATTTAATTAAGCTCGTATTTTACTGAAGACCCACCCAACTACATGTAAAAGTGCTTTGCACTGTACTTACTGTTTGGATCTTCATTCTCAGTTGATTGTTGGTGAATTTTAATGATCTTGCAATACTTTGTAGGTAGTAGATTAGCATGCTAGAAGTGAAGAGGGTGATATGAGTCACTTCAGACATTCTTCACAGTTTCTCTTTGAGGGTTTATAGGTCAAAATGATGTACAAGTTCAGCTGCTGTTCTGTAGTGTTTCCTTATATTGTAACAATGGATTACAGCCTTCTTTCAAGCAAACATACATGAAAGAAAGAAATTACACTGAAACCAGATTTAGCAACAGCTCTAATTCGACCTGTGTTTTTTGCAGGTCTTTTCATTTTGTGTGTGTAACCCAGAGTGCATTTATAGTTGGGTTTTTTGGTTTTTTGGTTGGTTGATTGGTTTTATTTTTTAATTTTGGGCAAATCATTTTGACAGATACTGTTTTGTCTTTTTTTCCCAGTCTATGGTTATGGAACAGAGACACTAGTCACAGCTGAGTTTGCATAACCACGCGAGTGCAATTTTGTTGGCTGGGTGAAGTAACACCTTGTTGTTTACCCTGGCACAGCTGAGATCAGATCCTGGCAGATTACGGCCTGACATAATGGATTGCACTAGCTTTCAGACAAAGTCTTACAGCTAGACTTCATACCACGAACAATTACACGTGTTCTTAGCCATCAGTTTGAAGCAGTCAATAGACATACACTTAAATTGGTAAATATTACATGGCTGGGACCTTAGAGGAAAAAGTTAATAATAGGATGTGTTGCTTTGGTCTTTCTGATTTGACTGAAAAGCCACTGGTGGGACAAACTCTGCCTTTGTTTGCTGTTTACAGAGGAAAAAAATGGTACAAAGGTACATGCAAAATTAAATGTACTTCGTAGAAGCAAAATGAATTTCAAACAGCTCAAAGTCAATATTATTGACACAGGAGAGTCTGCAGCAAGTTTATATGACAACAACAACACTTAAGAGCAGACCTTCATAACTGATTTATCTTGTCAGAAATCAGGATGACTGAGTAGCTTTCTTTAAATGACAGACTGAGCACTGTTCACTGTCATAAACCAAACTAATGACCATGAAGAAATGGAAGATTTTTTTTCTGAGGAACTCTTAAGAGGGAAGAAGGTCCCCTAAATTCCCTTGAATTCCCTGGAACCATCAGCACTGCGAGCCTTGACACAATACAGTGAATTTGCTATAACAAAGTATCATAGAGCAAGAAATTCCCTTTGACAGTCTTTTTAACATACATTCGTTCCTGTCTGATCCATGTACAGCATATTCACTGAGGTGTTGGGGTTGTTTTTTTCAGTTATGCTTAATAAAACTGCAACAAAGCAGTGTTTGTCCCTCAGCATCTACATTTGACTTTCCAGAGACAAGGCCAGTATTAATACAATCAATTTAACCTGCCTGTGAAAACCAAAGTACTTACAATAACAGTAGTAGTGCAGGGAGAACAACCACAGGACTGCTGATGTAAGTAATCACTGTGTTGAACCATGTGGGAAAATCGTTTTGAATTGTTTCAGAAACAATATCATATATTTTTTCTTGACCACTATAAGAGGTAGAGGGGAAAAAAGTTAAAATTAAATTGTTAGGAATCCTAAGTGTATTTGTTAAGCAGTGTTACACTAAATGCAAAACAAGCTTGGAGGGTGCTTGAATTGAGACAAGATGGTGATGTTTGGGAGACAGCTCAGTGGCACATTGCATTATGTAAACATTAACTAAACTATGTATATAAACCAATCAACTCAGAACATTGACATATTAACCTTAATAAACCTTAAACTGTAAAATATTGGCAGCAGAAAAGCATTGTCCTATCAACTTCTTTTTAAAAAATTTACGTCTGTAATTTGTATATTATGGAACTCGATGAGTTTATTGTAAGAGGAGGGAAAAAATTCTTTTCAATTGTCGTTAGTCCATTATAACTTACCTGAAGGGACCGCAGCTTAAGGATGGCTTGTATCGGGCAATAGCAAAAATTGTTGGTAACATGCACAAGAACAACATAAACAGCAACATGGCCAAGTAGAAATTATTGGATCTGCAAGAAGGTGTAACATGTTTCAGATTATACTAATCAGAGGGAAAACCAGAGGCAACATAAAAGGTGCAAGTCTGTATTGACCTATCAAGTTCAAAATGAACATGTCTGAAAGATCAAAACCATTCTGCTATAATTAGAAAGTCTGAGCAGAGCTGCTTTAAACAGACTCTAATGATCCAAATTCTATTTGCACTGCTTTCCAGATGCCACTGCTACAGCCAGAGAACTGTTTCCTGCATCCTTTAACAAAAGCTGACCTTACTGCCCAGTTGTGTTGGGGATGAAAAAGAACAGTGGCAGAAGTAGATTCATTTTCAAAAAATATGTTAGAAATAACTGATTGCTAAGAATTAAAGATGCCCTAAATTATTTCCGTTTTGAAAAAACAAGATATTCATCATGATAAGAGAAAAATGAGGAAATCTGTTGTGTGATGCAACAGACAAAAGTAGATATTGCATAGCTTTCAAAGAGACAAACATCACAAAATAGGACTTGCAGCAGTTAACACATGTAGGTTATTGTGTTCTGTCAGATTTGTATGGAAATAAAGCATTTATGTTGGGCCATAATAGCGATCTAGGAATATTCTCTGACAGGCTTTTTAGTTCTTGCACATCTTCAACTACCCTGCTTCACAAACCCTCCAGTTTCTCAGTAACTGTGGTTTTTTCCACAACCTTCGCTATCAGTATTAGTGTGAAATTTGATTGTCAATTTTTAGAGCTAAAATCACGTTATTTTCTCCATGTGCACGAAAGACATTTCCACTGTCTGCATTTGACTTACTCCTTGTCTTTTGTTCTCATTTCGACTCACCGAGATGCTCTGAACACCTGCTGATGTGGAACATTGCACGTCAGCACAGCCCAGCTCCTCAGGTACATGAGTCCTATCAACTTGAGTACGTTGAAGGCTGGTAAGCAAGGGGAAAAGAAAGCTCCCATCCTGGAAAAATCATGTCATGTCAGTGCTCAGTGTCACCAGAAGCCATTTTGATAGCAATAGAATATACTAAAAGATCCCCCAAACCCCACAACATGTAAACAATTGCTCATTATTAACAAATGATCTCTTAATATAAAAGATTACACTGCTAATATCCTACTTAAATAGGTTTCATTTAAATTATCAGATTGGAAAATCAATGATTTCCCCACATGGTTCAACACAGTGATTACTTACATCAGCAGTTAGCAATCAGCCAACAAAGGACAAGAAAAACCACATAAGGACTACATACCAGATCATTCCTTGGTTGTAGACCAAATGCAATACATTCTCTGCAATTTTGAACTCTCCGTATTCTGGCTACAAGAAACACAGCGTAAGATGAATACCTTTGTCTTAATCTTCTTTTCAGACCATTATTAGAAGCTTTTGGCTGAATCAGTTTGCAGACTGTACATAGTCTGAAACATCCAGATCAAATACAAACTTCTGGCAGACAGTGGGAGCACAGCAAAACCTACTCTGCAGCCAGAGATTAAATTAACTAATTCCTCTCTTGTTTACTTCACATCTTTAAGGACAAAGAACAGTCCTCAGCCTTTTGTGCCAACAGCTTCTTGCTAACGAAGTATTTATTATTTATTGCACATTGTAATTTTCTTAGAGGGCTGTGTGCTGTTGTTTACTGTTTCTTGGACCACTATCTACAGTAGGTATAGATGTTACAGCTACAGGAAAGAGGATGTGGGGAACAGCTACATGCCCTCTGTCTCACCTTAGACTGTGAGAACTGCTCTGTGATCTCATTTTGTGAAAACGAAAAAAATTTTTGCACCAGAGCTATGTGAGTAGACTGGAGAAAAACATTCAGTCTCACCATTTATCCTGTGCCCTCCAATTTAAACTCAGTTTGAGCTGTGCCTTTATAGATGTGTGCTACCAAAAAATTATTCATCTGTGGAAAGACTTTTAGAGACATTCAGCACTGAGGGAAGAAGCCTACCCATCTTCAGCATCTTAGCTTGATAAAATAAGGACTGTACTTACAAACTTGCTTTCTAGATCCCAGCACCAGCAATCACTCAAGTATCGGACACAGAGTCCACGGAAAAAATCAATCAGCAGGATGCTTGCGACTGTGAAAATCATGTCGATAATTGAAAGCTTTAGCATCTCCTGAAATACACATTGTTCACACATACTGAGTCATTCGGAAAGCAAATGGGCTGCATATGGCTTTTTTGCATTTGTACTTGTATTTTTGGCTCAAGTCTAGTATTCTGATAAAATATGAATTGACTATATAAATAACTTCCTTTTAAGCTTTTCCTGTTTGACTTTTCCCTTACTTGTCTTTGTTCTGTTAAAGAGAATAAATATAATCAGAGTGCCTTTTATTGCTTGCAGCAATAAAATTCTGGTCATGACAGTATCAAACTTTCTTTTTAATTACTTTCTTTTTAATTTTCTAAAAATTTATCTAGCTAAACTGAAATGGGTTGTTTCTTTCTATTGCACCAAATCTTTTGTTAAGCTGACTCTTGTAATACATTTTTGCAAAGTGCTTCACAATGAGAAAAATCTTATGATTCAGAAAAACCCAAAACCCAACAGCAGGGGATCATCAAGCCATAAAAGACCGTTTAGTGCTTACAAAAGAATGGAGTTATCCTACATTTCATTGAGCTTTAAAAATGTACAGTTAAATAGAAAAAATTCTGTTCCATACATCTCTAGGCCATTCTGGGGGAAAAAGCACACATTCAAAACCTTCTGTTTTCTAGGAGATTGTGCAGAATGGGTATACAAGAATAGAAGTCAGGCTAATAAACCTCAGAGGGATATTTTGCTCCCAATGATCAAGCAAGACTTTTAATATTCCTCAGTCTGGAACAAGAAGCTCAGCAGGTCAGGAACACACTAAGATCATTCTTCATTTAGTGGCCTAGACATGAGTGTGACACTGACAGAGACCAAAGTCTCAAATGGATCAGTGACACCTTTTGCACTTTGTGTGATTAAAATTTCTCTCTGGATGTGTTAGTGCCCCTGACAGTCATTCAAAGTAAAGGCCACAAATCATGTACCCTTCACATTTAGGGAAGCAAAAAGTGTCATATTAAATCTGCGGATTTTCTACACTCCAACTGTGGGAACATAGCACTGCCATCCAACTGGCCCAATTCCTACAAATTGATGGTATTTTGAAATGTTTTGTTGTTGTCCTCTCTCCCTCTGAAAAAGTGAAGAGCACTTGTTTCTCTAGAGTTTTATTGAGGCAGAATGAATAGAGACTTCAGAGACATTGTACAAACGACCAAGAGCACAATCTCACGCTTGTTTCAGGTCTGCATCTCCATCTCTTGAGGCAGCAATCTGAATCTGCACAGAGTACATGTTGCTGCTTATATGTCTTTATAGTCCTGTTTCTCTGTATGGGTTAGAAGTGTGTACCCACTTAAAATAGGATCCATATCACACATCTGTACAGTTCTGCCTGTGCAGAGCTGAAGACAGAGACCAAAGCATGGCAAAAGAGCATTTGTACAACATTAAACATGCTGTAGATACTGAACAAAACCCAAAGCTTGCATCTGTGGCCATATCACTTTACACAGTCTTTACTCTTCCTACACCATCCTTAGCTAGGTTCTGGAATTTATACAAAGAAAAGTTCTAAACCTGGACACAGCACAACATAATTTTAATTTCTTGTCAAATGTGGATTAGGAATAAGTTGATGACATAATAAAAGAGTTACATACTTGACCAACATATGTCTCCCAGCACTGATCCTGTGAGTTCTGGGTGTTCAAGGAAATTGTTTGGTTAACCAGTGAGTCAGAGACTATCAGGCCTTGGGTGTGATGCTCCTCCAATGTGACAAAGCCATTTCTCTTCATTTGGACATTAGGAATAGTTAAATTGTCATCCTCAGAAAGAGTTGTGGTTGCCAAGGAGGTGGTAGAATTACTTGCATTGTTGTTAACGTCAGAGTCCTGAAATAAACGTCCCAAAAGCTACCTTTTAACTGTATGTAGGTGCAGATATCTGTACCTTCTACAGCATACACACACAGAGACATTTCTTCATATATTTTCAAGCAGCACTTAGGCAGCTGTTAAATAGCTGTCAACAGACAGAGTCAGATGGAACATGCAAGGACAGGACTTAAAGCTGATCTAGGTAGGTAGAAGTATTTGACCTAGAGTGCTGACTTTTTTTTAAAATAGTTCAGCAGTGCACAGAAACCTATTTATCTTGTTACGTCAGCGATCAAATGGAACTAGTTATCCTAAAAGACTAATTAAAAAACCCCTATAAGTTGTTGTAAATGAACATTGTTATCTGAACTTAACTCTACAGTAATATAAAAAAATAATGTTTCAATCAATTTCAAATAAATTGCCATCTAACATCATATATTTCACATATTTCAACTCTGTCTATGAAGCCTGCTAACTTTACACATCAGAAAACATCAAGTTAAACTTACAGTGACACTCATACTGTCCACTTTGTCTAGGAGAGCAATGATTAAACTGTAGAGGTTTCCCAGGTATAGGACAAGAACCCTGAAAAGAGAATAAAATACAGGTTACCAGCATTGGTAAACACTAGTCGGGATGGTCATACATTATCTGGTTTGGCTGTACTAAAACATGAACCAGAACACACCTCTCCTGTTCCTCTTCTCCCCAGGAATTTTCTACACTGCATGATGCCCATACCTGGCAAGCTGGAAGCGAAGAGTGGTCCTTGGGTGATACATCTCCAGAGCTGCCACGAGTTCGAAAGCAGAGGGTGCAATCATTGTGATCAGTGACACAACTACACTTACCTATGGAAAAGAAATGTGGCATTTTTGTAGCTTTTGATGTAGATCTTCTGTGGAATCTTGAGTGCTGATTGAAATACTGATGAGGCATATGCTTTGGTGATTGCTTTTCTTGGAGGAGATGCTTAAAAATGTTATTATTGATATTAGTAATAACAGTAGTTATGAACCAAAATTGTAGATCTGGAATAACACTCAGAAGTGTTTACTCAAGATATTGTAGTTTTAAAGTTCTACTTTATCAATTGAAATTAAAATTAACATGTGGGGAATATGAAGATAGCATCTTCCTCTGAGATGGATGAGTGGCTTCTCCATACCTATGCACTTCCTATTCTCACTCATTCCTCTGAATGGAATATTCACAGAACATTCAGTATCCCCTGATACCAAATCAGTCGCTGTTACTGAAGTCGATTCCTTTCTGGTCCATTAGCCCAGTGTTTGCTCAGCTCAGTGCTCGGTATAAAAGTAGATTCAGAAGTGACAGGAGAGATGAAGCTCTGTCCTCCCAGAACAGGAGCTGCTAGAAGTGCAGTGTCTGTGAAAGGAGCCCCTGCGGCCCCTCTGCCCAGTTCAGCTGCACCAACCCCTGCCTGCAGAGCCGAGGGAGCAAGTGCACCAAGGCAGATCCAGGTAAGCACTGCTCTGCCCACCCATTCCTCATTTCTCCTGGCTCACCTCTTGCTGTTTACACCTCGGTGCACATTATTGATACAGAAAGCCCTCGGACCGTCATCCTGCTTCTAACACAGAGGTGGCATAAAGACAGCGTACCTCATTTTTTTCCCAAAGAGTCAATTCCTTTTTGGTGCGCTCTAACCTTTGGGATCGATCCACGACAAAGTAGATGATGTAAATGCTTCCCGCAAGGGAGAGAAGCACAAGGATGTTTGCAATAATTCTTAGGCTTATAGTCACTGCCCTAGGAAAAAAAGAAAGATAAAACCAATATAGCAGGTTGCCTTGTGACACCAGGGGTCATTTCTAACGTGGTTTAGAAACACAAGACAGGCAGATTAGCACTGATAGTGCTTTGAAAAGTATCTCTTATATACATACAAGTTTTTGCTTTTCTTCTTTTCCTGCTCTTCCAATATAGCTTCCTTGAAAGAAACACAGCATTACCATTTTAATAATGTTCAGCAAAAATAATGCACATAGCTTTCACAGAAATTAAGTTATACTAATAAAAACCCATCACATCCTAGAGCTGTGAGCAGGTAAACACCACTGTCCTCATTGATTTGTAACACTGATATGTGAGCTTAAAAAGTGATGGAGATTTCTGAGAAATAAATACACAGTAAGCAGATACTCATGCGCTTTCAGTCATGCATATGTTCAAGGAGGTATAACCAGAGGGTTACACTACCAGATTTTTTGGTAGGATGTGCCTTAAAAATCTGTGTGTCGCTGATACGATACAGTACTGTCAGAAGTTATCCTCAGTCATTGAAACAACCAAGTATAATCGTTTATGAATTTATCCTTGGCACAATTGGAAGTAATTTTTGTTCAATGACAATGAGAATACACCAAATTTGGGAAATAAATTACTTTTGATAAAAAAACACATAGTCTCTTAAATTTTAAATGCAAACCATCTGTATTTATAACAGTTTTCTAATACTGAGACACCTGTAAGATGTCCCTCCATTTGTTATGGAGAGATTAAATAAACCATAGAATGATAGAATATCTCAAGTTGGAAGGGACCCATAAAGACCATTGAGTCCAACTCCCTGCTGCTCAGAGAAATACTTAAAATGAAACCATTTAACTAAAAGCATCGTCCAGATGCTCCCTGGACTCTGACAGGCTTGATGCCTTCACCACTTCCCTGGGGAGCCTGATAAATAGCTGATAAATAAAGAAGAAAGAAAAATAAATTGTGCACAGGGACGTATAAACCAGAAGAGAGAGATATAAAACTTATTACTATGTGAAAGAGCATCTTGTAAAATATGAGATGTTCTGCTTCTCCACATGGATTCCCTGAGGCATAAAATACTTCCTTTGCATAAAAACAATTATACATTCTATAAATTTATATATTTTCCTGCCAAATCAATTGTTAACAGAAGTTTGATTCCAACACTCAATGAAAATCCATCACAAGCAAATTTGTTTCTGGTTATCTAACTTCTTGTCACACATACAATGGCCTTGCTGGGACAGAACGTCAGCAAATATGATGTGCTATCACACAGATGTGATACCAGCCCTCCCCTAGGCAAATAGATCTGTAAATAAATACCAAAACCCAATAGGAAGTGCAAGGGGATGAGAGGAAAGACTTGCACGGCTTACAGATTAACAAGTAAATCAACTTGAAATAATTCGAAGGTCGGTTGCTCACCCTGATGCTGTTGACTATGGCAGCAGCTTTGCTCTCTGCAGCCTCAGGGTTCCCTATCAAATAGTCCCAAGCACAGAACAGTCTCCAGCAGAAAGTGTAATTTTCATCAGAGGCACTTGCTAAACTCATTCTTGAGTTCTTTGCCATTCTGTAAAAAAATAACAAGTATTTAACTGCTTCTGGTGTGTGAAGGTGGCAATGGAGAAAGTCGGTGGTTTCATTCATGGTTTTCAGATGTTTAAACATTTAGAGCTAACAAAGGTTTCCAGAAATTGGTATCGGTGTTGGCAGCTTTCTGAAGAATGTAAAACAGGGTGAGGTTCAGCTCTTGAACTTCACTTTACATCTAGTGCAGAAATGAGTCACCGTGGAAGGGCATTTCAATATTTACAGTCTTTAAAACTGACAAATAAAGGAAATTATTCTCATTAGAACTGTGGACTTACACCTATTTCATTTTTACAGTCTCTAGGTAGGATCCAGCTGGAAAGATATCATCACTAAGATCATTACTACAGGAATTAAACCTAGTTTGGCACAACTAGTGATTGTACACAAGGTCTGTTTGTTTGCTGTGTTGTTTTCACCCTCAAAACATAAGTTATTGTCAAACAGAAACCCAGTGCCATTTTACAGACCTCGGGAAAGAGTAAGAAAATCCCTCCTACTCATCTCAAGTAGGCAAGACAATATTGCAAAGCATAGGAAATGAAATGAAGATTAATAGCTTATGAAAGAAAGGGCATCTGAAAGGACAACGTTAAAGGGGAGCTGTACACAGCTAAGCAAAGAGGCACTGAGCTATGTCAGAAGAGATAATCATAGCCAGAGACTGCAGATGTGTAGTTCAGTGTCAAATATACCAGTGACCCTTGGCACAAACCAGCAGGTAGAATAAAAATAAATGAAAAGGGAAGGTTTGACCTCAAAACTGAGAGCTATTACAGGCAGCACTGAAAATGTCCCTGGACTGCACTGTGCCAGATAAATAGGTATCCAGAAGGGAAGAGAAAGCAAATCAGGAGAGGATAGAGTGACGTTGCCCTTTCTCCAAGCATTGCACATCCCTGGATTTATAGTCAGCACCGGCAGTCTTGCTGTCTCTAAGTAACTCCTATTTCTGGCCCTTCCGCAGTAATGAAAGCTCACATTCCAATGGGATGGAACAAAGCAATGCAAATGATATTACACCTAGGATGGAATTCTTATATTTGTGTTTCAATAGACGGGAATAATAATAATAATAATAATAATGCTGAAAGCATTACACTTCAAATATACATTTCTGTCATAGCAATATTTATAACAGGAAAAAGGAGAGCAGAAAGGACTTCCATGAGTGTCGGGCTTTAAACTGCTCAAACACCAAGCACACAGATCATCGCCTGTGCTGCCTTCTTACAGACTGGGAAATAGAACAGAGAGTGAAGATGATAACAAGATAAAAGGCAATCTAGAGTTCAACTCAGTCTGCCTCCCAGATATTAGCAGAGCTGAGCATGTTAACAGAACTACACAGAATAAATACACAGGACGTGGGATAAATACCATTGCTGATTGCCTGAACACACAAGCTTATGAACAGCAGTAAATGGGAGGGCTTACTTTTTTAGAAGAATGATGAAGCTGTAAGCAAACACAGCCATTCCAACAAGGAAGTAGGCCAGGGGCAGCCGATATCCAGCTTTCCCAATCTTCCTGTCCCGACCGTAGTAGCCATAAAACAGAACAGAGTACTGGAGGTAGCCCTGCAAAGACCAGAGCCTGTCACTTAGAGCAGTAACCAACAATTAAAACAGAACAGGGACAGCAAAATAAGGAGTGGTTTGAGTCTTGCCCCCAGTGACCAGATGGTGTCCAGGTCCTGAGCGGATGAAATGCGCTCCTTGGGGATGGTCTTGCTGACCGTGCTGCCGAATGGTGCTCCGGCCAGGAGCTGTGGGAGAGAGGGAAGGGCTCAGGAGATGGGGAAGAGACAGAAGGATGATATTTCAGGATTAAAATTTACTTTTCCTTAAAAAATGAAAGTGAATACCTTTGTTTTTTCCCACACATTTTACTTTTTGTTTGTTCGAGGGTTATTTACCACAGTGAGAAATAAAATCAGGTGTTCCCATGTTTTCTGATGACATTATTAAAGCTCAGGGTAGGTGAGGAAAAATAATGTTTATGAATAATTTAACGATGTTAACAAATTGCCTTACTTGCATGCAAGAACTAAACAAAGTTGTGGCTGTTCAGAGCTTCTAGGAAAAGCTTTCTAATGGATAATAATCCAGAGTCTGGAGAGGGAGGCTCTGTTTTTCTCCCTGTTAATGACACTAACGGGACTTGAATGTACTCAACACCCACGACGTCTTTTAAGAATGGGTTCTCTATTTTAGTAATCAGATAAAAACATATTCTCTAAAAGCATTAGTACCATGTTGACAAAATACTATCTCTAACATTAATAGCAAAATCTGTTATCCTTTGGCAGAGGAAAACCTCTTAATAAGGGAATGTATTTTAAATAATTAATCTTACATTGTACATTTCAAACTGATGTATGAGTTTAAGTGTGGTGTTTGTTCCATTCAGAAGGGAAAGTGCCACAGTAAGCATTTCTCTGTAAATATTTACAATGTGTTCTTACCTCTGGGAGGACTACAAATGCTCCTGTCATTATGGTAAGGACAATATTGATTCCAAACAGCCATCTCAGGAAGATAAAGTAAGAGGCAACTCCAGACCCAAAATGACCTTAAACCACAAAAAACCCAGTTACCTGACCTGCACAGTCTATAAAAACTCCTATCATTTATCCATGAAGTATTATTTTAATAATAGGCGAAAAGAAAAACCTCTCTTATGCAGGGCGTTTGCAAACTAGAGAATTTTTTCATTTTCAGAGCCCCAGTGGGACAAAATTGACTTTTTCAAAAGTTATCCCCCCCAACCAAGAGCATCAATGAGAACTGTGCCGTTTCTAAGGCACTAGGAAAAGAAGAAAAAGCAAAGTTTTAAATAAAGTCTTCACTGCTGAAAATTTGCATTTAACTCCTTCCCAAATATTATTTAATTCAGTACATTAAAAAAATAGACCATAAAACTCAGCGTTTTAGTAAGTGTTTTACTATTCAATACTATTAAATCTTTATACTTACTCTCGATTTTCTTTATTCTCATTTCCCAAGGAATAAAGATTACCACAAAATTATATGCAAGTCGAATAAACTTCCTCCAAAGCTGGGAAAAAATCAGAGAAATGAGAAATATGACATCTCTCCATGTAAAAAAAAGAAAAATTAAAAATGATGTGCTGTGTATTTTGCTCATGTCTTATCTTTTATCACCAGAATTGTTACAAACATTGCTGACTAAGGTTTTATTAGGAGCATAATGCCTTAGAGGAAATTTTCTTAGAGGAAAAATAAGCTTTTGTATTCATCAGCAGCAAATTCAACTTCTGTATTCTCAGCTGTGTGTATTATAGCTGACACCTGCAGAAATCCTGTGGTTATATTTTGTAGAGTCTTTATTCAACCTCCATTTCTTGTGTGGTCAGAGGATCTTCCTGCGCACACTGGGGTGTGCATAAACATGTGGGACAGAAGTAAAATCCACCTGTGCAAAAGTGAGTGCAGTTTTTGAGTTGTTGAGTTAGAGCTGTAACTTGGGAGAAAATAAATAAATTTGTATTCCAGGCATTATGGAGTATTTTTAATAGAGCTAGATATTAAAAACCCACCTATATTTTAGACAGTAGCAGTGTCAATATTATGTCATGTAATCTAATCTCCTAAAATTAAAGAGGAATAAATAACATTTTAATTACTGAAAAGACAATCAATCTCTTTGTCTAAAGTTAATTGATATTTATGGTGATATGGGTATTTAATTGCATGGATGGGAAGTATTTTAATTAAACAAAGAAACTGTAGGTGCTGGGAACTGCATGGGAATTGCTGGGATTGCTACTTTCGGTTGCAAACAGGGTTTGCAGGGCTGGGAAAGGACTCGAGCAGCTTGTGCCAGCCACACTACAGATTTATAAAGAATACAGATGTGTATTTATATTCTTAAAGAATGTCATGTCCACAGAGAAGTAAAATTTGTTAAAATTATAATCTAATAGCTATCACCTTTTTCCTCCCTGCTATGTACCGGAACAGATAATTTATACTCTTAGAATCCAGAGTATGGGCATCTGGTTTTAACAAAAAAAAAAAAAAAAAGGACAAAAATACTCCAGAAAACAATTACAAACAAGTGTAAAATAATTGAACTGCAAAAAGAAAATTGTTTTAAGCATCAAGATAGTAAAAATATATTTTAACTTCAATTTTCATAAATAATATCATAAGTGGGTTGTCCAATCATGAACAGTATATATTTTACAAATTAAAAAACTTCTGTAAATATACATACACTCAGTAGCTGCATTTTGTTCTTAGCACATGTTCAACCACTGAGTTCTTAATTTTGATGATGTAGTGCTTGTTTTGCTGTGCTACAATTTTTGTCTCCTTGGTCGCCATGATGTTTTCCAAGAAAATATGTGGAAACAAAGCTCTTCCAGTTAAAAAAACAAACAAAAAAGACCCCACAACAAAAAAAAAGGCAGCTCATTCTGTTGCTGTTGCTGAATTTAGCCCTAATGTAAAGGCTATATACCCTAGTTTGTGCTAGGATAAAAGAAAACAGATCCCCTACACATAATGAGTGATACTAATTAACTGCTGAATTATATTCCTGTGCTGAATGTCTTCAAGCAAATACAATAGAGACAATTAGATTGGACACAAACTTTTTTTCACTGTGAACTCTAAGGTGAAAACTTCTCGTTTTGTATAGGAAGAATGATATGAACAAGTACCGAGCCCAATCTCTGATTTACTGGCATTCTGATTTAGCACTTCTCTTTCTCACTAACTTCCTAGTTCTACTCCTATCAAAGGCAAGAAAAAGTGCTTATTTTAACAGCATTTTTACGTCCTCTGCATTTGCCACACAGGCAAAGGCAGAACAAAGACAAATTGCTCTTTCTACATTGGAAAGTGTACGTTGCTTCTGGGGGCCAGCATCACAAAGGAACAGATACATACGCAGCCCTTCACTTGTTCACATGAATAAAATTCATGGTGTTCTCTCTATTGGTACAATTCTGCCTTTTTGAATTAAGATAAATTAGCAATTAAAAGTCTACTTGTTATGATGATAAAAATATTCTTGACTGCTTAAATGTCTAAAGCACTCTTCTCGTGGTTGCTTATTAAGTACAATTTCCTGCATATTATAAATTTCCAGAAACTCAGGCCAGAGTCTATTTTCAGTGGTGTAAATAGATTTGCTAAGATTTTATTCAAATTCTCTGAGTATTACGCAAGCAAAACCCTTTCTTCAATAATGTATTTACCATAAGCTATTGTAGGATTGTCTTCCAAACTAAAAGCTAGACACATTTTTCAAACTGAGCTATTGAACTGTGGCCCGAGTTTGTTGAAATAGCTCTATAGAGAATACTGCATCGTGTTGTTGTTATCCCATTTGCACCACTCCCTCTAGCAGGCATCAATATTTGTAGGCTGTCTGAAAAGAAAGCTTATACTCCATTAACAGAAGGACATTCATCCCTCAACACATCAAATTAGTCTGCAAAAAATGTAATTACTAAAATTACAATGGAAAAATAAGGAAAAGAAAAAAAAAACCACTTTTAATTGCTTTTTCCTCCCTCTACAGTCCTGAGCTGGAGTATCAGGACTGTACAGAAAACACACACTTCTCCAAATCAGAACTGCACATGGCTATTTGTAGGAACAAGAAAGTGAGGGGATTTAAGACAAAGCAGCCATACCTCTGCCCCAGCAGCCTGGTAACCTCTCGTTCTCGTGAGCCTCCCTTCATACTTCAGCACGATCTCCTTCGCCTGCCTGCGCCAGAGGGTGGAGGTTCAGTCTCTGCATTGATCCCCTTGCTCAGGTCTCCTATTCTGCACAATACCAAACGAACTACCAAAGTGCTCAAATGCTCCGAAACACAGCCGTGGGCTGTCTCACCATCAACCCCTTCTCCAGGCAATGCTTTTTGCTTTGACCATTGAGCTTTTTACTGATACTTTAAAACCACTCAGAATTTTGTCTGAGAGAACTCAGCATTCAAGAGTTTGACTGCAGGGAGAGTTTCCTGTTCCTCTAATTTATTTCTCTGTGCTTTTGTTTCAAAGACTTTCTTTTAAAATGGTAGAAACCAAATGAGTAAAACAACAAAATCTCCATTGCAATCCGGTAATCTCACACAGATACTGACCCCTCCTCTGCAGGTATGGGGTTGCTGTCTTGTGAGATGTGTTCATCTGGTCACACACAGCCTTTGACCTCAGCAGAAGGTGGGTGGGGACCACCAAGATCTGATCAGCAGGAACAGGAAAGCAGCAAGTCACAGACTCTGCCTGAGAGAGAAAAACCTCTCTTCGCTTCCCAGATTGCACAGGGGCTCTACTGCTGGTAGAGATTCCTCATGGCTGCATTGCCATCTGAGCACCACAGAGAGAAAAATTCCAGATGAAAAGAAAAAACAGCCCAAGCCTCAAACAGATCATGAGGTGAAAGACCTGACACGGTTTAGACAGGTGGCCCAAAGAGTTAGTCACGTGCTCTTTCATTGTAAATTTGGATTTATTATTATAATAATTATAATAATTAAAATCCTAAACCATGAAAGGCATTATTACTGCACTGACCATACCTTTTAAACTTACAAGTGTCCAGTATTTACTGCATTTAGAACATGTAGCCTGAAGATATGGCCAGCTTCTGTTCTTGTCCCATACAATTACCTTAAAAAGACAGGTTGGTTCAACTTTTTGGGGCACAGTGAAACAATTTAACTTAAAAATATATCATGGAGCATTATCAACAGCCTTTCTTTAGACCACTGAATAGCTGACACTCTTTTTTAGTAGTTAATAGCCAAAGCACGATTTCTTGCTCTCTTTTTTGCTGTGACTCTGTAAAGGGAGCCACAGGCACACACCAGAGACAGCTTCACCTCCAGCTGCCTTCAGCCAGCTCTCTGATCTTCCCAGAGCATCCTCACTACAAATTTTAATCCTTCCTGGGCACAAACCCTTCCGGCTGACACTGAAGAACTCCTGGAAGCACTGTCACAGTCAGTGAGCTGAAAACCTCAGTGCAGGCACCTTTACCTGAGCGCCCTCAGCTTCTGCCTCATCGGCCACGGCCGGCAGCGGATGTTGGACATAATCTCCTTCTGGTACTGGATGTTCTGAAAGATCTGCTCTGGGTCATGGCTCTCGGCCTTCTCTTCACCAACATCGTCCTCTGAGTTGCTGGCAGCCCAGCACACACCCCGCGAGAGGAAAAAGAAGACAAATTATTCCCATTCAGATTCCCAGAAAAGTGTTGATTTGCAGAGGATCCAACCTGTTAGGGCATTGTAAGAACAGTGAGCTAGGGAACTCACGTCACCTTATTGTTTTAAATTTGATTAATAATTTGGATGATTTCCCCATCTCCAGGACATGCCTCTTTCCCTCCCCACCACTTGCTGCTCAGTCATAAATTATCCCCACTCCTGACCAAGAATTCTGGTGTTTCTTCTGCAAGCATTTCCAGCCATTCAGCTTGCACATCATGCTACCAGGACTCTGCATATCTTTCTGGAACAAAGTGCTGTCTAAACATTTCCAAAAAGAGCATGCAATGTTTATTTATTAATCACACCTTTTATTTTTATTTTAATAATTATATATTAGAATATATTTTATATTAGAATGGGGGGGAGCAGCTAATTAAACTGTGGTCATGGTTTAATTCTATTCCCTGCTGAGGGGCACAGGGATGTGGAACCTTACACACCAAGAACTACTTATCCCCATAAAAAGGTTAATGTGCTCTGATGCAGATTTCTGTGGTTGATTATTCAATCATCTTTTCTGATGCTGTCACCACATTTGCTAAGCTACAGTGCTTGCAATTCCCTCTTGGTTTATGAAACAGCAGCAATATTCAGTCTTGCAGAGGTTTAGATCTAAAAACCTGTGGTGACTCTTTCTCCCAGAATGACATGAAGGGATCTGCAGTGCTGCAACAGCCACCAGCCAGGAAATTTCCCAGTTGTATTGCCATGTACTTGTGGGGAAAGTTCTCTACAATTTTGCTGAAAAAGCAGCCTTTCAATCACTTAGAAATAAACCATAACCTAAACCATGCCATGGAAGAATATTGGAGTGGCATACCTCATCAGATCACTAATCCATTGCTCTGCAGTCCTGTCCCTTCAGTCACAGGGGACATTTAAGGGAAATTTATAATTTCACAGGAAAAGAGTGAGAGACTTCTTATTGTGCTATACCCTGAACTCATTTGAGTTACATTGCTTTATATACAGTGTTTATGTTCCAGTATGAAATGTGACTTTGGCAAAAAAAAAACCACAAAACCCCAAGAGGTTTGAAATACATCTAAAAATACAGAGAAGGATTTTTCTCGTGCCCATTTCCGTGCTACCGCACTGTTACTCCGAACAGACTACTTTTTCCACTCTCTGACACACACCCTGCCTAAAAGAAAACAAAAAGACAAGATCCCACTGCTGTGCTAGATAAAGCAGAGTCCTACCTGAGGGGAGAGGAGCCCCTTACCTGTGGGGTGGCTCCTGATAGGTGTAGATGCCACTTTGCCTCTTCAGCGTGCGCTGCTTCTTGCAGGGCTTGGCAGCTCGGAGCGCAGGGGAGCCTGGCGCCGCTGCCATGCTGGCAGGTGGGATCTGCCGCGCTGGGAGGCAGCTGGAGCTGATGGCTCAGCAGCAGCCAAATGTTATTAAGCAGAGAGCAGCGAGTGCTGCGAGCCCTGCGGAGCAGAGGATCATTGCCTGGAGCTCCAGCCTGGAGAAGCTACACTGCCTGGCAGTGCCTTAAAGCCGCAGCACACGGCAGCCCCTCGAAGCCTGGGTCAAGGTGAGGAGCAGAGTTCAAAGGTGGGCCAGCTGCAGCCCTGAATTCACAGCCAAATTCCCCTTGCTGTGGATGAGGGATGTCCCTCCAAGCGCCATCCCAGTGCACCGCGCTGGCAGCTCAGGGTGGTGTTTCCAAAAAACGTTCTGTGGGTGCTATTGATGTTTCTGCTTCATGTGTTTTAGAGAAGGTTCTTGCTTGGGAAAAGAGTCTTTTTTAGGTTTGCACTTTGGCCTTTACTAACAGAGAGACACACAATGGCATTCTCCCACAGGGCTTCCAGTTTTCATGGCGGAGAGTCCCCTGACACACTTTCTATGGTCAGCACCAATAAAACTTCTCTGTCAGCATCTCTGTGATGCTGCGCCTGGTTGATGGAAAAGAGTAGGTGGCTCCAAGTTCTGCTGGGACCAGGGAAGTTACAGGTATCCTGGTCACATTATTAAATAGACCCCAAATGCTTGATGTTAATAGTTCCTGCAGCCATAATTTGATGCTCAGAAAGTGGGAGTGAAAGGAAGAGTTTGCAGAGAGATTTCACGTGTTCCTAACTTGGTATTTTCTCTCCTTAATAGCTCTGTGCACAGTGCAGGAAGGATTTTGATTGCATAAATCAATGGTCTGTTGTAGTTTAACTTTTGTTTGCAGTGTCTGACAAGAAAGAACATTAAGTTCTCTCTTCTGAATTTCCTGTAGAGAATAGCACAGGCTGCCTTTTGCCTCTGTCCTGAATTAATCTAAAATATTGCTGCCTGGTGAGAAGTTTAACTTTTTTACTTTCTGTTGCCCTAAGTTATTTAGTTAAATAACTAAAGGGCTAAGTAGTCACCAGCCTTATCTTTTGTTAGAGCATTGAAAGAGCAAGTCCATTTGGTGTAATTCATTTCTGAGATGGCAAGTAAGGACCAGATAAAGATGATTCTGTATTTCCAAAATGTATCTCACGATAAAGCCCAGAGTTCACTTGCTGTGTCTTGTTTGAAGCTTCCCCAGAAATCTGGGAGTTCCATTAGCACAAAGCAGAAGAGCCCCAGAATTGCCCTAATTCAGAGTTCAGCTGTGTTCTGCACCACAGGATGTGTCACATACATGACTTTTAAAGCCTGCTAAAACCCAGTTACCACGTGGGGCTTTTTCTGTGAACTGAACTCTCTAGCTCCAACTTCACTCTGAGCATCCCTTGCACCCACCTCCCTTAGCCACCATAGACACTAAAGCCTCTGGACTCATTTCCAGCTTACCATGGATGGACCACAAAAAAATTTACTTTTTTCTATACTGTATTTTATTACTTTTCATTTGAAGTGTGTAAAGCAGAGGCTGTTAGAGCTTTGGCATCTCAATCTTTCTGTGCCATTCCTGAATCCACAAACCTCTGAATGGCTTTCCTATTTGGCTTCCAGTTCACAGGACAAAAGAAACATCCTACTGCCCTCTCTGTGTCAGACTATTCATCAAGTGAAAGCAAGCAGCCAAAAGGAATAGGTATCAGCCCAGAAGCACATCTCCATTAAAAGTCTTATCACCTCTTCCCAGCTGGAAAAAAAAAAGAGCTATTCTGAATGCCAGGAACGCCCTTTAAAGCTTTGGTGCTCGGAGTACTGCAAACACACCCACATCACCACTTTTTTTAACATGCCACAAGATATATTTTCAATTATATAATTTAAAATAAATAATATGTTATTTCAAATGTACTTCCTTGGCTGTAGTTATTTTCCTTTGCATCTCAGCCAGTGGCACAGCACCGGGGGCAAGGTCTGCTGCCTTTGCTCATGAGAATAAGTGCCCCTCTGGTCAGGCCAGTCACCACAGTCCATTAGCTCCTTGCTTATTCCAGTTACATGCACAAACATTAATCTCATGTTGCAGATAGACACTCACTAAGGAAATTCCCCAGAAGGAGGTTTCAACACAATAGCATCCTGAATTCCCCAGAGGACATAAGCTAGATCTCCACAAACTGCAGGAGAGAAACACAACTGTTTCTCCTTTTATATTGCCATTCCTTCTTCATACTTTTCCTTGAGATTTTGGATGTCCTAGTTTTCATTTGGAGGAACCACAGTGTAATGATTAAAATCGAACACCATCTATAGTTCCTAGAGATTACTCGATTTCACAAATAAAGCAGTATCCTTTAATATGATGGTGTTACAGCACTACCAAAAGCATTAAAACATTAACATTACTGATTTACATAGATTTAATTGGCTAGTGTATCTTAACATGTCAACAAGGCAGATAAATTTTGTTTCCCTTTGTTAGAAGAAAGCTGAGAGTCTTAAAAAAAACAACAAAGGGACAATTTAAGCCTGACATTTACAACAGTGCCAGTGCTCGAGGCACGCACATCATATGAAGTTACTACCAAACACTAAAAGCACAATGAGCAGCAAGAGACTTATGAATTCTGAGCCCATCTGACAGAAGGATGCAGGGAAAACAGAGAACAGGCTTCAAGAGCTTAGCCCTGAAGTTGGCAACATCCTCTGTTGCCCATGATCCCTGCAATAACCTCTTTAAAGAATTCAAGCATTAACTCAGATCACAAAGAGGGTTTTGGTTTTGCTTTTCAACTCAGCCAGCAGTTTAGCAACCAGAACACCCAGCTGCCCATTTCAATATGCTCTATTGAATCCAGAAACCTGTTTGGGTTTGTTTTAGTCTGAGTGAATACTACAGGGGTTATAGATTTGATTTCAATTGCCATTAACTGGATGTAAAACAGGACATCAGCCTTTTACTTCAAAACTTACAGCTCTCTGTATGTAATAGGAAGCCTCACATTTGATCCATAGGATCATTTTGCATTTTCAAACACTTAGTCAGGAAAGAGCTGGACTGGTGAACTCTGCTTACTGAAAATTCAAGGAAACACAAGGCTTTATTCTTTCCCATAGAGGTACAGTTTAGATTTTACCCATCATTCCAGCACTGCAGTTCAACTCGGGACCTTTTCAAAATCTCCCCACCTGGGAGGTTCACAAAATTGCTGATGTCAATTTCAAGTTAAAAAATCAAGAAAGGGACAAGTTTTCCACTCATCTTTGTAAAAAAAAAAAAAGAGACTTTTATCTCTCCAGATCCTTAAGCACATGAAACAAGGCAGGGCCAAAGCATTTGGAAACACTGTACAAGATAACTTGTGTATCTTTAAGTGAACTAATGATCAGTAATGCTGAAAATATTCACAGAGCCCAGTGATAAATAATGATGCTGAATATCATCCAAGTTTGTGTGAAAACACTGAAACTCCTCATAACCAGAGGACCTTTAGAGCTGAAAGAACTAAGATCAAAACACACCCTAGTTAGACTTCAAAGACAGACATTCCATTCCCAAATTGCAATCTCAGTTCACCTATTTAGACCCCAGAGATAATACAGATGTGCAGCTGGATGCAGGAGCAGTTATGGGATTCCCAGGGTAATGAAGCCAAAGCCATGGTTTTCATGTACTGAGCATAAAATTGATCTACTGAGCTCTGGTAAATCATTTTCTCTCCACAAGATTGTCCGGACAGTCTAATTTCATACACTAGGTTCTGCTCTTCAATTTCAGCATGTTCATAACTCTTGCTGACATTTATCACACTTGGATCAAGGGGAATGCTCCCATTGTGTTTCAAATTTTTTTGTGAATTCACATCCCACATAAAAAAGGATTCCATTAAAAAAGGTCCTCCTGTGCAGTTAACTTATCTTACAGCATCATGAGATGACTATTTTTATTCTTGGATTAATATCTTGACTATTAAAATATACATTTCTGTGACAGCACTACTCACAGGAGAATATATTGAAATCAGGAAATTTTCAGGAGTGTTTTAGAGACCAACGCTAAGACAGAGGCTAAGGACAAAAACCTGATTTTTCAAATGTAATACATAAGCTGCAGCTGCTTCTTCTATGAGGAAATCTGTATTTTGAGCAGCTTTGCCTACCCAGCAGTGTGACGTGCATCCCACAGACATGTGCATTTCACCAGAGACCTTTTTGAAAGCACTGTAACCGAATTATTTTCCAGACTTACATGAGTTGTTACAAGCCAGACCTAGGAGTCAGTGAAAATGAAGAAGACAATTTTCAAAAATTTAATAAATAAATTTAAAAAAAAAAAGAAAGAAAAAAGCAATTTCTCATTTTAGCAGAGAGGAAGGGTTCCAGGAACAAGTGGCAGAAAGTAACTGAATAGCCAGGGCCTTCCAGAGTGATGATACTTGGGACAACCTTGCCAGTCAAAAGCTTGGAGGAGGTGGGATGTGTCTGGAGCAGACATCCATAAATATCTATTTCTAGTTTCCTTTTGTAACATCCACTCAATTTCCCAGGCTAAAATTGCAGCCTAATTTTAGAAGCTTTGGCATTGAAACAAGAAGATTAATTCACCTATATTTATTGATTAACATCTTCACAAAGGAGATATTTGTAAAAATTGGGCAAGAATATCCAGATAATTTTAATTCACTGCATAAAGGAAGGTTGGTAATTCTATTACTGCATCACCTAGGAGGTTGTTTAGGTACACAATAGTTAACTCATTAGCAAACAAGAATCATCATTTGTCCAAGGAAAAACCACCAACACAGCTACTCAAATTACTGTCTGCAAAGAGATGAGGTTATTCCTCTTGCTCTCCAGGATATTGCACCAATACTGTACTTGGAAAAGCTGACTGTACCAGGCTGTGGTTACATGATCACCTGAATTCAGCACTGAACACATTAGTTAAAAAAATAGATCTAGAAATAGATCAAGAAACTGCCAGGGGCAAACTCTGAAAGTGTAACAAAACAAAAAGGAAAAGCTTTGGAGACTTCAAAATATTACACCCTTGCAGAAAACTACTTTTAATATTCTTCACACAAAGATATTGTGCTAGTGGCTAAATGCTGCAGTAACTCCATATAATAAAATTGGACATTTCTTCTTACTCTGCCCAAAAGACACACCTCTACAGATAACAATGGTGATAAGACTGGTGTTTATTAAAAGTAGGCAAAATGTTTTTAATTTTATGCAGTCTCAGAAGCACTGAGCTCACTAAATATCAGATGACCTTGAAAGGGCTTGAGTCATGGGCAGTTCAAGCTGCAACTTAAACAACCATCTTAAATCTTATATATTGTCATGTACTCATTATCTGGACTTTTTACTTTCTTACCACTGAGGGATTTTCACATAAGTTATACAGGAAATGAAGCAAAATGCAATTACTGTCTCCAACAGCTCCAAGGCAGATAGATAGCAAAGGCATGCAGCACAGTTCAAGAGTCAGCTTTCAACAAATGTCACATATTAGGAAGAATCTAAATGAAACATGTATCACTAAGCCACCCACTTCTAAATTATATCATTATCTCATCACCAGAATAAGCAGTTATAAGGTTACGGAGATTTCAAATAATCAACTTTCAAACAGATTTCTCAAAGGGACTTTTCATCTTTGCTTTTACACATCACCATTTGGACTTTCACATATACTAGAAAATTCTATTATACTATATTAAATTGAGTTATCCCAATGAAAACATCTCCAGTAAGGTTAACCCAGACACTTAATAATCCATTAGCACCCTCACTTTTTCAACATAACAAATTTTCTCATAATAGCTTTTCAGTCTCAAAAGGAAAAGACACAGCTACAGAGCTTCTGAGTGTTCTGAATTGATGGGATTCAGCTGAACTGTGGGAACACTGCAATGATGAATAAAATCATATTTTTGCCCTTAGTGCCTTCAGTAGAAGGTAAGTCAGAGCCTTTGCATTAATTGCTCATAGCCCAGTTCCTGAAGACCACATGGAACACTCACATCTTCAAGGGAAGATCCTCTCTTAACCTATTTTTGTAAAGTGAAGCTCTCAGAAATTTTTGTTCCTTGCATTTGGGGGGCTTTTGTGTGTGCTACCCTCAGTGCTAAAGGATTATAAGAACCATACAAAATGCAGTTTACAAACATTAGGTAAACACTAACAAAATCGTGCTGCATATATTTCAAATAGTCCTTTCTTCCCAGGATCTCACCATGAAAATACCTTTATCTGCTGCTGAATTAATTATCACTGAGGTTATGGACATCAAGCATTTGAGCCCAAAAGTTACAAGAAAAGCCTCAAATCATATAAGCAGTGAAGAGACTTTCTTACTTACTGTGGTGATGATCTCCTTCCTGCCAGCACACATTAAACACACGCTGGTTTTTGTAAGTTCATCTATTGTGTTCACTGATCTCATGGTACGTTTTATATCCTTTGTAGGTGGAATGTTTTGAGAAAGCTCTTTAATAGCCAGCATGGGCTTTGCTAAATGAACCAATCTAAGATTAGAGATGTGCTATGAAGATGCAGATGGGCAGCCTCTAAGGTTCAGCTCGAGCAAAACAGTTTAAATCTTAATAAGAAAATTATGACTCACAAGCTATCATTGATATTTAGCTTTTCATTAATATTTCACAGCAAACTTAGTCTGATTTCTTTTGTTTCACTCCCCTTTCCTGTATTTCATGCTTATGGTGTAATCATTAAGTTCTCATCACACTCTTTAATTTTCACAGTTTTAAAGAACCCTATATATTCTTCTCAAGGTTTTAAGATGTGTAGTTCTTTTCACAATTTAAAAATGTCTCTAAGATGACACCTAAATGCAAAAAATATATCAACAGAATTAAATAGATTTCTTTTAGGTTTGATTAAATGAGTATAATCTCTTTGCAACTTGTAAATCAGCTTAGTTGTAACTAATACTGGTTTGTTTAATTGGGTAACTGGCTTAAATACTTAAAGAATTAAGCTAAACCAACTCCAAGGTATGAGACCTTTAGATTTGTATTGCAATTCAAAGCACATGAAGGTGAACAAGAAAACAGAACTACTGAAAATATTGGTGTTCGGTTTAATTAGTTCCTTCAAGATGTGTACTCATTTCTAAATGGATAGCATATCTGTCAATGGGAAAGAAAAAGTGATGAAAGCAGTGACATCTGGGGGAAAATACCCAAAACAAAACAGAAAGAACATCAGTGAAAGTTCTTACAAAAAGACTTACTTTGTATGAGTAAAAGGATTTTCCTTTGAGGCTCCATTTCTATTATCACACAATGAATCTTCTGCCATCACAAACACAGATGTTCCCTTAAGTCTGCACAAATGCCAAAAGCTCTTTGTCTTAATATCCACTCTGGAAGGGCTTCTTTGTTAATGAGGATGTATTAGCAATTTATTGAGTAATGTTCCTGCATCTGCTGCTGGCCCTTAGCCTTTCCCTGCCGCGTGATCCAAGTCAAGCTCTGCACAAGATGAGCCTGGAGGAAGGCAAATCTCATCAGGAGCTTCTTGTGGGCAGCAGTCCCGTGGGGAAACAGGGTGAGGACAGCATCCTGCTTTTCTCTGTACCATAAATGCATAAATGTGATGAATTTGGTGCATCCAGGGGTGATCAGTAGGGTGAGAACCTCTTCACCTGCATGTGACAGGAGGCTAAGAGTGCAGTCGTGATGCTGAACGTTAAACTGGATTTGCTGACCTGAATTAAGTGCACTGGTAATTAACTTCACTATCAGATGTTGTTTCCATACCTGGGTAGGGCCAAAACCATTCCCACCTCTTATTGCACATATTTGTGTGCAATCATAATATATCACATTATGGTGATTTAAGCTTATAAATCACCATAGAGATGGATGCTTCCAGGAGAATTAACAAAACTTCCCACATCCCTCTTTGCTGGAGGATCCTGGCAGTCAGGCAGCTTTTGGATCGTTTTTCCCTGCAGAGAGAGCCGAATGCTCCATCGTGTGGCCAAGCTGCTCCCTGGTACATGACTGCTCTCAGAGTTACAGGTCCCTGCAGTAAATGTGCTTTACCTCCAAGGAGATTTAGATTAGCTCCTGGGAAAGAAACAAAATGTCAAAAAGAAGGTGTTTGCAGCTAAAAAAAACCCAAAGAAAATGCTCCAGGTACAGTCAGTTATATCTAGTTTAATTGCAGAGTATAGGATGGCAATAGGAAGCTGAGATAAACCCAAGAGCGCTAAAGTCACAGGAAACTGATGTAAAAGTCTAGAAACAGTTAAACTTCCATTCAAAAACATTAAAAATGGGATGTATTTTACTTTAACCTTTTTGCTTAATTATTCAGTGAACTTTTGAAGCACTACTTCTTCAGTGTAGCATAAATATTCAGTGCCACTTTAGATGTTTAGTATCTGCAGGTAACTAGAAAAATAAGCATTATTGTTATTAACATTTATCAACAGGAAATCTAAATGAAGGGATATTTAAACTCTCATTCAGAGCCTAATGAACATTCTCAGTAGTTGCTCCAGTGCTTGCTAAGGGCTTTGAAAATGCTCTAGTGCAACCAAGAGATCCAGCCATAAAGACCTTAGAAATATTGTTTATAGGACAAGGACTCCACCTTCAATTCATTGGCCATCACAGAGCAGGTGAAAATGTGGGGATGCAGCTTTCTTCAAAGGCTGGTCCCACACCCTCTGACCTAGAACCAATGAATACATTTAGAGAAACAATATCTTCTGCTGCAAGGTGAAGTTCTTGTAAGTAATTAGATATTTTTGATGCAAAAGAGAGGCATCCAATTCTGATGAGTAATGTTTCCTAGAAGTGTGACTCCATTGTCTAATTTTCATATAACTAATTTCTTTCTTCTCATAATGATGAATAATAAAACCAATGTATTGCAAGTGCCAGCACATGAAACAAGCTCGGAGTGCAGAACATGTGGTCTGTCACATCCATAGTTGTTTTTGAAGAAGATAAATGAAACTTACAGGTGAAACAGCACTGACATTTCAACTGACAGAGCATACTTCTGAAAATTACTTTCTCATATTATTAGTACAATCCACTGTTTACTTATTGTGAAAAGTCTCCTTGAAATAAAATTAAGGGGTGATGCATTCAATACTGAGTGCTCTGCTCCTCCTGCACACCCAAAGTAGACAAATTCTGTAAAACATAAGTTTTTAAGTACCAGGTCCAGACATTTAAGTGTTCTGTTTAAGTGCAAGAAACTAATCTGATTTTCTTGTAACCTGATTTGAAATTTGTAACATGACCTAAAATGAAGAAACCAGACCAATGAGATTAGGAACCTGTGTTTCTCTGAGGAAAAAAAAGGCAACAGAATAAATCCACAGACATGCACAGAGACAAAACAATTGGGATCCAAGATGAACGTAGCTAAACAAGATTCTAACATTTGAGATGACATGCACTGATTTCCTGGAACATTTAACATCAATGTGATTTTCTGTAGATCCATTAGACACCAAGAATACCTGAAAAGGAAAAGGTTCAAGTCGCTGGATCATAAATTTCTATTTTAGAAGGTAAAAATTCTCAAGTGCCTATTCCTGATGGTCATATTTTCCCTGTGACCGGTGCAGTCAAGGCCTGAAAGCAGTGTCTAAAGCATTTGTCCCCTGATTAGGGGAAATGTCTGCAAAGTTAAACTTTATGGAAGTGGGAAAAGCAGCAATTTAGCAGCCAGACAGCAACAGGAGGGACTGGAGTGGAACAGGTTCCATCAGGAGCCCAAGATGCTCTGACTCACACCATATCCAAACCAGTCTGAAAGGAATTCTGAATTCTTCTGAGACCCTGCTGTGACAAAGTGCACGTTGGCTTAATGTCCAGACCTCAGAACACATAGAAGGTCATTTAGCAATGAGTTGCACTGGCTGTTCATAAACCATGTGTGTTTCAGCAAATAACATGAGTGACACATAAAAAGAAATTATCAGGTTAGGAAAATTCTTGAGTGGTTCCTAGGAACAGAAGTTATAGGGGAAATGTTGAGATGTCTGAAGATTTTGTGTTAGTGACAAACATCTTTGAAAACCTGGGTAGCCGCATCAATAATTATTACACCCTTGGTAATTACACTTCGATTTAGTTCTCATATCTCATCCCACATCTCAGAGGTGGTTGACAACTGCTTGCTTAATCAATTTACAGTGCTTTTTTACACAAACATAGGTGGTTTGGCTGTTTAATCCTTTTCATTGCAAGTTCATCTGTTGGGGATAATAGTCTCTGGGCATTTAAACGAGTGCTACAATAAACTGCAATTCCCTGATCAAACAGCAATCTCTTTTAAAAAAAATCCTTTTCTATGTACACATTCCTGAAGCGCAGGTGACAGAAAAACTTCAGTGGGGGAGGCAAAGCCAGAGAACCTTAGAAAGCAACAAAGGCTAGACCTTCTGCAGCCGCTCAGCTCTTCAGAAAGTTTTACTATGATCCCATGGCAGCCTTTTGCCTTTTGCCATGACCTCCCACGCATTTAGAACACAGGCATTGGTCCTCACCAAGAAACCATTTCCACTCTGCCCACCAGAAGGAAACAAGGTCACAAAGAGACAAACTGAGGACTGGAATCCTCCCATTGTCATGTGGATGGTTAAACACAGCCAGCTCACCTGGGAATAGTGGTGCTGGGCCAGCTTGCTAGGGATCTGCAGGAGCTTCCCTAAGGAATTCAGAGAAATTATATTCAGTGTGATGAGCATATTTCTGCCTTTGTGTCCCAAACGGAAGCTTCTCCTGGAATATTTACCAGCACCTGCTTGGGCAAAAGGCTGACTGCTGGCAGTGGGATAAGCATCATCAAAAAGCATTAATAGTTCTTAGAGAGGCATCCATGAAGCGAATGGCCTCTACCTCCATCACTTGATCCTGTCAGGACAAATCAGATTGCTTCGTCTCTGCCTTTCTGTAAGCTGAATAAACAAAATCCTCAGGAAAACAATTGCTATTTCCAGTGAAACAAGCATCCTTTCTTTGATGGATTTGCAGAGCAAAAAACTGCCAAGAAGACATAGAGAGGAAGACAGTAAAACAGCTATGAAAAAGAAAATACTGTCCCCAAGTAGAATTTGGCTGGTTGAGTTGGCAGGATGGGATCAGGAAGGGTATAATCAGAGAGAACAGAAAAACAGAAGGCATCTGAGTTGACGGGAGGAGGGAACATGAATAGATTGCTCAGCCCTGCAGCCTGTTGGTGCTGCTGTCAAACACAGCCAGCCCTTCCCAGGCTCCTGTGGAAGGCAAATGCTCTGCCATGACACAGTAGATGTCACTTCAGCACCAAGCAAACCTTCAACCACTGCCCCAAGGCTCCGCATGCTTACTCCTGTAGTAAGCCTGTGATGGCTGGGGAGGGGGGAAAAGCCCAGGATTTCATTGTAAATCAGAAATCACCTGGTAGTATTCACAGTCATTCCTCACTGGCACAGCCTGTGGTACTCTGCTTGCTCTGCCCCAGTAAGAACTCACCGTGACAAAGAAGCAAAGTCTTCCCAGGCAGGCTGTGCTGCGGGGCAGCTGAGTGCCCCAGCCTGGCTCTCCTCGCTGGCCAGGCACAGTGTCCCCACGAGATGGCTGCAGAGGCTGTGGCATCGCAGGGAGCGTGCAGAGCCCTTGGCTAAAGGGCTCCAAGTCCCTCAAATGCGTGTGGCCACTCCAAGAAGTTGCTTCTTTCAAAAATCCTTGTGAGATTTTTCAAAATGCCATTAAAAAAGAATTTTTTTAAAAAAGAAAGAAATTAAACAGTTCCCCTGTTTTTTTAGATTTTTTTGCCCTTCCTCTTTTGAATTTTGTTCTGCTGAGATTTTAGTTATATGCTCCACACAATTCAAATCACCAGCATCAGATTATTTTTTCTTTCTGCTTGTTTTGAAAAAAATCTTTTTTGGAAGTTTTTTTCCAAGTCTCTACACTTCTGCCTTCTGCAATTAGGCTCTTTGTGCTAAGGACACTGCTTGCCAAACCTTTCATCTTCCTCATGTCTGGCTGCCATCCACTGCTCACAGTGCCTGCTCACTTCACCGCCCATTCCTTGTCGTTTTGATTTTTTGGTATTCCATGTCCTAGCTTGACACCAGCTGTGGATCTGAAGCTCCAGTTCAGCCAGGGAACAGAGGCATAATCCTAAATACAAGCTTGAGTGGGAAAAGCTTGGCTGGTCCCCTAGCCCTGGAACCCTTGCCCTGACAAGGAACATCAACAGCACCTAAAGAGCAGTCTCAGCCAAGGACTCTCATTCTGAGTGTGAACAGCTGAAATCCAAGTTCTGCCTCATCTGTCTGAGAGTTTTAGCATGGGTAACGCAAACACTTTAGTCCAGGGACATCTGCATGCCCTTATCTTAATTGTAATTTTCAGAGGGCTGAAGGACGTAACCTTGGAACCTCTTCTGTAACATATTAAATGTCAAACAACTCAGAATCCCTTTTTTAGGCCATAACAGACTTAGTTTAGAAAGTCTCATGGAGAAAACCTACATATGATTTCCCCAAAATCCATCTCTATCCCACTCTTGGTTGAAAGAGTGGTTGAACTTTGTCAGGTTTCTCTGCCGTTCAGAATTGCTACACTTGTTCAAATCCATTAGTTATGCCAATATTGGAGCAAACTTTTGGCCAAGCAGTAAATCAAAGCCTACCTATTTCTACTAAGCCAGGCTTTAGGCATGATTACTTACAAATTTACATCCCCTTCTTACCATGCACCCATTTTTAAGACTGATTGTTCTAAAAGTTCGAACAAAGAATTAATGCCAGCCTCAGCCACAACCTCAGCATAGAGGCCAACTACTTTTACTGCTGTCAATTTTAATTTTCATCTAGGTCTAACAAAAAATCCTATTTTATCCTTTAATTGTGCCCAACCATCAACCAAAAAAAAAAAAAAATATTACCCTCACACATATATTTAGTACATTTGGGTTTTTTACATTGTTTTTTCTGCCCCAAGAGGGAACAGAATTATTCAGTGTTAGACTTCCACAGACTTTGTTCATCAGGGAAAAAAAACCCCTGGTCTAAATTTTGACCATGAATAAACCTTCATGGCCTCATCTAAACCCAGTCCCTTAATTTTCATTATTACAATGTATGCAAAATATGTGAGTCACACAGATATCCCCTTTGGATAAGGCCACAAAGACTTTGTTCTGAGCCCTGAATGTGCACATTTAACCTTCTGAAATCAATTTACATAGCCATTACTAGCTGTTGTTTCATGCTTGTGGATTTGAGGCTTGGCTCTTATTGGAGGGTTGATTGATTAATTTCAACATTGCAAAAGCCTCATTTAGCCAGGGGGACATTTCTGGAGTTCAATTTTCTAACTGAAAACCAACTATAAGAGTACATTAAAATTATCTAATTTTGAACCTCCTAACCTTGTCATGAGAACTTGCACTTGGACATCTTTCTCATTTATTTTTTAAAAATACTTTCAGCCATTGTGTCACTGAAATTAGACATGTGTATGATTTTCCCCCCTCCTATTTCTTATTATAGAATCTGTAGGGGATTCTCTTGTAACTTGCTTCCAATTTACAACCCCTAAAAAGTGTGACAATTTAAGAGAGAGAGTTAAGAGACCCCAAAACAAGGTCCAGAACATACTATATGTAGGTTGAGGTTCTAGAACTGGGCATAAATACATGAGACAAATGCTAAACCAGGCAAAACTGTTTATTTTAGAAAGATCTCATTATTGAAGCAGAAAGGACAGTTAATCACTTTGCTTCTGTTTCCCTGGGAAACTGTTACATTAATGGATTTTCCCACCAAGAAAAGTTAGCACTTTATTAATATTTTATTTGAAATTAAATCAAATTATGATCATTTGAAGAAAGTAATATAATTGCAATTTAATCTCTTCTCCATTTTCCCTTCTAATTTAATTCAATATGTGATAAAGAATGTGAAAATCAGAGGGACTGGATTTTTATATTTATACTTCTTAGTTGTGAGAAAAGAGTGGGTAGTAGTAAATATTTGGGGAAACTTTAAATCTTAAAAAAACCCAACATGAAATAATGTAACACTTTCATGTGTAATTCAAAAATCAGCCCTTGAGGTGAAACAAAGTGCACTGCAACATTCTAAGATTTTTAAAAGTAGTTATAATTTTTATCTAGGCTTGGGAACAAAGGAAGCTGCAAAAGAAAGATTCCTCAATGAACACACAGATATGAAGAAATTGTAACATCAGGTGACATAGGAGAAAAGAGTTACCTCTCCTGCTCAAAAAATTACTATTTTCTTCCTTTTACAGAAGCGCTGTCATGGTTGATTTAAAAAATCCTGCTAACAAACACTTTCATTTTATACACACACACACATGCACACAAATATATAAATATATATATAAATACATAAGAAGCATTTTCAAACCAGAGATGAAAACCTAAAATTTTTGGAATGTCTTACATTCTGAACTAGGATTTCTTTTCCAAATGATGACACATGGATTTTAAATATTAGTAGCAAATTATTACTATATATATTAGAAATATAAGCATTAACTTTATATCCATTAGTTTTAAACCATAAACTATCCTGAATGAATTTCACTATTTCTAAGTGTGACATTAATGTTAATATATCTGCATATCTTATGTGATTATGGAAATAACTGGAATATTAAAATTACTATGAAACTGTATGTGTTCATACCACTTCTATCTGCAATCTAAAGAGGCTGTATCAGATATTCTCAGCAGAATAACCAAGTGCTGTAGAGTTTGTACTTATCCATTTTTCCAGATATTATTCTAGTCATTACAAGTGACACAACAAACTAAGAGTTGAACAAAAGAGAACTCTTGGACAGAAACTAAATCTTGTCTAGTTAGAAAAATGTACACATTGAGAGAATTTCTTTCTCAGGACAGAAATGTAAACTGACTTCCAGACAAGAAGCAGTCTCAGGAATCCCAGTCTTGGGGGAATCCCGGGAGCGCAGTGGTGTTATGGGTGAGGAGTATGGGAAGTGCTCTACAGCAATTATCTCCTCTCAGTGTTGTCTATGCGTCTGTCCCTTCCCCTGACAGGGACAGCGATGCCCTGGTGGTGATTAACTCCTTCTTATAGCATCCAAGAAATAGCTGCACATGAGAGAGAAATGCACTCCATCCCTTATTTGGCTAATTAAGCAGAAAACCAGTTTTAGCAGTTTTGAGAAAATCCAAGACAAATGTAAGCATCTGGTATTTTCCACTCATCCCTTCATTTGGGCTTTCTTGGCATATGAGCTGTATTTTTGGCTGATTTCCACTACAAGCAGAGAAGGGAAGAAGTCAAGAAGTGTCCTCACTTTCCCACCATTCATCCTCACTCTTTTCCAAAAAAACAGTGATAAGGCCAGAGTAATCTCTATGGGCATCCCAGCATAGTAGGACATCTGACTTGCTTCTAAAAAATTTGTACTATATACAGTTGCAATGTTTTTGACATATTTTCTCTACACATCAAATTACTTGGGGAGTCTTGATGGCTCTTCTGGCAACTCCTTTTCTTGCTGCCTCCTCAGCTCCAAAAGGCTGTTTTTCTTGTCAACCCTGGTTGCATCTGCAAAAAAAAAA